>JADBJO010002719.1:0-137500 GCA_016801955.1 Conus betulinus | reverse complement strand
CATCGTCCAGTTTGGAACGGATCAGTGCCCTGTAAAGATGAGGAAAAGTTTCCTTATCAGCATCCCAATCCGTATGTTCCAACATTGTCGGACTGTTCCTTGCTTCCTGACAGTAAGTTTTCAAGTACTGGGCATGGCTTTTAAAGTTATGGTTTTGGTTGAATATAACTCCCAGAAATTTGGCTTTCTTCACAGCTGGAATGATGGATTCATCCAGACGAGTTTCGTGGTCAACAAAGTGTTGTCCAAGGTTGTGAAAGTACATACACGGAGTTTGGGCACCTGAAAAAGTAAACACATTTCCTTGGGCTCACTATCGGATCTACACAAAGTTGGAGTTTACGTTTTACGCCAGCATAGGAGGCTCCAACTGCAAATTCTCAACAAGCAGACAGCCCTCGGAATCTTGTTTTACAAAAATGACAATTTCATATTAATTTTGAAGCTGAAGAGAGCAAGAAAAAGATACTCCCCCCTGTGATACCCCAGACTCCTGCTCGTGGATGTCAATGTTGTGCCGACACATTTGGAACTACCGATCAGCCAGAACATTTTTGATAAAAAGAGGGAGATGACTTCGAAAACCTAGATTATCAAAAGCCATACAAATTCCAGATTTCCACCTGTTGTAAGCCTTCTCCAAAACAAACAAAAACAGTAGCCGCATATTGTTTGTAAATGAAAGCGTTGCAGACGATGGTTTCAAGACGGACTAAATGGTCAATAATAGAATATGGTACTTACGGAAACCGCCCTGTTCTTTGGCCGAAAGGCCAACGGTTTCCAACTTGCGCATCAGACGAAAGACAACATTCTTTTTCAATAATTTGATGAGGCAGCTGGCCAGAACTACTGGGCGATCATTAGAAGGCTTAGTCGAGTCTTTTCCGAGTTTGGGAACAGGATTGATGAGGGCTTTCCGCCAGGAGAGCGTAAGTACCCCGTGGTCCAGATCTTATTGTATACCGATAGAAAGGTGTGAAGACAGCTCTCTGAGGTTGTTTCAGAAGTTGATAAATGATTTCATCAAGGCCAGAAGCAGAGTAACTACAGATCTGCAGAGCTGATTTCAGTTCATTCAGTGAAAATGGCAGACCGTACACTTCAGTATTGTCAGAGGAAAAGTTACGGGAGGATTTTTCTTTTAGTTTGTTTTTCGAAACAACCCCCCCCCCCCCCCCCCCCCCCCCCAAGCAGATTCATTTGTGAGAAGAAGTTTTTGTTCAATGGTTGACGCAAATTGATTTGCAACAGTTTGTTTATCGATATTCAGAGCGTCTTCAGGTTTCAGGTGATGAAGGGAAGGGTAGGTGGGTTTCCATTTGATACTTTCTTGATATTTCCGACTTTTATCTTGATGTTGTTGAAATCAGCTTGGAGCAGACGTCTCTTTACGACTGACGTTTGCTTATTTTGCTTGGAGCAGATGTCTCTCCAAGACTGACGTTTGCTCATCTTGCTTGGAGCAGACGTCTCTCCAAGACTGACGTTTGCTTATTTTTGAAAATATGCCTAAATCTGGCTCGCAGTTTTTGATGGGCTCAAGCACTATGCACTGATGGTCTATGAGATACGGAACACTGACACTAGCTGTTTGCATTTCATTTGATTATGTTGGCAGTCAAAGTTAACCATGGTGTTTACGCACCTGCAAGTTCTCTCTCTCTCTCTCTCTCTCTCTCTCACACACACACACACACACGCATGCACATGCACACACACGCCCCACACACACACAATGACACAAGGTAGGAGGGGGTGGAGAGAAAATTATCAATCATACCCAAAACAATGTTAATAAACAAAGCTTTTTATTACTTGCTGAAAACACGTTTTCCAATATGTAAAAATTTTCTATCAAGAACAACAAGGTGCTGTAAAGATACAAGCGACGGAAATCTCCTTTGATAATACTCCATGTGAAATATGTACAGCAACCACTATGAAAGAGAAAGTGCGAGAGTGGACACCTAGTACCTGTACAGTGTGTATGTGCGTGTGTGTGTGTGTGTGTGTGTGTGTGTGTGTGTGTGTGTGGAGTGTGTGTGTGTGTGTGTGTGTGTGTGTGTGTGTGTGTGTGTGTGTGTGCGCATGTGTGTGTGCATGTAGTTGTGTGTATGTGTACATGTGTGCATATGTGTGTGTGCACGTGTGTGTGAGTGTATGATCTGTAACTGCTATCCACTTTTCAATATCCAATCTTCAAAGTGGCAATACTAGATCATACACAGATCAGCTGCACAACATCAAGTTGCTACCACCAGTCCAGTGAAAAAAGTGAACATAACAGAATTTTTTTTTCAAATGAAAAACAATCGGCAACCATGAGCATATAAAAGATGGAATATGAAAAAGATGCATTCAATTGAAATAAGCTGCAATTGAGAGTTAAGTACAATGTTTACAGTGAGCAACAAGCTTCCGATTTGGAATTAAGAACTTCAACATTTCTGCCTACGTCTGGATGCCATAGTTTCTGCATGTACACGAATCCCCAGTTTCTGCCTATATCTAAAAGCCAGTTTCTGTCTACATCTGGATGCCACAGTTTCTGCCTACACCTGGATGCCACAGTTCCGCCTACACCTGGATGCCACAGTTTCTGCCTACATCTGGATGCCACAGTTTCTGCCTACACCTGGAATCCACAGTTTCTGCCTACATCTGGATGCCAGAGTTTTCTGCCTACACCTGGATGCCACAGTTTCTGCCTACACCCTGGATGCCAGAGTTTCTGCCTACACCTGGATGCCACAGTTTCTGCCTACATCTTGGATGCCACAGTTCTGCCTACATCTGGATGCCACAGTTTCTGCCTACACCTGGATGCCACAGTTTCTGCCTACATCTGGATGCCACAGTTTCTGCCTACATCTTGGATGCCACAGTTCTGCCTATACCTGGATGCCACAGTTTCTGCCTACATCTGGATGCCACAGTTCTGCCTATACCTGGATGCCACAGTTTCTGCCTACATCTGGATGCCACAGTTCTGCCTATACCTGGATGCCACAGTTTCTGTCTACATCTGGATGCCACAGTTCTGCCTATACCTGGATGCCACAGTTTCTGCCTACATCTGGATGCCACAGTTCTGCCTATACCTGGATGCATGCCACAGTTTCTGCCTTGGCAAGTTCTTTCTGAACCAGTTGCCCTCTATTCTCAACAGAAAAAAAAAAAAAATTCTTCTCCCTCTCGTCTGCGTGTGTAAACAACAAAAAAGAACACTACAGATATCTGATTGATTTTTTTTTCCTATTAAACTAGCGGGCTTATTAAAACTGAAAGTGCCACCTCTAATTATTGTGAAATACATCTCAAATAACTTATCTTTGTGAAGCCAGGTCTAATCTGTGAAGATAAAAATTATGATGAATCTTTTAATTCCTAACCTTTGTGAAGTCAAATCTCGAATGCTGCATCTTTAAATCACAACCTCTATGAAGTCAAATATTGAATGCTGCATCTTTAAACCATATTCTCTATGGAGTCAAGCCTTTTGCTGAATGCAACATCTCTTTGATGACTAACCTCAGTGAAATAAAATCTTTTATCTAAGTCAGCATCATGAATTAATAACCTCTGTACAGTCAAGTATTGAACTGAAGGTAATGAATCACAAGCCTCTCAGAAGTCAAGCCTATACTGCCCAATGTAATATCTTTATTTAGTAACCTCCTCTCTAAAGTCAAGTCTTATGTTCAGTCACAAACTTCCTGTGAAAGTGTAAGTGGAATGACTGCTAACAGTGAAAATACAGGAGTAATAGCTGGATCACCAGACCACTAAAGAAACAGAATGGACAAATGACAATACAGAACTAACACATATAGACGGTAGGTCTTGTACTGTCCAGAAAAACGAGAAAAAAAAAAAAAAAAAAACAAAAAAGCAAAAGCAATGAGAAAAGGCACAGTGATTTAGGTAGGCTTGACTGGTTTGTCAGCTTCCTCTTGCTGACAATACCTCCAGGCACAAAACGCGCTGCTTCTGTGGTTTATGAAGTTGTTCCATTTGCTTTTATGCATCTAGTAATCCAACTTTGACTCTCTTCTCCCTGTGACATCAAGTCTTAGTCGAAGGCTCTACCTCTCATCTTCAGTCTCTCATGTTCTCATCAAGCACAGGCTAATCTGTAATGAAAGCAAAAAAAAGTACAAAAATACTACAGAGATTTTTTTTTTTTTTTTTTTAAGTTGAAGCTAAAAGCAAATGTACAGCACCAGTGTACAAGAGGACTGAACATGATTTGTTGACCTTGATGGTGAGCAGCTTACCCTAAAATGCCCTTTTACCAATCCATAATGCATTCTTCCAATAATACTGGCCTTAACAACAGCTCACCTATCTAGTTAAAAGGTTTCCTGTTCTGCAACAAAAGACCCTCTGAAAAGGTGAAATGATAGCCCCGCTTAGCATCGCCACCTTCTGTCATCAGAGCCATTATCTCCAAGCAACAAAGCGTAACAGTACAAAGATGTAGAACACACACACAAAAAAAAACGTTTTATGGTGCCATAACTTGACAATTATGAAGTGTACAAGCACTGAGCACCTTCGTAAGTACAACCAAGGTATGCTTGCCAGAGGAAGTTCCCCCCTACACTACTCCCCCCCCCCCCCCCCCCCCCACCCGCAATAAGTTCTGATATGCTCTAAGACTGATCCTAAAATCTAAGTTTACAACATCCATTCTCTCTTCCGAATAGTGGCACTACAGAGAAACAACCTGATCCCCAATCTTGAGCGAACGTGTCATGGAATATGAATCTCAGGATATGATCTTCGTCAGGGAGCTGCTGTCCTGACAAGACAGCAGTAAGGCTCAAGAAGAATACCTACACAAGCAGTTTCCCAGCGATGTGTCCACAGTAACCGACTGAAAGAAAAAAAAAAAATTACCAGGCACAGCAAGGGCTTCAGTCATGACCAGTTCCACGCTGCACTTTTTAACAAAAGTTACATCTGAAAATCTGTTCGAGCTAAACAAATAATATGATGTCGGGGAGTGAAGGGGAGGGGTGGGCTTTTCAGAGCAGCATATGGTCAACGCCAAAATATGATGCAAAAAATATATACTTGAATATGAACAAGGCAGCGGTCAGAGAAGATGAAAGGCTTGCTGGGCTGATTCTCGTTACCTGTCATGCTGTCAACATTGTGACACATCAAAAACTTCACAGTCTGCAGAAAAGAGCAAAAACACATCAACAAAAAGAAAGACACAAAATCAATCATAAATAAAACTGAATATTCTATACATCTATCTTTATCAAAATAGAACAAACTCTTCATTGATCGACAAAAAATATGTACAATTATTTCCCATCACAAAGAAAAAAAAAATCTACATCTTCCCTGGATCAAGTGATCTCACACATAGTGATTTCTCAGCTACCAGGAACAGGCAGTTCATATGTGACAGTGCAATAGAAAACCAGGTGTATGTTGTCCATCTTTCCTGCACGACCCCCAAATCACTGAAAACAGCAGCAAAAAGACAAACTTAAACTACCTGTATTTACTTTGAATTTTACAGCACTTTAAAGTTTGGCATTTGTCAGCTACCTTTCTGCTGAAAATTTGGTGTACAATTTTCATACTTTCATACAAGTGTTTAGCCTTTTTTTTTCTTCATGTTTCCCAGAAAGAACATTTTAGGTTGGTATAAACTGTACACAGAAAGACTAGCAATCAAAAAAAACATGGAAAGAGAAAAAAGGATAGTTTAGCATTGAAAACCTATTTCCTTTCAGATCTCTAGAATCCTTTAAATATGACAGTTCTTGTATGTATGTAGTAACAATAAAAAGACTCATGAGTGAAAAGAAGCATTACACTGTTTACAATTTCTCTTGTCCTATCTGGGTCTATTTTATATTTCTGCTTATTCACAGACATTGATATATAAAAATTCATCAAATTTGGAAGACTTGCATTAATGGATACAGACATTCACTTGTTGTTTATCCACGTTTTCATCTAAACCCTTTTCCAACAACACAGACATACCTGTCCAGAAGTTCGATCTTACACACAGTGTCCTGATGGTGTCCTTAAAGAGATTTCCCATGGTAATATTGTTTTCTTTCTACACAAAGAAGACAGCACTTTCAGCTCAGTTCAGTGATTTTACTTCATGTTTCTTCATCACTGAAAATCTTACAGGATAAACAATTATAAAAACATCTACATCGCTACACTATCACCTTTGTCCCTACAACAGACCAACAGTGTTAGTTTGGGGTCTTTGTAATTGCTACTTCTGATTCATCAACAATACAAAACTCTTTGTAATTGCTACTTCTGATTCATCAACAATACAAAACATAGTTTTTAGATCTACTTTTATGAATAGTAAGGTTTCTCATTGTACTGGCTTGTTGATCTGGACATTAAGATCGTTTTCCAATAACAGTCCTGCTAAAATTGGAAAATTAAAAACTAACAAAGTACTGAAATAAGTTCCCTACAGACACCGACAAAATCAAGAGAACACACTTTTGTGTTCTGATGTGTAGATTAATTCTGTCACTGTTATCGCCATGTTCATTGTTGACATCATCTGATCAGTTGCAGCACATTATCGAAGGCCAGTTCCCACTCATGTCATGGCTGAGGGTCTGGTATAACTAAAGACAGTGGAAGATCTGCTTTATACAGCATAACACAGCAACAGTAACGAAGCCATTTTGTGCAAATGATTTTGTACATGTCAACAGTACTATGAACAAAAAAGATGCCTGTTTAAATAACAAAAAAAAAAAAAACTGATGGTGCAAATCACAAAACTCAAAATCTAAACCAAAAATACATCCAACAGAAATGATGGAGTTTGCTCATTTTTACTCACCGATGTTGACATAAAACTTATTGCTCCACTTATTGCTTGAAATATAGCAGGTGGAATCAACCAGGTTCCATTCTTATGTCAAAAGTGTTGGCAAAATCAGCTAAAAAAACAAAAAAAAAAAAAAAAACAAAAACCTACGCAACCAAACATTCTGTTTTGGAAATCTTTCAAGATGATGCCTGAAGGAAAACAGACAAACGCACATGATTTTGAATTTAACCTGAACTATGCAACTTAGAGATCAAATTACAAAAATAATCACCTAAACATGTCTCCCAACGACAGTTCTTTTTTTTATTCAAATAACCTTAAGAAAATAAAACATTCTGAAAAATGCTGCAAAACTCACAGATACATAATATAACCAAATGTCATCTTCAAAGATTCCCGAACAGAATGTTTGGTTGTGCAGGGTTTTCTTTTTTTTTCTTTTTTTAATATAACCGGGTTCAATGGAGCTTTACACAGTCACTAAATAATCATGTAAACAAACTAACGAATAAACAAATCAACGAATATATCTAATGGAAAATGTTTAATAAAACCATCAAGTTCTTCTATTCCTTACATGGCCACTCTGGCTATAAAAAAAAACAAACAAAAAAACTAGCAAACAAAAAGGAAATGGTATAACCTTGATCAACAATACTGGACTTGAGAATTTTCAATCATGTGGACCTATTAAGTTACCTGCAGTGAAATCATAAGGGCCTAGGTTTACCTGGATAGCAACTAATGACTACAAACAAATCTACTTACAAACAGCAGGCACACAAGAACAAACAAATCTAAATGTAAACATTAACATGAATATCAGATGAGAAAAATCTTAACAGAAATAAAAGAGTTCTATGAAGAACTTCTCATCTAGGACATCCAAACATCACTATGTTTTTGTTTGTGACCAAAGGAATTTTGACTTCTATACAGTCTAAAAACATGTATTTTGAACTGACAACTTCAATGCTCCACAAAAAACGAAACGTAAGACCAAATAAAGTTGATCAAAATAAATTTTTTTTTTTTAATCTGCAATTTCATCAACAGGCAAGTTAAAGAAAGATTTTTTTTCAAATATAGTGAAACCACACTTTAAGACAGTTTAGCCGCAATAACAAAAAGTGCATGAAATACAAACCACAAAAAAAGGAGAAACATCACCATCACCTCTTCTCTCCTTTCTGCTCTGCCACAATCCAACTTATCCCCTCACAACAGAACAGAACAAAGATTAGAGAAACAGAAGGGGGGGGGGGGGGGGGGGGGGGGGGGGGGGGGGACCAACATTAAGTAAAACAAAAAATCGTGAAAGAAGTAACATATTTAAAAGAAAGTAAAACAAAAAACACAACAAGGATATATATGACAGAGATAAAGAGTAAAATCAAGATGATAAAAAAAGCAGAAAAAAAAACCCAGAATAACTTGATATATGACAGAGAAAAAGAGTAAAAACCAAGATGATAAAAAAAGCAGAAAAAAAACAGAATAACTTGATATATGACAGAGAAAAAGAGTAAAACAAAGATGATAAAAAAAGCAGAAAAAAAAACAGAATAACTTGTGTTCAAATCAAAACAAAAATGCAAACAACAGAGAAGAAATACAACAGTTTATGTGGGATGGGAAAAAAAAAAACAAGAAAGAAGAAACAAAATTACTGAAGTGTAGAACAAAAACTAAAGAAGAAACAGAATAACTACCCTGTTACACAAGAAAGAAGAAACAGAGTAACTAGTGCACAACACAAAACTAAACAATAAATGATGAAAACATGCAAAATCATTAGAACATGGACTGAAAAGAAGAAAAAAATAACAAAAAAGAAATGAAGTCACTAGGGAAGAAAAAAAAAAGAAAGAAAGAAAGAAGAAGGAAGAAACAGAATAATTAGTGTGTAAAGCAAAGCCAAAAATAAACAAGAAGAAACAGAATACCTGATGTGTAAAACAAAACAAAAAAAAAACAATAATGCGGAAACAGAATAACTAGAATGTAAAACAAAACGACGAGTAATAAAACAAAACATGAAAGGAGTAAAAAAAAATCACTTGATTGAAAAAAAAAAAAGAAAAAGAAAAGGGAAAACCCACAAATTAGACCTGTATAGCCTTAACCAGAGAGAATCTTACAGAAATATCAGTATTTCGAGAGCTTCTGTCAAGGTTCTGCATCAGAAGCAAACTTGAAACTTCAGCATTAAATTCAACTCCTTGCTGATCACAGCTTAAAAAACTTTTTTGAGAACTGAAAAATCAGAATCTCAACACTTTCCCCATCTCACACCAAAAGTAAAAACCAGGAAGCAAAAGTCGAAAACACTCTGAACTTTGAACATTTAAAAAAGGAATTTATCTGAGGTATAAGCTAGGCATTACAATCTTCAGGATCTCCTCCTGCAAGGCAAAAGAGAGAGGCCACTCTCTCTTTCACATGCACACAAAATAAATCTACAAATACAACCAAATAATCTTTGAACAACACTACCTTTGTCAAATTTAATGGTATGAAAGTGTGTCACAATGTTCTCTCCTTTTTCCCTTAATTCAAGAAAAAATTACGTATGAAGTAGAACTGACCTCCAAATAACATTCAAATAAGACTCCTTCCTTTACACAGCCCACTCTGAGGAAGGAAATGAGGGGGCGACTTGTCTTCTCTAGAGATTTACCTCTTAATGAAAAGAATTCTCCTTTTAGTTTATAAACAGATTTACCTCTTAATAAAAAAAAATGCCTCCTTTTAGTTTATAAACAGATTTACCTCTTAATAAAAAAAAAATTTCTCCTTTTAGTTTATAAGCAGATTTACCTCTTAATGAAAAGAATTCTCCTTTTAGTTTATAAACAGATTTACCTCTTAATAAAAAAAAAATGCCTCCTTTTAGTTTATAAACAGATTTACCTCTTAATAAAAAAAAAAATTCCTCCTTTTAGTTTATAAACAGATTTACCTCTTAATAAAAAAAAATTCTCCTTTTAGTTTATAAACAGATTTACCTCTTAACGAAAAGAATTCTCCTTTTAGTTTATAAACAGATTTAGCTCCTGATGAATACTCTCTACCATTTACAGCCTGACTCTCAATTCTTGGGTAAATAGTGGAAGAGGTCCACCACGGTGGACCTGAGTGTAAAAGCGCACAGGTCTAAGTAAGTGTTTCCTACAGTCTACAGTGCCAGGACCAGGGAGGTCAGCAGGCAGATCACAGCAGTCAGGAGCAGGTGACTCAGCGAGGTGAGCGTAGTCGCACGACCAGTAGGGCAAGACTCGCAGCCTCCGTCATCGTCCAAAGGCATCAGTTCCACAGAATTGTAGATTTCGTCTGCACGCATGGAAATGAATGCTCGACTGGCGTCACTAACAATCAGGCAGTGTATGGCTGGTTCTATAAGAGAGCTGTTCCATTTGTAAAAGCTTTGGATGCTGGAGTAAAAAAAAAAAAACTACCTTTTCTTTCACAGTATACACTCACTGAAGCTCACTTTGTATTATAATCTGCAATGAGGCACTGTCACAACGTAATTCAAACTACAGTTTCATTCTTGTAGATCCACCTTCCTTTCCTACACGTTTGTCCTCATCCTTCTCCCAAATAAAAATCTGAACAGGATTTAACGTCCTTCAATTTTAGAATCTTTTAAAAAACAAAAAAAGCACAGCAGCTCTTTTGAACCAAAAGCTCAGACTTATGATAGGTGTCATAGTGAATGACTGCATTTCATCAAATTTCTAATGATATACTCTCATCAGACCAAATTCACATGTACATAAACAAGATGGCATAATATACAGATTAAGGTCATGCAAACAAAAACATGCTCAATGGTAATACGCTGAATTCACTGCTAAAAAAAAAAAAAAAAGAAAAAAGCTGTGAGCTCAAAAATACAGCTAGCACCAAACATCAACACTGCCATTTTCGCTGTTCATATGAATGTGTTAAGCTGGTGGTGCATGGATTGTCCCCAGCCTCACTCTCCTTAATGAATCATTATCCCTGTCTGTCATATCAGCTTTCAAAGGAATGGAATTCACTCTGAATGTTGCTAACAAATACACATAAAAGCGCACATGCACAAATGCACACAAATGTACACACACACACATACAAGCAAACACACACACACACACACACACACACACACACACACACACACACACGTGCAAGCAAACATACACACTGAGGCATTGACACACACACACACACACACACACACACACACACACACACACACACACACACACACACGCACGCACACACACACACACACACACACACACACACACACACACACACACACACACAACGCACACACACAGTGAGGCACACCAACACACATACACAAGAATGACTACATGTATGCATGTGTGCAAGCACATGCACATACACACACACACACAAACACACACACACACACACACACACACACACACACACACACACACACACACACACACACACACATACACAAACACACATACACAGAAACATCTCACCAGAACTATAGTAGGAATATCCCCATGCTAATCCAGGCTGAGCATTCTCCACCTTGACCTCTTGGTTCATTATAATTGTGAAACAGGTTTCCTAAAACCAAGAATAAAAGGAAATAAACAGAGCTGAAATTCATAAAGGAACACAAAAAACACACAATTTAAAATGAAATAAATTGCAATTAAGTTAGTTAGGAAAAAAAAAGGGCCAAAAAAAAAGTTTTAACTTTAAATGGAATATGATGTAATGGATAAAAAACAAGTGAGAAAAACAATGCTCTCTCTCATCTGTTCTGGGCACTGTTCATGCCTTGTGGAAACAAACTTTTCTTACTTAAAGTAGTTTTCTTATGCACTTACTGCAGTGATCATTCTTACTCATAAATGTGCATCTCTGACACATACAATTCCCATCTGATGCACTGGAATTCAGTCCAGTACCATATCTTAGCGCGACGCACTGCTTTTTTCCTGTAGGCATTACAACTCCAAACAGTGCATCATGTAAAAATACTTTCATCCGATCCACCACAATTGAAGTCAATGAAAACATAACTTTCCTCGACATTTTACAATGTTTTGAATCGATCAACAACTTCCGCTTGAGAACTCTTCTCTGCTTAGAAATTAACAAGAGTCATCAATCAGACAATCCAGTCTATGATTGGACCACCAGATCATGTGATATGGCCAAGTGGGAACAACATGGAAATCCATATGAAATTCAGCTTTTCAGAATCAAAATCGACAGTTCATCTGTGGCTTGTGGGTTATAATCCTGCGAAATGGAACAAAATTCAAGTGATCTATGCAACACGAACAGTTCGATTATTCATACGGCTTCATTATGGATGTAGGACTGTCTAGCATACAGTGCAAGAGTGGCCAACCCATGTACTTCCATCAAAGGTTCCACCAATATTCATCCTCGCTTCTTCCGATGTTCATTGAAAGTAAACTGGAATATGGTCAAGTGATGAAATGTTTCAGCACTGACAGAAATGGCTCACATGGTGAAAATTTGTGTGATGACAATTGCAGAGGACATCCCACATATCAAGTTTCACTCTGAAAATCCTGATAGTAATGATGGTCACATTTACTCACTTTAGTTAACACTTTATCAACATTGAACACGAACCTAAATAAGTAATGTTTAGCATAATCCCGAGTGTTTTATTAACTATGTTAGTAGCACCTCTTATCCATTTCTGTCTCATTCTTTCTCTGTGTATTTATGTGTGCAAGTCATTCAGAATGTGTTCGTGTGCGTGTGTGTGTGTGTACATGTGTGTGCAAGTGTGTGTGTGTGTGTGTGCCGTGCATATGGTTTTCAGTGTACTTACAAGCAGTTATTGGATGTGAGCTCCAAAATATTCCTGTGACTCCCTGAAATTTTGGGATGTGTGTTTTCACACACTGAGTCTGACACCTAATTTTCAGTAAATGATTATGACTATACCTTGCCAAGCAATAACAAGTAATTTTCAGCATGCATGGATCCTGGGGGTAAAGGAGAATCTGCTTGTTTTTTTTTAGCTGAAATCAGTTTCTTTCATATTCACCTGTCTAAACAGCTTCCACTTGAAATCACGCCTTGCCATCAAGAGTCCAAGAAATTCAAACTAGGAAAGAGGGGAGCTAATTCAAGCCTCATGACACATACACCAGGTAGTCTCCCTTGCAAATTGAGCTCTCGTCTGCATACCGTTCACTTCAATTATCCTTTCTTCCTCGGCCTGTGCTCATCTCTTACCTTGGTTCTTCATTTCTACTTGGTCGTGTCTCAAGCTACAGAACCCTACAAGAGGCTGCACGGCACCCAAAGCATTGTCCGCTACAAAAATTACGCCACATCACACGTAGGTCTCTTCTTCTTGGCCACTCTTTTTGTTGCCTGCTGCCAACACCTGTTTATGTTGTTCATGAACAGTGTGGTGTAATCTCACCTGCTCCTACAAAACAGGCGTTTCTTGCACAGACTGGCTTCCCTTTATCTGCCTGGTGATGCAATTGGATCTTGAACAGCTATTCTGAATTCAATTCACATTTTGATCTCGCCAAATTGCATCCATTTGATCCAGATCTTGTTGTCCCTTGAGTCTCCTCATTCGCTGCTCTTATCCCCCGAACACCTGAGAAATTGTACCAAGTCCAAAAGGTACTGTGCTTTTCAGCTGAGGAAGTGTTGTGTGCCTGCAAGGCTCTGTACTGGGTAGTAGTCCATACAACAACAAAAGCAGAAAAAAAAAAACAACAACATTAACACACAGCAACAAAAACCAGGAGCGGTTCCAGCTGAGGACGCGGACACAGAGCAACCACCTTTGGTACATGTTGGCTGGGAAGATTGGACGACCTCGCCAGGCACTGACCCAATTTTTCACAGCTCAGGTTTGTTAAGTGCTGACGTAAGAGTGGATTAGAGTACTGAATACTATGATTCTGAACAATCATCTGTACTACTTACATGTACTCTTTTCACCTGTACTACTTACTACTATGAATGCTGCTTCTGTGCTAATTCAAGAGATGATACCTTACTCTTATTCTGGTGGAGGTTGAGTTTCTATAGGAATTTAAAACCAGGAGTAAACTTTGATTTCTGCTAAGCCATATAAAAAATGTTGGTGGTGAGAATACCACAGCGCTTAAGACTGACTGTGATATATCTCCATTTGATGCTAAGAGAGCACCAACACAATCAGTTGTGCCTCACTGATGAGTCCAAATCAGCAGAGGAAAGGCCTCTGAGCAGGTAATATGAATGGATCTGTTATGGTATGGACTACCATAGTAGTCTCCATATGCTGGTAGTGAAGGATTTTATATTCAAAGTTTAATGCTCAAGTTTTTCATTCCCATTTTTTCTCTCTCAGACACCTCACCCCCCCCCCCCCCCCCCCCCCCCCCCCTTTTTTTTTCTCTCCATCTTTTGTAATCATTATCAAGTCACGATTGTACCAACAGTATTTGTTTTTCCCCCACCACTAATTTGTTGTACAGAATCACACATTTTATGCTTGTCTACAACTGAGCTGGTATAGACATTGTCTTTGTGGGGGTTGTTCTCTCTTCTCCTCCTTAACCTTTTCGCGATGCGCCGTGCAATAGTGATGGCAACTCAGTCGACCCGTTCATGATAAGCCATTCCATGGTGACAGCAACGCTGCTGTACTTCCAGTACGTGCTGTGCCTCCGTGACGGCACAACTATAAAAAAAATCCCATGTTCTCTCGTCTAACGTCTAGGGGATGCAGCTGCCATAAATATTTAGAACAGGGTTCTAGCCACTGGAAGGGTAAGTTTACATGCACTAGCGATGACCTTTGTGACCCCAGAGTAGTCCGAACAAAGAGACCTGTCTGGCACTTGGAATTTCTGCAAAAGCACATTTGGATTTTCCTGCCTCACCAACATATCGGGCAGAAGAAGAATGATATGTGGTGTTAGAACTGGTTCAGCAAAGTGGTTCAGTGGATGAGGGGGGTAAAGGTGTACAAGTTTATCGAAAAGAATCTGAGATTGATTTATCTGCTCTGTGTATTTAATAGTGTTATACGTCTTATCATCTGACGCCAAAACAGTGAAAAGTGTGTACTGTGTGCAATGATTTAATTTCCTTTTACAAAAAAAAAGAATTCACTTGGATTACACATACTGAATACCTCAGGCTTTCTCTGCATCTGTTCAAAGTAAGAGCGAAGTTTTATGCCCCTTTTCTTCCTCATCTGCCGTTGTCATACTAATCAAACAAACATAAACAAGATTATGTTCTCCTATGTTTTACTTATGTTGTTTCCATAACTGTAGCGTTGTTATTTTACCCCAAATATATTTAATTCTATGCTCATTACAAAGTTCGCGCTTTACCCTTTCCGTTGATTCAGATTCAGATTCAGAAAACTTTATTATCTCTCGTTACAAGAGAAATTACGTTTGTGACCGCTGCCCTAAAAGTTAAGACATACATATTTATAGTTACGTATATTTATAGTATGTTAAGACATACATATTTATAGTTACAAACATGACACTGAAAACTAAAATTACTTTCAAACAATAAAACATGCGTGTAATACCAAAATGGGAATTTCAGTCTTTCTCCTTTTTGGTAGTGCAAATAAAGTATGCACTCAGCCACTCATAATTATATACATAAATGTGTGCACGTATGAGAGAGAGAGAGAGAGAGAGAGAGAGAGAGAGAGAGAGAGAGAGAGGGAGAGAGGTGATTTATGATATATAACAATAACTTGTTAGGTTTATATCAGGAGACGTAAAATAAAATGAAAAAGTGTGAAAATTGCGCGTCTGCAACGGTTGTAAGCATGAGTGGTGCATGCGTCTGCAGGGAAGTGACGTTGAACTTTGTAATGAGCATAGAATTAAAATACATTTTTGGTAAAAATAGCAATGCTTTTGTTACGGAAACAACATAAGTAAAATGTAGGAGAACACAATCTAGTTTACGTTTGTTTGGTTAGTATGACAACAGCAAATGAGGAAGAAAAGGGGCATAAAACTTCGCTCTTACTTTGAACAGATGCAGAGAAAGCCTGAGGTATTCAATATGTGTAATCCAAGTGAATTTTTTTTTTTTTTTTTTTAAGGCATTTAAATCATTGCACACAGTACACACTTTTCACTGTTTTTTTCAGATGATACGACTTATAAACTATTAAATACACAGAGCAAATAAAAATGAAGCTCAGATTCTTTTCGAAAAACGTGTACACCTTTACCCCCTCATTTTCTGAACTACTTTACTGAACCAGTTCTAAAACCACATGTCATTCTCCTTCTGCCCGATATGTTGGTGAGGCAGGAAATTCCACACGTGCCTTACAGTGCCAGACGGGTCTCTTTGTTCGGACTGCTCTAAGGTCACAAAGGTCATCGCTAGTGCATGTAAACTTACCCTCCCAGTGGCCAGAACCCTGTTCTAAATATTTATGGCAGCTGCATCCCCTAGACGGTAGACGAGAGAGCATGAGAATTTTTTATAGTTGTGCCATCACGGAGACACGGCACGTCCAGGCAGTACTGCAGTGCTGCCGTCACCAGTGCACGGCTCATCGTGAACAGGTCGACAGAGTTGAGCTGGCATGTGTTTCAGCCACTTCTTTTCCCATCGTTTTTTTTTCGTTGTTTTTTTTTTCCCCAGTGCTCTTCCACCTTCTTGTCCTTGTCTTGGACAGATAACCTTCTAGAGTTTTGCTTTTTTGTTCTAAACGATCTTGTAACTGTTCTCATACAGACTCATACTTAAGTCCATGATCTTTTGGAGGGACCTATACTGAGGTATCAGTTGGGTTTAGGGCAAGCCCCCGCCAAGGTCTTCAGCCTTAAATGGATCTAACTTGGCTGAACTTGTATTCAGGACTCCTTCTATCTGAGTTATCATGCTCCATTTGTGCCAAAGCAAGCAACTCTGATTTTCGATATCAAATCTGATGCATCTCTGCTTCATTTTGCAGGCAATTTAACATCAACAAAACAAAAACAAGAAAGAAAAAAGTGCCAACTGTATCTCCACAACTGGTAATAATATTTGTAATATACATGGTCCATTCCAATGTTTATTAAAAAAACTTTACAATTTATTATATTTTCCTTTATGTGTTTTGCTTCAGGTACATGTATATAACTTATGTTGCCATATCTTATCATCCACCAGTTAAACTGTTAGTTTTCTTTAGTTAATATGCAAATCATACATTGTGTATTTTGTTATTTGTTAACAACAATAATAAAAATTCATGATTATGCTTTCTTTTTATTTCTGCATTTTGTGTTTGATGGCTTGAAATACTATTATAAAATGTATGTATGGAAATAAAAACGACAGTTTTATGATCAGTGTCTAAAAATGTTGTAACTAGTTTTACTTAAAGAGTTTTCACAGAAGTCAGCATGACAGCCAGTAGTCACTGGGGAGAGGGGATCATACTTCAGGGGTGAAAAGTGCAATCTCAGCGCATCAGACATTAGGCACCACAGAATTTGGAGTCTTTTCCCGGAAAGGGTTGCAGTTCAAAGTGGTTATTATCAGATTCTTCTGCATCACCAGCTTCCTGTTTTCCCCAAAAATTAAACTGCAGCTGACTGCGGTCCACAAAGTCTTAAACCAAGCAGTCCACAGATACAGAGAAAAAAAAAGAATCTCTTTCTCTCCAACCCTTCCCCCACTCCTCCCCACTTTTTGGGGTCGAAGGTAGGGAGCCAGCTCACCTTTGACGGCTCATCGAGGTAAATGTGCAAAAGCTCCTTGTCCTTCTCGATGCGTTTTGCATGACTGTTCTGGAGCTTGGTCTCCACAAAATTGTCCACTCCCATGCCTGATGGTGGCGTCATCGACAATACGTACATGCCGTTGTGTTTCACATCATTGCCACCATGACTGTGGACACACAGGGACATACCCACAAACTTAATCTAAATCTATCAGTTTCGTTTTCGTTTAAAAAAAAAAAGCATTTCTTTACATTCATAAAAAATATGTCAGTAAGAGAATTTGTGTGTGTGTGTGTGTGTGTGTGTGTGTGTGGTGTGTGTGTTGTGTGTGAAGTAATGAAGGTGAGATTCTAATGAAATACATTTCATTCATAATCTAAAATAATAATAAAAAAAAAAAGTCTACAAATCCCTAACCAAATGCATTTCATTTATCATTTAAAATGGGAAAAAAGTCTACAATTCTCTTAACTTTCGCAGCCTGCAACCATGTGACTTCAGTTTTAATTTCTTTTCCAACAAAAGATGTCATTCTCTCTCTCTCTCTCTCTTTCTCTCTCTCTCTCCAAAAATCTGGGAGAAAAAAAAAAAAGGAATCGCTTACACCATCAGGCAGTTCATGTATTCAATCACATTAGGTCGAATAAGTACGCCCTTTGATGTCAGGTCCAGCCGTGTCTTTCGATCCTTCGGCTTTGTATGGAAACTCCACACAATCTGCAACAGTCCAGTTATCACAAGAATAACTCCATTTTGTTCACAAAGACATTTCCTGAAAAAAAAAACTAAAGATTTGTCTCTTTATATCCACTGTCGAGTCTAAGTTGCTCTACAACTCGGAAACATGGACCTTAACAAAGCAGATGGAGAACAGTCTTGATGGGACGTATACCCGCATGTTGAGGATGGCATTAAATGTCTCTTGGAAGCAGCACATGACTAACGAAAAGCTATATGGACACCTTCCTAAAGTTAGTGACAAGATAAGAACATGCAGGCTTTGCCTAGCCGGTCATTGTATGCAACATCCTGAGGAAGTTGCTTCACAACTTGTACTGTGGCAGCCAACTGGAGGGAGAGCGAATAGGGGAAGGAAGACATCAGACTTTATTGACCTTCTCAAAAGGGACACTGGCCTCAAAAACATCGATGAGATCAAGGCAGCTATGATGGACAGGAGCAAGTGGAAGGAGTATGTCACAGAGGCTCGATCGGGAGATCTGCCTAACTGAACTGAACTGAACTGAACTTGTTCACAAACACTGAACCGTGAGATACATCTACAGAACAGTCGGCCTAATACTATTTCCAGTGGACTAAAGAAGCTGATTCCTGTCAATGATATTTGCATTAGACAATAAAATCACATACAGTGTGTCTGAAGTGGATCAAATAATGAGTAAAATCAAGAAAGTTGGGGGAACAGAAGGATGATCACTGCTGGGCACTTATGAGACCCCTCTTTCCATGCCACTGAATGAACACGGCTGAGGAGCGTTTTGTTTTGTGTAAAAGAGATGTTCAAATGTTCTACCACATTTTCACCGGCAATCATTTCTTTCATTTCTCTTAAGGAGGTAGCAAAATATTTTTTTTTTTTTTTTTTTTTTCCTGTCCCAACCTCTGCGCGACTTCAGAGGCAGTGCACCCACGCCGCTCATTCAAACACCCCATCCACAGCCACAGCCCGGTCGGTCCCGCCGCCGCCCCGGCACCGGCAATCCACAGGGAGCGGTCAATGTCAAGTCGTCGAGAGGCAACCCACCGGAGGAGACACTGCACTGCCGCCGAGTCACTTCTGTGGTGTTCAGTGGCGCCTGTTCTGATCTAACATACGCAGGACACCACCTACTAAGCCCCCTACTGACAGTAATTGCTTAGTCGCGGAGCCGGCGTGAGTGAGCTCTCCCTCTCCGGAGGGCGCCACCACGTCCATCCAACGACAGCCCCCATGGACTCGCCCATACCGGTGACCCCGATGGAACCAAACCAAGACCACAGACATGGAGAGGACATCGAAACTGAGGTCACCATGAGAGCAGGGCATGAAGGGCCACAGAACTTGAGACATCTTTTTTAAATGCTGATCGATGAGAATGAGGATGATTAAGATGATGCTACGGATTTCCATTTCGGTCTGAGACTACATGACAGGGCTGTACTCTATGCTTCCTTTCATAATATATCCTGGCGTCAACCACGCCCGAGAGATACAGGCACCTGCAGTGTTGGTCAGGAAAATTTGAGCAACACTCTCAGAAACACATCCATTAACCCTCTTAACCATCAAGCGCCCGCTAGCGCCCGGCGGAAATCACACAGCCAAAACGCTGAGCGCCCGCCAGCGCCCAGTAAAACACGTGGCAACAATGGGCGCCGCCATGTTTCTCGTAGAAAAGGAAGTCTCGCGAGAACGTGACTTCCTTCTTCCTGTAGCCATTTACTTCCGTTTGCAAAAAACCGCGAGTCGATACGTGCCGTGGTTCTCGAGTTACGAATTTTTTAAAGTTTTGAGGTCGAAATGCTGTTTTTCACCGTGGCTAACCTTGAGTTCTGCCGTTCTATAATGAGATTTAGTGATGGAGATACTATGTTTTGTAGGATTTACGGCATAAGACTTAGTGAAAGTGCTGGGTAATGAAGCTTAGAGTGACCTATATTTCGACTGGGATGAAGTTCCAGGTATGATGAACAACAATTCGGAAGAAAGTTCTGAAGAAGATTTTTTTTTTATTTCCCCGAGTAAATGGCTCATGTGTGACATTCTTCAAACTTACGATATAGCAACATATATATTCGTAGGAATTTTTTTAATTATTTTCGTTTCGTTATTTCCTTTCCTCTCTTTTAAATTAATTTTTTAAATTGGGTAACCATGTTCAAATTATGGAGTTACTTACCTTGCTGACGGTTTTCGGAGTAACTAAGCTCAGATAAGTGCATACTGAAGAGGGGTTAAGTGGATGAAACTCGACTGTGTGGTCCCAGTCCCCCCAACTGAGCCCGTAGCAAACTCAACTCTGGGTAGGAGCCGGTCGGGGCAGAAAAACCCACATGACTTCTGATGGGATTCGAACCCACTACCTTCCAGCCGGGAGTCCGCGACGCTAACCACTTCACCACGGCGGCTGGTGTAGCAAAGTATTCTTGTATAATAAGTTGTCACACTAATGAAAGACACAGCAATGGAGGCCTGCTCATGAAAGATCAACTAAAGCCATGGTTAGGTTTTGTAAAGACTGTGTGGCAGAGTTGGGGACTGGTGGGAGAGAGTTGACTGGAAAGACAATTAATGACTGGTGATAAAGCGTTTATCAATGGTGAGACAGACAGTGACTGGTGGGACAGCATTCATGACTTGGGAGATACTATCAATGACTTCAGAGTACAATTAACGCAAGTTTGAAAACAAAGTGAAGTGGAGAAGGCTGCAAGGCTCAAATTCAAGTAACCAGAAATAGGGAGGGCATTTGGAGGACTTTGGGGATGAGGGTAGCAGGGAGAGGAGGTGGGAGATGTTACTTTGGCTGTACCACTGAAGGTGTTCTTGTTGTTCACACTGGACTAGCCAGGGAACCAAATCTAGCTCTTGATAGGCTTTCCTGTGATGCTGAGCTACTGCTTCCAGCACAAAAATATTAAACCGGCTATGTGTGCCATGTCAGAAAAGTGGAAACGGTGGAAATTCTGTGTACCTACTGATGACTTGTAGGATAACATATGAGAAAACGAATGTCAATGACCAGCAAGACAGTTCATGACTGATGACCTTGACCTCTGTGAGCTGCTCACCTTTACTAGGGTAAAACTTTTATGTCCGGTTGCCCTCACTGTCAACTGGGTGATGTCACTTGGGAGCTTGAAAAAAAAAACCAAGAAAGCAGCAGAAAAATGATTACACAAACAGAAACAGATACATACCACTGTAAAATATCAAAAGCACAAACCATGCACTGTAAGCTACAGGTGCATGAGGGATAACCATTTGTAGCCCATGTTCATAACTTACTGAGGTAATCAATTTTCATTTCCTGAGAAAATGTAGGTAAATTTTCTTTAGTTACTTTCTAACTTTGAGTTTTCTTGTTATTTATCATTTCATTCAGGAAACATGCAATCACATAGCTTGATGTAGGCATAGGGAATATGTCAGTGTTAAAACCTCCAAAACATTCCAAAAACACGTGGATGCATATACCATGTGTGTTGCTATTTGAACGAGAAACACAAGTTCTGTTCTTGTCACATACTCTAATCCAATACATCACCAGGACAGCCATGATTCAGCATCATGCTGACATAAAGCAGCCCAAAGTTAAAGCAAAATTGAATTTAACTGGACAGTTTTCACAAAGAAAACAGAGTGGTGGTTTAAAATGGTGAATGCATGAGTCTTGTCGAGTAGAGTAGTGAAAGGAGAAGTTGGAAATATAACTGGCAACGAATTTACAGGAATGGTTCATGACTGCAGATATGAATAAATCTATTACAAACATCTTTGGAGATTGACACTGCAGAAGCTACTTTGGTCCAGCTGAACATCTCTGTCAGTTACCAACTTGAAGTTCTTGACAAAGCTATATCAATTTACATGTGAAACAGAAGACCAACTAAAATTAATCTGACAACACTTAAAAAGGTCACAAGCATTTTAGTGTTTGACTGAACATTTCAAATTGAAATTTGGTAGCTATCTTCATTTATGATGTGTTGGTCAAGTTAGAAATTGCAGGCGGAGGTTGAAGAAGATGATGCATGGAGATCGATCTGTAGCACTTGTTATGACTATCTTTATCATATCAATGACTGTTAAGATTAAAAAACAAAACAAAACAAAAAAAAAAAAAACTTAACTGTAAAAGTCTATTTTAGATGTACATTTTGTCTGATTCTGGACATATCTTCATGGATCGTGCTGTTAAATATCAACAATGCAGGTGGCGGCATCACATACAGACCAATTTCAGTGCAAGGACAATACTACTCTTGATAAAATGTGTTTGTGTCAACAATGTCAAAATATTCATAATTTGACTGTTTTCCTTTATTTGCTTGAAAATTCTTTATTTGATGGATATTTTCTTCTGTCCTGTAGTCTATGAAGTACACTCTTCAGCCAAGATGGCTTTTGTGTATGTATGTATGTGTGCGTGCGTCAATCTCCTTACAAAATCAACTATAACTTTCATATTTGAGCTTGGATACAGAACATATTTTATGAAACTTTGAAAGTAAAATCAATCTTGGCAATTCATGTTGTGCATTCATAGTTTTCTTTTCCTCCGTTGTTTTGTTATCCTGTTTCAAAGGAACCCAGGCAGTCTAACTTCTTTTACATCCTAATGAAAACAAACGTTACTGTTACCTTTGTCTATTACTTGCAATTTCAGCAAATGTAATTATATCACCATTACTGATGTCACATTTCTGAACAGTAGCTAACAAGCCCAATAGCGTCTTACCTCCACAATCTGGAGAATACGCCTGTTATTTTCGTTGACTTCCTTGGTAATGTCAACTTTCCCGGACTGTAGAGGGTGGATGACACTATTTGCGCTGCTTGTGGATAGCGCAGCATACGCTGCAATAGCCTGTAGAGCCACCATCGTGTCCTGCATGAAGCAAAAATTTTCTTTTAATACAAATGAGATCATCATGACAGTCACACTCCTCATTCAATACTCACCCACATCCCTTGCTTTCACATAAAGACCACTGGCCAACGTTCATTTTGTTCCCAGGCCTCATTCCCATGGAACCAGCTCCCTTTCTCTCTGTGCAGGTCTGACTGTCCGTCATCCATCAAATCCTCTCTTAAAACTGTTCTCTTCACATCCTGATTTACGTCCTTTTATCTTCCCTTGTCAGCTGCATTGTTGTTGCTGTTGTTGTTGTTGTTGTTGTTGTGTGTGTGCGTGCGTGTGTGCATGCTTGCATGCATGTGTGCGTGCGCAGTGCACGCATGTGTGTGCATGTGTGAAAGTGTGAGTGTTATGTGTGTGCATGCGTGTTTGTGTATGAGTGAGTGTGCATGTGTGTCTGTGTCTGTGTCTATGTGTGGATGGTAGTGAGGGCATGGTATGACAGGATAAATGTATTCTGATACCTGTGCAGGTTGTTTTGTGTGTTTTTTATCATCTGTCTTGTATTTTTTTTTCAAACTGTAAGTGCTTTCAGCTTACTTAAGATTAAGCACCACAAAAGTTAATCATTACAATTACTTTTAATGTTACTATAATTGCTATTATCATTATCATCGCTATCATCAGATCAGATCTGCACTGAAAGTCCCAAGATACACTAACGCTGTGCATACTTTTTTTCAGAGCACATGTGAAAGTGGCGCTGTTCACTCAACCATGTACACTGGCAAGGTAGCGGGCCAAATCTTGTCCTGCTGTCTACAATATAGCAGACCTCTAACACAATCCTCACTGTCCTCTGCCATTCAGCCTGACGGAGGTGGGGTGTTTTACAGTTCTTACTAACCCACTGTATATGGGCATCAATCAAAGCATCCAACGTGCACATCTGATTGTTTTTCCTCATACAAAGGGTATCAGGCACTGGATGATCTGCTTGTGTGTCAAATGGGGAAACTGAAAACATTCGGCCCCTACTAAGTGCAGCTGATGCTCAAAGTCAAGCTCTTCACAATAAGAATACAGTATTTATGACCACATGAGCATGGCCCAGTCACTGCATACAATGCCTCTGTAACACTTGATTCACAGAAAATGCAAAGCAGGAAAACTGCTCAAAAGTAACGCTAGATTTATTAGTCATCATAGACATCCTCTGCACTGCATCCAGCACAATTTTTTTTTTTCCAGAAAGCTGAAAACTTTGTGTTTCAAGGTTATCTTTCAAATGTGTTTCAAAACTATTATGACTGTACTGTATGATTAGACTGACAATAACCACCACTTCAGCGAAACAATTCGCATTGTCTTATCAGGCAGTTTCACAGTGAAATCTCTTAATTCAAATCTCTCAGCTCACATAACAGGGGGGACACACATGTGTAAATTACACACACACAAATTTACGTACACTTACACACCTGCACATACATACATACGCTCACACGTATATACACATGCACACACATATCCAGTAGATATACTCTCCTACACTGAGAATTTTGACTGTTAATGCAATGTGTCAAAAGGTGATGGCCAAACTGGAAGAAGGTCAGGGGTATCTGATAGGAACACTAGTCACTTGCAGAAACTGTCCCCCAGTATACGACTGTCACTCACATTTGAGAAGTTTACAGTTGCAATGGTTCCACACAAAGAAACCAAAAGATTATGCATGTATGTCCAGTGACACACTTTTAGCTTGCCTCTGCAATTTTCGTTGTTTCAGTTATCTATTACTCTAGTTAGCATAAAGAATTATATTTTACCTGCCCCCCCCCCCCTACCCCCCCACACATCCATATTCCCCCTCCGCCTTCCAAGGTTTGAAAAAAAAGAAAAAAAAACGAAACCTTTTACGCACAAACTTGTTCAAATACTCACTAATCAGACTTCACAAAACATTCAGTTTAGCTCCCATAATGCCTTACTTACTCAAAAGTTTACTTACTAAGATTGTACTTGTGCAGCACAGACCGGACTTTCTGTGATATTTTACCACTAAAAATGGTTTTAAAGGCTAAAACTAAGAACTTCTACATCATGACTTATCTCAGTTTGTCCTAATTTTTTTTTTCTTCAGACTACACAGGTCACCATACAAAAAAACCTGCACACGGGAAACAAAAGACACAGGGGGGAAAACGACATAAGTCAAATGGAAAAATGAATGGGCTGGGAGAGCCATGGAGGAGGCAGGGAGAGGAAGGGAGAAGCAGGCCTACCTGAGTGGTCGAGAAGCCTCCTTTGTCATTCTGCTGTTTCTGCAGCCACATAACCAGTGGAAGAGCAGATCTGATATCAGCAATGTTAACATAGGCCAGGATGCAGTACGATGTGGTTTCAATGTCTGACGGACCGTACCGCCTGTGATAGTCATAGGGGTCCACCTCTGGCTGTTCTGGTTCCTCCTCCTCTGTTTCTGTCCATGGTGGTGAGGAGTCCTCTGTATGTTTAAAAGACAAAAAGAGTATTCAACCTATGAACACAGGTGGTCTGCTAGAAATCCAACAGCTGGCACACATGTGCTTTAGTTAATAGACATCATGTTCCATTAATTCCGAGAAATCTTCATGCGCTCTGAGCACCCTTAGTTACCTAGCATCGGTGTTGATAGGCAATTCAGACATACTGAATAAAGGCTACATCCACAATTTGCCATATTCTAAAGCTCTGCAAATAAACATCCTTGGTTTGTATGTGCAGTGCATAGTTTTCAGAGTCCAAAATGGGTGAAAAGCACTCCAATGAAGTCTCAACTGGAATGGTACACGGCAGATGGCTCCTCTTAGGGTCAATCTTATCTTCCATTTGGTACAAGACCTCCTGCCCTAAAATCAAAATCTGGCAAAACAGGACAAATCAGATGACCCTGAGGATCCATTCGGTCAATGCAAACAAAAGAATGGAACATCACATTACTTCATGCCAAGCAGTGACCCAGGGAGGGTACATATGGAAACACAACTGAGTGTTTGTGGAAATTGCACATGCGATCAGCACTGCCAGGGGAAACACTTCCCTACCAGGAGCTCCAGCAACGATGTTCTACATGAAAGGAGGCCACACATCATGGTCGAGAACAGCTGTAACATCAAGAGCAAGGATACACGCTCTACTGGAAGGAATGATGATTGGGAGTGCATAGCGACTCTTCCAGAATGGGAAAAAAACCATCCAAAGATCATCAAGAAGACTGGCATGAGAGCTGATACAGTACACCCTCAAGGTTTTCCAAACAAATCATTTTAACTGAACTCAGGGTGGCATATGAAAGCAGAACGAAGCTGGACAGCAGCTTGAGGAAACCTGGCTTCAAAGCCAAACTCCTTGCCATAGAGGTAGGAGCATGGGGATTTGTATGCTTTCCAGCCTGTGATTTCATGAAACAGCTCTCCTTTTTTTTATTATGGACAGGATCAGAGCCCTAGAGGCAATTGCATAAGCAGCTGATATGAGTTCTAGCTGGATCTAATCGCAGAGAAACAAAAGTGAATTTCACAGGGTTTAAGTTTAAAAATTAAGATGTCTGTGTGCTAAGAATCTCACCCATGCTAAAAATATTTCTGACAACAGTAAAGCACCTAGTTGTCATGACCTGGATATCAACAAGCCCATTAGAGTGTAAAGTATTCTGGGGCAAAACATTTTTCTAAGGTGGGGGGTGGGGGGTGGAGGGTCTCCTTTGGAGACCTGCTGTCAAACTGTCCCAGTCGTTTCCTCCAACTGACACATGACTAGACCACTGACTTCTGGGAATGGTCCAGAGGACATGTGGGAAAGTCTGGATGTCACTGGGCAAAACCAAATTCAAGGGCTCTGTGGGCTGGCTCCTCACCTTGCCTTTTTCTACCTGGCTAATCTCCAACTTACAACAGGTGTCTATTAGCCATGTTGGCAAGACATCCATCAAAACAGGCACGATCTGAGACACCCGTCCATCAATGAGCAGCAGATCTGAGCACTCACACACACACACACACACACACACACACACACACACACACACACACACACTGGTTCTAAGCATACATGCAGCACAGCATCGTATGGACACTGGTAGGCCTGCCCCTGCTTCACCCCCCAGCCTCCCCCTTCCCCCGCCTTCTCCAAAGGTGAGTGAGCCTTCCTTGAAATTGCCATCAACATAAGCTCATGTTCCACCTGGCGGGCTTGATACACAGGAAATGGAAAGACCTGGCATTGCTGCCCAACCTACCCACCCACTCCTGCTGCGTTCACCTTCACCTCCCACCACACTCGCAAAATTCTCCTCTACCACCACCACCACCACCACCACCACCCCCCCTCCTCTCTAAAGGGAAGTGAGCAGTCTTTGAAATCACCGTCTACATTAGACAATGCCCTGTTCAGCAGACTTGATGAATATGTAAATATAAATACAATCAACATAATGGAATTTCATTAATAAACATATAAATATATGCAATCAACACAGAGAAGATTACTTTTAAGCATATATTTACGTAAAAAAAAAAAAAAAAGTAAAAAAATAAAAAGTGTATCTGAGGATGTACTCTCTTGGCTCTAAGCCATCAAATTTCACAGCAAACTCTGCCACGTGTACATGAGAGGTAAAGCCGTGTTGTTTTTACAGTCACAATGGTACACAACAGAAGTCTGTACACACCGACATAGCGAAGTAGGCCAGTCACCCGAGGATTATTAGGTTCCTTCAGAGTCAGAGTGTATGCCATGAGAGCCGCTGTGAACTGGTGTTTCTTTGGAGTATTACTGTCCAGCAGTTCGTCGACCCGTCCCAATGTATTGGAAAAGGCCAAATCCAGTCTGTCTGTGATACCTGGTTTTTGAAAGATACCCATCACTTCATGAAAGTCAAACAGATGTCAGAAAACCAAACAGATACAACTTAAATAATCATACTTATTCAAATACAGCCCAAAGCCCTCACTGAAAGTAGTGATGCAAACAATCAAATAATTCCAAGAACTTTTGTAAGAACTATTTTCTTCAGACCATACCAAACATCACTACACACATAACACATGCACTGAAATGACTGTATTAACTGTCGACTATTAAAACATTGCAACACATGGTCTTTTCCGAGAGTTACGAAGAAAGCTGTCAAACTACAAATCTGAAAGGGAAGATAGGGCCATAGCCATGTTTCATCCATTTAAAAGACCTTTTTCACAGTTGCTCAGCTCTGACCTAGTTCAGCTGTCAGGTGTAGCTTACACTGGGATACATCATATCAGAAAGCTTACAGCCAATCTTGTCATTTTGTCTAACAGCCCCTGGGACTCTCTATCACAACCATCATCATCCTCACCACTGAGCATCATAAAGTAAGCAACCAGACAACTTAAGCCTTTCAAACCCACAAGTGACACATGCTAAATCAAACATTATGGAAAACAAAAAAAAGACGAAAGTGACCTTCATTTCCATGAAGTCCTTATAGAGAATAGTTGTAAAACAATCAGTGTTCAAATCCTGCATGCATACAACATGAAATTTTAGAGCTTAAAACGCCAACATGACCTCCAGTCCAAGCGAGAGCTTGTATTCAGGGAGAACATTGGTGTAGATATGAAATTCATGAGAGAACAATGTTGTTGAGCTTCAATCCAAGGGAGAACAATGTTGCAAATCCAGATTTCTGGGAATAGGATTTCAAGGAAGAACAATGTTATAGCCTTAATGCCAACATGACCTGGAAACCAAGGGAGAACAATGTTGCAGCCCTTATGCCAACATGACCTGGACACCTTGAAAGAACAATGTTGCAGCCCCAATGCCATCATGACCTGGAAACCATGGGAGAACAATGCTGTGGCCTTAACTCTCTTGTCATGAACAGACACTATAGCGTTTTCCGATGATGTAACACTTCTGTACAAACAAATGCTGTCAAGGTTTTGGCCTTGACCGATTTTTCATGCGGTGGCAGCATGATCAGTACACCACAACAAGCTATAAATAGTATTGTCAGCATTCTTTGTTTGCTTGCCCAATAGTTTCGCGGCACCCCATCACCCACTTTGCCTCAGTTGCTGATTGACCAGACCAACCCACATGACTGCATAATAATGCTGCATAAATAATCTGCATAAAGTGTGAAACATGGCGTCTCAATCAAGTTCTGCTGCGAATGTGTCGGAGCAAAGTCGAGCCTGTTGGCAACGTTTTAGCATTCCTGAAGTTATTGAAATGCTACAAACAGAAGGTTCAGACATTGAAGAAGAGGATGATGAAGCTAATGAAAGTGATTCCAGTGAAGAATTTCGAGGAGAAGAGGAATTTGACACCGACTCTTCTGTGGAGCTCAGTGATGATGGAGGTGAGGGTGGGCCACTTCGCCAACGAAGAGGGGGCACTGGAGTGCCGTGAAAGACTAGGGATTTGAGTAAGCAAGAGTCTGTTGGCTTTCCTTTACACGACTAGCATGAAGATTTGAGTTTTTTCCCCGACAATGCCTCCTTTTTTTTGGTGCTTCTGGCTTTCATGTAACAGCATTTTTGCATTATACCAAGTTAGCTAGTGCATAGTAGACATGTGATTCATATATCTTATTTTATTTCCTGGAATGTATCTACCTTTTTTTTCAACTCATTTAGTGTATTTACTGGCTTTTTCTGCTGAATGTGAAGCCATGGACCCACTGACTCTGTGCAAGAGTGTTGTGTTGCACCTGAAAAAAAAACTGGACATTTTTTTCACCCTCAAGCACAAGAAACCATATGAAAGTGGGAAGTTTATTCTTTTGTATTCTACTAACACAGTTTATGAATAACACTTCTGAAAAATTTCATTGAGTTATCTCTTGTTTTGTATTTTTGGTGATTTTTTTTTACTAACCAACAAATGGCCCGTCCACAAGGGAAAAACAATGGACAGAGCTGTCCGTCCCAAGTGAGTTAATGCCAATATGACCTGGACAACAAGGGAAGACAATGTTGTAACCTTAATGCCAATATGACCTGGAAACCATGGAAGAACAATGTTGTAACCTTAATGCCAATATGACCTGGAAACCAAGGGAGAACAATGTTGTAACCTTAATGCCAATATGACCTGGACACCAAGGGAGAACAATGTTGTAGCCTTAATGCCAGTATGACCTGGACACCAAGGGAGAACAATGCTGTAACCTTAATGCCAGTATGACCCTGGACACCAAGGGAGAACAATGTTGTAGCCTTAATGCCAATATGACCTGGACACCAAGGGAGAACAATGCTGTAACCTTAATGCCAATATGACCTGGACACCATGGAAGAACAATGTTGTAGCCTTAATGCCAATATGACCTGGAAACCAAGGGAGAACAATGCTGTAGCCTTAATGCCAATATGACCATGACATCTTGAGAGAACAATGCTGCTGCCCTAGTGCCAACATGACTTGGTATCCAAGGGAACAATGTTGTAGCCCTAATGCTAACATAACCTGGAAAGAAGGGAGAACAAGTGTTCTAAACAGTTCTTTACTAAGCGGTCCAGATAGAGTAAAAAAAAAAAAACAATAGAAAAGAAATAAATTGATCGGACAAAAAAAAATCAAAGTGTAGGGATGCTGAATGAGCTTCTTAGCCTGGGATAAAGTCACACTTATAAAAAAAAACAACAGTTACCTTTTATGTGCATGTGTGTGTGTGCGTACATGTGTGTGCATGTTTATTTCATACTGCTCATGGCTCAGTGAACCACAACGGATAATATCAGGACTGTCACTTCATCAAAATATATTCTGTACACAGATGTTTCAAACTAAAACGAAACAAAAAAACCCTCAATCAAATCAGATTTCTAAAACATGCAAAAATCATTTAAAAACCTTTCTTTTGCAAAGTCTTAGACCAGATGAAAGAATGTTAATCTCTTTCAGGAACCCCCTAATCACATCCAGTGGAACATCTCTGAACATGGTTTTCATGGTGTCTGCTACAGAGGGATGGGGGTGGGTGGGGGGGGGGGGGGTTGGCAGGGACATGCAAAAATGACCACTTACCTCAAGACCCCTGTTGCTAGCTTCCAGCAGACACATTATGATGTATACATGAAAAGCATCTCCTGCTGCTGTGCCTCCCTGACAAAAGTAATGAAAAACATTGTCATTATCATTAACCCCTTCGCTGCTATCATATTTTGCTAAGTCCCATGCTAAGAATTTTTTTAGAAAAACACAAAAATCACGCCTATGATTTTCATTTGCTTATAATTCAGAAGATACTGAAGATAGCTACATAAAAGTATAATCAAATGAAAGGAAATGAATGAAGAATCTGTTTGTGACAATAACATAATGGAATGATATGCTAGAATGACACATGAACTCCTTGAAATGCAATATAAAAAAAAGAAAAAATCAACTATGATGTTATTAGGTGATGCTGGAGCTCACAGCAGTTCATAGCACATTTTGTATTGAAGATTAACAGTGTACAATGATCCAGGAAGCAGTGTCCAGCCACAACATAGCACAGTCTAGCACAAAGAATGAAAGCCATTTATCTCCCAGTTTCTGTCGCCTGTAGAATTCAGAAAAACACAAAAATCACACCCTATAATTTTCATTTGCTTATAGTTCAGAAGATATTGAAGACAGCTGCATAAAAGTTATATCACATGAAAGGAAAATGAATGAAACGTTTGTTTGTAACAAAAATATAATAAAAATGGTATGCCAGAATGTCACATGAACTCCTTGAAACACAATATAAAGTTATGAAGTTGTCAATCATGACATAATCAGATGATGCTGACCTCACAGCAGTTTATAGCACACTTTGTGTTGGAATTATACAGTGTACAAAGACCCATGAAGCAGTGTCCAGCCACACAATAGCACAGCCTAGCCACACAAAGAACAAAAGGTGTGCAATTCCCAGTTTCTATCGCCAGTAGAAATGCTGAGTGTGTGATAGTTCCCGAAACAGTCTTCCAAACACAATCTTGCTGGGGCAGTCTGGGCAGTAATACCTGGTGTCTTTCCTCTGCCCTTTCTTCCAGCAGACACGGCACCTCTTTGATGGCCGCGCTTTATTTTGGGTAGGGGGCAGCACACCGATGAAGTGTCAAGCACACAACCTGACAGCATGGTCGCCCTCAGCATTAACCGGATCTTTGTCACCAAAAATCATCTCATTGATGACTTCTTTCTGGAAGTCAAGGAAGGAGCTGCTGTTACCATCCTTCCTGACAAAATGTGTGCATTCAGCATAGCAATTTGCATGAATTGCACGCACAGTTTTTTTGTACCATTTCATGGTTTTACGTATTGCATTGCATGGCTGCAACTGCTGATCATGGCAGTCCACAGCCCCCATGTTCTTGTTGTAGTCCAAAATGGCTGGGGGCTTGACAGCTTGTTGTCCTAGTTGCTGACTGTCAGCTGCAGGTTTGTGGCAGGTGATCAGCATGTGCACATCCCTTTTGTCAGCAAAAACTTCTGGGCAAGAAGGTGCTGACAAACTCTGCTTTCAGTCTGTCCCCTTGGCACACGCAACTCTCGAAGGCAGGCTGGGACTCTTGGGAGATGGACAGTGCCACAACACGATGTGTTCTGAGCATGCAAAATGTCAAACAGATCACAGGATGTGTACCAATTGTCAATGAACAATCTGTATCCTTGGTTCAGGAGCAGCAAACATCAGATGCACCACTTCCTTGCCTAAACGTCCACGGTTGGCAGCTTCAGGTGGCAAATTGGCATCAAGTTCTGCTGTGCTATCATCTTTTCCAGCATACACTCTGAATCTGTAAGTGTATCCTGAGCTATCACACAGGAGGAATATTTTGATGCCAAATCGTGCCCTCTTCAATGGGATATACTGCTTGAACACCAAGCGCCCTTTCCAGCAGCAGGGATTCATCTATGGCAATGTTTCTTCCTGGCGTGAACACAGTCTGAAAAGCCTAAAAAAAAATGATCAAGCACAGGCTGTATCTTGAATAGCCTGGCTTGACTGGGTACCCCAGCTGGTGGCAATTCGTCATTGTCAGCCATGTGCCAGAATTTCAGTGGCAGCAAAAATCTATCACTAGACATGGCAGCACGAAAGGTGGCTGTTCGGATCAGTGGATCCTGACTCCAGTAGCTGTTGATGTCTGTTTTTTTTTTCACAATTCCCATCAGCAGCATTACTCCCAAAAATTTCTGAATTTCTTCACTCGTTGTTGGTACCCAAGCCCTTACTCTTGAACTTGGTTTCAGGCGTTGTGTTGCTATGTACTCTTCTGCGTACTTGTTAGTCTGAATCCTGAATGTTGGATCTGGTCACTGATGTATAAGTTGAAATAATCAGCAGCAGTAAAGTTGGTGGTATCCACCTGAATCCCTTCATTAGCAGTAAAATCTGGAATGTCAGGTTCAAAATTGTCGGGCACAATCCAGACACGCTGATCCTGGTGCCCACCCCGTCGATGACCAGGCTGCCGTCCTCTACCTCGAGCACCACCACCTCTTCCTCTCCGTCCTCTTCCTCTTGCTCCCCTTCCTCTTCCAGCAGAGCCAGCACCAGCAGGTCCAGCAACAGGCCCAGCACCAGCAGGTCAGTCAGGCTGAACATCATCTCCATGCTGCATCAGCCTAGCTGTAACACACTGAAAGCAAGCAAGAGTTCAATTTCCACAGAAAAATATTTCATGAAATAAAAAGAAAATGTACCAAACACACACACACACACACACACACACAAATACACACATAAATACACACACACATGAACACACACACACACACACACACACACACACACACACACACAGAGCGTAAACAAGCCATGCCGCCTCTGTTAGTCCAACAAAACTCAAATAAACACCACACAAATCAATTCAAAATGATAACAAATTTTTTGTATCTACTCTTGCTTTCAGTTAATGAAAATAATCACAAACACATACACACTATAAAGCGAACAAACATACACAAACTGAAATTGGGTCATTAGCATGCCACGGCCCCTTTCATTTTCATCAAGCAAACACTGCAAACAATCCATTGAGTTATGCTTTTGAACTAGTAACTTCACTGCAACACTGATTAGATCAGTATTATTTATCACCGTGTGCTTTCAGTTTTCAGTTTTCTAGAAAAAGGTGTCATCAACACACACACACACACACACACACACACACACACACACACACACACACACACACACACACTACACACGCACACACACACACATTTCCCCCTACTCCCACTCTGCCCCTCATACAAACACATACAGGCCATACTGGGAGAGTTGGGCACACATCGATAAGAAAAACACTTGTAAATCACAAGCAAACCAAACACACTCAGCCTGACTGAGAGCGAGCGAGCGAGTGACTGACATTGGCACACAATACCAACGCCTTGAAAGTCAGTCAAGCACACTGGTCATTGATGACTGGCTCGCTCGCTGACGCGGTCCCAATCAACGGTGCAGACATACGATACACACACTTGGTTGTTCTATCATAATTATACTGAGAAGAAAAGTAACACCATTATGTTATGAAATTGAATGAATCTCTCAAATACACTCACCTGCGTCTTGAATTATTGGATCTCCATGCCCCGAGTCTGACTCAGATGACAAGTCACTCACAAAGCTTCTTCCACTTCCAGATCAAACTCTGGGTTGGTAGCATCAACTTCACGAAGTTCGATGCCAGCTGGATCAAAATCTTCATCTCCACTATCTTCATCTCGGTAGATTTCGTCAATAACCTCTGCAATTGTATAACTTCGTCGTGGAGCAGCCATGGCTTCGAAAAGTGAAAGTACAACTTCACAGTACCTTGCTGATCGATCATCATAAATTACGTAAATGAACCAATTATCTTGAACAAATGGTACACCAAAAGCAAAGAGTGGTCAAGGGAGTTTATCAAATCATAAATAGAGGGATTTTCGGCAATGCTGGACAAAACAGAAAGAGTGTGAATCATGACGAACAGCGTTCGTCAACTACGCATTGCAGACGGCGCTTTTCATGACGAACGCCGTACGTCAACAGCGCAGTGAAGAGGTTAATTTCAACATCACCATCATCGCAGATTTCTCCAAGTGCCATTTTGTCTGTCTCCTCATCACCCCTCATCATTACAAGGTACACAATGGACCACATTATCAATATTTGTACTGTATATAGTTATCATTACTTTCATTATCATTCTTATCCCTACCGCTGTCATCTGCAATATTTCATGCAGCAGCAACTTGACTAAAGGACTCACCTGCATCTCATCATGGATGACGCGACCTAACTTTGTGAATCGTCCTTCATTTTCCAGTCCTAACAAAAAAATGCAACAGTCTGCATAAGACTTGCCCTATCCACTGTAATGAACTGTGAGGCTTGGCTAAAGGACTTCAGCACAAAGGCTGTCAGCCTGCACACAAACACATCAATAATGGCAATACTGATAACCATGCCAAGGAGGAGAATACTATCAATACAGGTGATGATGGTGATGACAATCATGATGAAATCATTACTGGCCATGAAGATGAAGGACCCTGAGGACTGAAAGGGTAGCTGCCTGAAAGAAAGAAACTTCTCAGGAATGCCTTTTTCATTAGGAATAATGGACGAGTTCATAACAAGACCAAACTATTAGAATTCTGTTGCAAAAGAAAGAGATTGAAATCAATAATGAAAACGCTATAAATTTTCCTGATCTGGCCTATTGTGTCCATAGCAACAAGGATGCAAATCATCTGTTTAAATCACTGATCATATCTGGCTCATTTATTAAGTGTCTGGAAGCTAAAAAAAAAAAAAAAAACATGCCTGATGGCATTCAGTTACAAGAGAAGCTTCAAACACTGTGGTGTATATAAGTCACTTTAAGCTTTGGTCCATGTCCTATGAACAGCCCATGTTACACAGATTAACCTCAATTTGTTTTCAAGAATGCTTAAATTCCACCGAATTCTGGGCAAGGCTCAAATTATGAAAAAGTTGACGCTACCTCGTACACATGCCGGTATGTGCTGATAATTTCGTTACCAAAATCCTCTTTGAAATAACACTGTCATCCACACATTTTTCACATGAATTTCAGAACCAACTGTGGCTTATATCTGCCACTGAAATGCTGCTATAGAAAATGCTGTAATATAGTCAGCTTGCTAGGACTCAGTCACTCTGAGTAACATCTCCGTCAACTGCAGTAATACTTCTGTCATGCACATGATTCTTCAGCTGCCTTTGCACAGTGTTTGCTTCAACTGTCAGTATCCAAACTGAAGGCAGGTTCCAGCAACTGATGATATAGGTCCACTCCCCAAACAGAAGTGCTTGCGACAACAGAACAGGAAGAAAAGGATACCTGATTTCAGTCAAGCCAGGTTCATTCCCTACTGAAGTAAAGAGTAGAAAGAATCACTGACCCATGTAAAGAGAATGAACACAATGGGCTAACCCTGTGAATAACTATGTGCCCACCAAAGGAAGAAAAAACAGACAGGCCCAGTGGAACCAGCTCAGAACCTCCACAGGATAAGACCAATCATGGCTTGAACACAATACAGAATAAAGACAAACACACTGGACTGGGTGGCCAAAACAAGTTTCCTACATGACACTGGGGGGAGAACCAGATTCTGGCCCTGGTTAAACTGCATCCCAAATGAAAATTCTGCGAAGGTATCCTCTCAGACTTTTCTACTTGACAACTAAGCCTGGAGAAAAAGCCTACCTTAAAGAACAGAAAGGACCCGATTCAGAAAGAAAGGCAATCCCTCCGAAGGAGATCATCCAGACAGTCCAAACTCGATAAACAGGTCTGCCTCAGTACCATCACCAATGTATCCATCACCATGGTAAATACCAGAGGTTGAGAGAAAGTCCAAAAGAGAATGATTGAGGAAACCTGGCAATGCAAAGAAGTGGAAAACCTCCATTACCACATCCTGTTTGAACAATGAGCTCTCTCTCCTCCACCAAAAGGACTCCTTGAAAGCATCTGCAGAGAGCAGACATGAATTGTCTCAAAACAGTGTCCTGGCATGACAGAAGGCAAAACCAGAACATCACCAAAAACAAACCAAAAGAGAAAGAGGCAGCAGAACTCTCATCCTAGTGAAACAATGTTCAGAACATCTTGCCCCAAAACAGTGCCATTTAAGATATTTAGGCAGAGATTTCTCATTCAAAGAACAAAAATGGGGAGGGGCTAGGGCCTCTCAAATTCAGGTTCTCTAGAAAAATGAATGTCTGATATTAGACAGAAACCAAAACATGAGAATAGGAAGCAATGAATTCTTGTTCTGTAACTTGATTGTTCTATTGATTTAACAGTCTGGTAACCCCATTTTCACTCACTTTCTCCAAGTGTGTCCCCTGCAGTCACTTTCATAAGAAATACAGCCTTTTTTTTTAACAAGCCCTGAAAGCAAGAGAACTTTCTAATTCATTATCATTGTCATCATCATCATTTTTTTCATCTTAATTTTCTCTTAATTTTCTACCTGGTTATAAAAATCTTGAAGACACTTGACCTCAAATCGGATTCCTAAAGAAATGAAAGAAAAAGATACACTCGAAGGTGCAGGTGGGGCCCAGAGAAATACTGTCCTAAAGGAGCAAAGAGTAAAAAATATGACAAGGGTAGTGTCTCTTTATGCCCCACCAAGCAGAAATCCTGTCAATATGAACAAGCGCCAACTAGACAAAGGAGATGGCAACAGATGGCAACATCATCATCATCAATCAGATTTTCTTTTCTGAAAGTGTCCTCATCCATGCTCTGACTCCCGCAGAATACACCAAGGTCTTGCAAGATTGGAAAAGGCCTTGTCATCATCCTGTCCTCCCAGCCAATGCAAACCCAGGGTTGCACTTTCCATCTGTCATCTGCTGGAAGTCCTCCCAAAGGAAAACTGACCAGAACAGAGCCTTGCCAGGAGCATAACAACATCCCCGATGAAACATTATGCCATTCCGACTCGATGTAATTCATAAAGCACTCAGAGGGTCAGAGCAATGAGTGTGTGGGATTCAGGGGCTGGCTAGCCTCAAGACTCCTTGGTGCCATTACAAATTCAGTGCAGCTGGCATAGTTGGTAAACTCAAAGGCCCAAAGTTGGATGTCTGAGATCAAACAGGCAAAATATAAAGTCTGGCACGCATTTAAAGCCAACAATCTCTCGTCATGAATCTCCAGTTTTCATAGGCATAACAAAGTTGAAAAAGAGGCCATTTTGAGATAAAGCGCATGCCTCATGACAGTCAGTGAGAAACCACAGATTGGGCATTTATCACACAAAAGTGAATGTTGGTGGCAGACGACACCCCAACACAACTGAAACAGTTAAATACAATCCAAAAACGAGAAAGTGAAAATACAGACATCATGATGATGACTGGGTTCATAGCAGATGACATCTTAAGTGAGGCATCTCTTTAGACTTTTCAGTCAGAAATGTAGTCCTGAGAAGGGCAAGAGAAAAAAAAGACTGAGGTCCAGAGGAAAAAGCCTTTGTTGTTCAGCATCTTGTGGGAATCCCATAGCCAAGATGTAAAATGTAGAACAAAAAGGCAGAGAGTGTTCATCATCAGCCAGGAAGGAAGGAAAATTGAAGCGAAGTGTTCACAACCAGAAGAGGTCTCCTTTGCAAGGATATCACTCTGGAATCCATATGCTAAAAGGCTTGGATACGCTGTCCTCTCTCATATAAAAAAAACAAAAAACTTTGGATTCCTGATTTCATAGGGCATGGTTTATGCCATGTACATACAAGACATTTTCTTGGACAGGTAAGTATGGAAAAAAGTCATGAATGTTTGCAAAGTCCAACACAGATGTTAACAAAAAACAGAAAATGATCAAGAGGTCCTGAAAAAAAAAAAAAAAAAGATCTTTCACACATTACTCACAATCAACTTTAGTGGCCTAGTTAGCTGTTTTCCCCTAATCCTTGCTAATTATCGTTTACATTCATAATCATGCACACACCTTACATACACAGTCAAACACACATAAACAGCCATGTGAAAAACACATGCAACAGAATACTCACCAAGTGCTCGGCTCCTCATCAGAAGTGCCAAATGCACTGAAGCCACCGTTATTCCATCGATAGTTCTGCTCTCTCTGGTAGCCTGCATGGACACACACACACACACACACACACACACACACACACACACACACTTACGATCTCCATAATTCAGAAAATCACCCTTTGTTAATTCTGCTTTCAACTTCAATATAAGCACTACTCACTCTGCCTACACGGTCAAAATTAAATGTTGATCCCGTTCATGACACTATACGAGAGGGTGAGCTCATACAGGCTGCAGACTACCATTTCCAAAAAGAACCGTTTCAGCAGGATGAATAAACCATGAGAACAACATCAACCTCTCATAGTGTAGGACAGTGGAACTCTCTGTGTTCCGATTCTCCCTGTGAAGACTCCCTCTCTGACGTGACCTGAACGGAAATGACTGACCTAGTTCACATACATTAACAATGTGCTAGAACTGCCAGCCCAGTCTTGCATATGTCATCCAATTTTAGTCTAATATGACTTTTGCACAAACGTCTGCTAAAGAACAGCCAAAATGCAGCAAAAATAGGGCTGCATGACAATCAGTCAAATGGCTGAAGATTGGACTCTCAAGAGACCACCACTGAAAGAAGTGACCCTAACGTCATTTCCCATCAAGAAGACTATCATACAAAATGTTGAAGTCATCACTGTGAAAAAGAAAAAAAGGGTGCTGACTTGAGAAAAAGAGAATTTAAAAAAACCCAGAGAAACATGAGTGGTAAAATAGTAATTCTAATGCCAAATCACTCCAGGTAGCAATGTAGTAGAGAGTTGCTCCCAAATTAAAAAAAAAAAAAAACAAGACCAGGAATTTGCCCCAAAAGTTGAAAAACAACATACACGAGCATCAATGAAATAGTTAGGAAGACGTTTTCATGAAGCTCCCTTTTGTGACAATCTTCTTGATAAGCACTTTACTAGCTCATGAATAAAATGAAGTAAAGAAGGGCTTCTAAACTTGGACTTTGCTATTTTGTGTATCCAGACAAGTTTCCAGCTTCCTGTTTTCCAACCAACCACACACAGCCTTTTCATTGCTGTCAAATTCAGGGGGGGAAAACAGTTAATCATGAAAAAAAACCAGCTTGTCAGTAAAAAAAAATGAATAAATGATATTCTAAACACAAAAGGAACCATAAAAGCATTTGATGATATGGTAGCCAGGCTACTGACATCTTACTGCACATGAAATTAGACTGAGCTGACAGCACCAGCTTTCCCTAAGTTTCCACTTCAAGATTTACAACAACAAAAAAAATCATAGAAAATTAACTGAAAACAGTTAAATGCCACAACAATACATTTACAAAGGCCACATGGGCACTGTGTACAATTTTCACTCCCAAGTAACCTGATCATAACCAAAAAGCTGCAGGTTTGAAATTGCTATCAATTTTTTTTTCATGCATGAGTTTCCAAACCAGAGACAGCAGAACAGTCCACAAAAATTAGGAAGAAAACAGTAAACAACAAAAAAAAAAAAAAAAAAAAAAAATAACTAAAGGCGTCGTCGATTTCTTTTTTCAATTATTGTCTAAACAACAGGAACTTAAATGGGAGTTTTCATGCTGTGCATGTGCAACATGTCTAATAAACATGTCTTGGACACTGATTTATTGTGTGGATGCCTTCTCATGATTGGTTATGATTATTGGTACCATAGTATGATCCTCCCTAATGAGATCCCACCCTATTATGACTTGATTTTAGTTAAAAGGTCAAGGAGATAACTGAAAAAATCAACTGTTGAAATAATGGCTCTGATCAAACAGATGATGCGGATCTGCTGCCTTTGTACAATGGCTTTCATCATGGATTCCTGGCTCTGAGGTTATAGGTTCAAGTCCTGTCAGAGCTCTTTGTAGAAAGTTTCTTGTCCTAGGTAGGAGGTTCTTTCCCAGAGTTGAAATTACCATGTGCTCATTTGGAAAGACTGGTACCACACGGTCAAGTTTAATCCATTTAATGGATGCAGTGTTGCCGAGTGTTGCCAAAAATTTCCTGATAAACAGTGCAGGTGTCTGCATCTTTCAGGCTGGTTGATGCTGGGATACATTATGATAGAAAGCATAGAGCTCAGTCCTGTCATGCAGTTGCAGACCGGAACTGAACTCCTTAGCTTCATCTTCATAGCCTCTTCATTACTGATTAACATGAAAAAAAAAAAGATACATGTTATTATTCAGAACCATAACTGTTTGTCTAAGAGAAGACAAATTCAGAAGTAAATAGTAAGCGAGAGGTAGGAAGAGAATCAGTCTGCCTGTGTTAAAGCCTTGGGACTGCATGGCTTCGCAGAGCCACACTAACTCCCAAGAGTACTGTTTTTTTCATTTCTTGGTTCTTTCTTTAAAAAACAAAACAAAAAAAAAAAAGGATGATATGTCAATACTGAGAATCAACTTGACCATTTTTTTTTCTTCTGACCATGGACAGAGAAGTTTTATCCATGCACAACTTTGAAAGTTTTAAACATGAAAGTATTCTTTACCTTCTCGCATGTACTTTAAGGCCTTCTCTGAGAACTCTCTAGTGTTAGCACCGACGGCAGTGAGGTAGGTCATGGCGGCGATGTTGGGGACAACAGTGATCATGTTCTGCTCCCCACAACCATAGGGTTTCCTGATCAAGTCCTCAATGTTGTTCAGCACAGTTCCCATCATGTCCCCTGCAAAAAGCATTTAGTTTAGTTTTCACAGTCAGGTGGACCACACCATCAATCAGGGATGTCATTAAACAAGGAAAAATCCCGTCCAGTCAAAAACAATCGACAACGCAATAGAACTATGACCAAATCGTACACATTAACAACATACCTAACCTAGTCACATCTTTAAGGCACATGAAGCAAGGCACACTGAGGATGCCGAGCACTCTCATCAATTCTACACATCCCCACTTTTTTTTTAAAAAGTTCAAAAGCAACAACAGTAACAAAACAAATAACGACAATAAAAAAAGAACATTAAAAAAATATGGCCAAGCTGACACTTCAGACTGGACTGTCAGTGTATGCTCCGGACAGCCTGTCTAGTCTTGTTACCTTGTTACAAGATAGCAACAGGACAACTAGCAGGTTCTGAATTGTAATGACCAAAGAAAAAAAGAAGAGCTTTCTAGAACAAAGAAAAGAAAATATACCACAAAGGCAGAAAAGCACTGGGCAAAGGAAAAGTACTAAAAATAAATGTTAAAAGGCAGTTACAGAAAAGACGACATTGAAAGCACATAATTAACTGGTGGGGATACAATTTTGTACTCAAAGATTAATATGCAAACAAACAAACAACAAAAAAGAGCACAGTAGCAAGTGTCATTTGACAGGGCACATTTTCATGGATGAATTCTGTCTTTTGTTTGTTTTCTTCTCTCCTTCTACTTGTTCTAAAATGATCTGAGGGCCAGGCTTCCGGATGACACAATAAACCAAGGTTCTGTGTACAACCTGTCCCTACTGCATGGAGAACAACTCTGGACAAGCCAGCTGTTCCTGGCAAATTCTGTAAGAAAATCTGCTTGGACAGGTTAAAGAAAAAAATTTTGCAGACAGGAAGAAGAAAATATGGGCGATGCTTTACTATGGTGATGGGCTGTCCCTGTAGACAAAAGCCTGAATTTCACACAGTGAACCCGTTTGTGACAAGAAGTCAAACATTTTCAATTTATCAGCTGCAGTGGTTTGTTCATGGAGGTGCAGAGTTGAGTATCATAGGTTCGATTCCCTTCACAGGCATTTATTTGCAAGATTTTTCAGCCCCGGTTGGCCCCTGCCAGGATTCGAGTGTGCTGCAGGCTCCAACTGGAAGATGGGAACCACACAGTTGAGTTCGTCCAGTAACTGGATGCATCTCTGGGAATGGTGCTCAAATTTCCTCAGTATTGAAAGCCGTCTGTCTCTCTTGGGCCTGGTTGACACCACGGTATATTATGAAAGGAACAATACAGTGCAGCCCCAGAATGTATTCACGGACATACCAGAATGAACTCCATATCATCTTAATCATGCTCATTCTCACAGATAGTCAATTTAAAAAAACAACAACAACAAAAAAAAAAAACAAAAAAAAAACCACCTCAATTTTCAAAACAAAACAAAAAAAAGCCCACCTCAATTTCTATCTTCAACCACACCCATGACGGATTCGTCAAAGTCATCATTATCGCCATATTCATGAGGACTGTCCTTGTATAGACCTAGTGGCAACCCTTAGAGGGGGATGCTCAACAAACCTGACTCTATGACCAAGCAATTACTGTCAACAACAGGGGGCTTAGTAGGTCCTGCCTATGTTGGATCTGAACAGGCACCACTCCACATTACCAAAGGGATTCAGCAGCATCTGTTGTTAAAAGGTGGTGGTCCGATGCCATGTCAGCATCTCTCATCACTCATACATCCCGCCATGATCTCCTGAACTTGTGGCTAATGCAGATGTTGTCAATCTGGTTCTCTGTGACGTGGTTCGGGGATCTCCATGTGGCCTTGTGGATGCGCTTGTGTGGGAAGATGCTTCCTCCTATCACCAGCTGGTTCAGGGTACACAGGTCTGCAAAGCGCTCACCATTCTCGTTCCTCTGTCCCAGTCCGTGTGTCCCCATGATGTCCTGGCTAGCCTGTGTTGTCCATTCCAATCTTGGGCATTGAAATCTCCCATCAGTATGGTTATGTCCCTTGCTCCACTTCTGTCTATCACTGTCTGTAGTTGCTGGCAGAAGTCATCTTTCTTCTCTTCTTCTGCATCATTGGTGGGAGCATAGCACTGGATGATGTTCAGCCTGATGTCATTCTTCTTTGTGGTAAACTTGGCTGTGATGATGCAGGAGTTGACAGGTTCCCAGCCGATGAGTGCCCCCTGTGCCTCCGGTGCCAGCATCAGGGCCACACCCTCATTGTCGGGGGGCTCCATCCTCTGTGTGTCCTGAGTATAGCACTGTTCTCCAAATGAAAGTCTCAGCTGTCCTGACTGTAGCCACCTTGTCTCACTCAGTCCCTAGCACTCCAATCTTGTAGTTTTTCATCTCTCTTGCTACTTGCATGGTTCTGCCTGTTTCATACATCGTCCTGATGTTCCATGTGGCTGCTCTCATTGTTGTCCTGGGTGTTAGAAGGGGAGTCAGCCTTGCAGCTTCCTTCCCGCTTTCACTGCACCGCGCATCATAGTCTCTGGGATGGAGACCCTTCCTTGCCCAGGTGAATGTTTTGGTTCACTGTCTTCGATGTTTCTGTCACTGGTCTTTTTTTTACAGGTAGGGTTGTTAGCCCTACGCAAACCTCTTTATCCTCGAGGCGAGTGGGTCCTGCCTTAGTTGCCTCTTACGACATGCATGGCAGGGCAGTGGGTCTATTCTATGCCCAACCCACAGGGTGAGGGGGGCAGAACAAGCGGCATGAAAAAAAGCATACTGCGAGGCACAGATAATCTCTCTCTCTCTCTCTCTCTCACACACACACACACACACACACACACACACACACATAAACACCTCAAAATTTTCATATCAGTTCACATTTTTAATGCATTTAGACTTTGGTCTGCAGACACCAAATGGCTTAACGCTTACCAGTGATCTTTGCAACAATTTTTCTGGATTGGTCGACAGTGTTTGGAGGAAAGTTCAGCTGCACATCCTTCTCTATGAAGTCGCCTTCAACTGACAGAGGCAAATTTTTTGTCCTGATGTGTTTCTCTCCCTCAGGCTGCAAAACATTAAGCAATTCTCATTACATCTCTCCTTTCCTCAGACATGTTAACAACACCAACAAGAACATCAACAACAATATCCAGAATGACAGCAGTAGCAGTAAGTGTCACAGACATAGCAGGAGAAACAGCTATGCTGGAGGTGGTAGTGACTTTACACTATTACTATTTAGGTATGTTAATGACATTAATAGTTGAAAAACAATCACCTATAGAAATGATAGAAATACACAAAACTCTCAATCATATTAGTTTTCATAAATAACTTTAAAAAAAACAATGATAATAATAATGATGATGATCATATTAATAACAATACTAATAATGATACCAATTATGATAACAATAATAATGACAATGCAGCTAGTGGCTAACTTACCACATCCTTCTCCACATCAATCAAAGCCCAATTCCCAGAAAGTACTACGGTAACCTCTATCTTGTGCCTGTGCCATGATTGTCTGGAGACTGTCAATGCCCAAGTCCACTTCTCAGATGACTGACTCACTTACAAACGGATCACCAGCTTCACTGGCCACTTCAACAGAATTAGGCACGGCAGTCGGGCCTAGCAGAAAATCGGTCTGTTTAGTTTTTCTGGTGCCCCGGCATTGAACTTGATTGTGACCTTCACCGCTTTGGTAAGCGCTGGCATCATGCGTACACCACGCACGTGTTTATCAGCTGCAGACCGAGTACTGCGTGGTTTTTCTGTGGTGAAGTTTTCTCTTGTGCTTTACGGATTATTATTCTTCCACACTCCATGACTGGATATAATTAACTCTGTGTGTGATTTGTGTGTTGTGATTCTTCTTTGTGCTGTTTGATATAACTTTGGTTCACACCGCGTTGTTAAGTTTTTGTGTGTGTGTGTGTTTTTTTTCGTGGGTGTTGTTCATCAGTTGCCGGTGGACAGTGACTTGCCAGCGTAGTGCTGAGACTTGCATTCTCCACCAAGCGCTTATTTTCTCTCTCTCTCTCTCTCTCTCTCTCTCTCTCTCTCTCTCTCTCTCTCTCTCGCAAGCGCGTGCGTGTGTGCATGCGTGTGCATGCGCGTGTGTATGTGTGTGCGTGTGTGTGCGTGTGTGCGTGCGTGCGTGCGTGCATGCATGCGTTTTTTTTTGTTTGTTTTTGGTTTTTTTTTTTTTCTGTTTTTAAAAAAAAGGGTGATTTTAATCAAATAAAGTTAGAGCTGACAGGAGCGCAGAAAGCGGACAGTGCGCAGATGATTGTATGAAAACAGATCATAAACATATCAATCATATATCAAACTCATAATTATAAATGACTAAGATTGAGGGAAGAAAAACATGGAGAAAAACCCCTAGAGAGAGCACCACCCCTCTGGTACGCATCCACCAACCTTTCAATATTTTATCAGCATAATTTCAGTTTTCTTTTTTTTTTCTCTCTCTCTCTCTCTACCCGCCCCCCCCCCCCCCTCCCCCGCTTCCCTTCTCTTCCTTAACATCGCACAATTGAACTCGTGTGAAAAGAAAAACTAACATAGAATCAAACATTCATTTTCAGTGGGAAATGGTAAACAATATAAGTGTGTGTGTTGTTGTTGTTGCTGCTGTTGCCGTCATTATTGTTGCTCTCTCTCTCTCTCTATGTCTCTGTCTCTCTCTCTTTCTCGTGCGCGCACGTGAGCAAGTGAGTAGCCTAGCGTGTTTTAATGATAGAGTAAGCTGTAATATCTAGTGATCTCTGTGTGTGTGTGTATGTGTGTGTGTGTGTTTATCTATCTGTTTATATACCGCTGTTGTTGGTGTGTGGGTTTCTGTTAATATGTGTGTGTGTGTGCGCGCGCGCGCACGTGTGTGTGTGTGTGCATTCTCTCTCTCTCTCTCTCTCTCTCTCTCCCCAGACGTGAGTAGGCTCACTATGAAGATGAAAATGCGGCGACATTTTTGCATTGGTGTGTGTACATGTGACATCAGTTTCAAATGATTGGAACAAGCAAAAGTACAAGGTCAGGTAGGAAGCACTTCATTGTTTATAACTGATATCTGCATGTGTAGCATGCGAAAATCTTGCTTTACTAAAAGCACGGTGTGATTGTGATAGAATCGGTATCGGCATGCTTCACAAGCAGGTAGAGCACACAGATAGACAAGCAAAACATGCCTAGGCTGTGCTAGAGAAACCGTCGCCGTGTTCTCCAGTGAAGCTGACCAGTGCCGACAGTGACTGTTTATTTGGACCCTGTACCAGCTGTCAGGTAGGGGTACCAGGAATAATTTTCTGTCAGTTGTAAAGAAAAAAAATGTATGTCAGTAAGTCGGAGTCTGAGTGTGATTGAAAGGACGACGCATTCTCTCCACTGAGTTGAACTTTCATTTCATTTGTTGTGTGTTCGTTTGTCTGTTTCAATTGTTTTTTTTGTTGACAAATCTTTGCGGTGCTTGTTAGCAATGCGTATGAAAGAAGACCCGTTCATGTTTGGTATCGTTCTGTCAGTCAGAGACCCCCAATCCAGTGACATCAATCTACCACAGTTCACTGCATTCTGGCGCAAAGTATTAATGACGAAACACAACACCCCATTTCCAAAACACTAGTATTAGTGAAGCTGACCAGTGCCGACAGTGACTGTTTATTTGGACCCTGTACCAGCTGTCAGGTAGGCATCCCGCAAATAATTTTGTATCAGTTGTAAAGGAAAGATACGCATGTCCAATATGTCTGAGTCTGAGCGTGATTGAAAGGACGACGCATGCTTTCCACTGAGTTGAACTTTCATTCATTTGTTTGTGTGTTGGTTTGTCTGTTTTCAATTGTTTTTTTGTTGACAAATCTTTGTGGTGCTTGTCAGCAATGCGTATGAAAGAAGACCCGTTCATGTTTGGTATCGCTCTGTCAGTCAAAGACCCCACAATCCAGTGACATCAATCGACCAAACACAACACCCTATTTTCAACACACTATCAGCTAGACAGCTAGTATCACATTACATGTAGGGAGGAAAGGTTGTGGGAGGTTAGCGCAAGGAAGCTGACAGCTGTTGGCAGCCGTGTACTATCTAAACAAACTGTGGCCGTCTCCTTCCCTTCCCTCTCGCCTTTGCTCTGCGACTGGTAGGCGGTCAGAAGTTACTGCCCTTGTCTTTAACTAAATATTCCTCTGCGGACAAGCGTGTAGGACTAGGCAGATTGACGGGGCTAGGGTCTCAACAGAACCAAATATTACCAACCTCTGGCCTGGCACGTAACCCTTCCTCCTCTTTTACCTTCTCCCTATAACCATAATTCTATAACCATAATTCTTAAAGTGTGAAGTGACCGCCCCTATTTTTAAAACCAGTTTTCCGGAAAGTGAGCCGGCCACATTACATCATGTCAATGAAGACACACACAAAAAAAAACTGCACCTTGAGAATTCTCCACCTAAATCTTAGACACTGCCCTACTGCATGAATATGAATTGTCTTCTTGGCTTTCAACTGACCTCTATATTTGTACAATGAGCCTAAATCTGGGAAATGTGCCAACACCCAGACGTTGAGCACACTCTACAAGCAACAGTCTGCTTTACGACTAAAGACTACTGGTGAACAACACCTGGCTCTGTCTTATCGGCCTCCTCAACAAGTATGATCACCCAACACTTTTAAGATTGTCATGTGTCACTAAGGCTGACCTCCTTTTAAAAGCTGGTTGACAGGCAAGTACCAGCAATCCCTCTTGATCAGTTCTTGATACCTCAGACCTCTGGATGACTCTTCCATACCAGATATACAACAAATGATGACCAGACAAACAATCCAGCGGATGATAAGCAATGACTGCCTACGGGAAACAGTACTTATGTAAACAGTAAATCTGTCTATGTAATACCATGGCTTGGAATCACTTGGGCAGTAACACTGTACACACAAAAAATGTGGGGAAAAAAAAGCTCACTACGATCACTTCCCACTGATTATTGTAGCCTGAAATCACTTAGGCAATGACGCTGTGTACGCAAAAAACTTCACAGTTGTCTCTGACAACAGCAAGACCCCAACAGGGGATCAGCATCAGGGCTGTGAACCCCCACTTTTGCCATTATATCATTAACCTTGCAGTTCTTTCAAGTGTGCAATCTCAGCAGCCTCCCTTGCTGTTACGGCCAATCTGCCGGGACGGAAGTGATGCTTCACTGAAACTTTATCTTTTCAATCAAGAGTTAAAAAAAAACAAAAAAAGAAAAATTTTAATTACACAGTCGTTACAATAGTAGGAAGAAACTCAAGGGAGAGCTTGACAGCAGAAGGTCGTCAGAGAAGAAGAAACCCCCCTCAGACAAGTGTTTCGGCCCTGAACTCCTTACACTCGAAGGGGGCCAGGTCGCATCCACGTCATGACTCCCAGATGCTATTCTACTGCCATTCTGTAATTATTCCCTTGGATGTCAACATTTCAGCTAAAATGATGCATTTTTTCACTTGAAACTTGAAAAGAGGGCAGAGCAATCTTTTTTTTTCTTAGCAGTGTCAAATTTAGTTATTCTTACTAGCATACTTTAGGAGCTGCAGTTTGTTTGTTTTACAACCTAAGACACTTTTAAGTCTTTTCTGCAAACAGGTTTTTGTCTCAGATTGGCAAGTACATGCTCTGACAAAGGCGACATGTTTTCAATCATCTATGCCAGAACAATTTTTTCTTTACCAGTCTTTGTCAAATCATCAAATTCTGGATTACAATCACTGCAAAAATCCATAAGAATCTTATTGAGAATCTGTTTGATAGTCAGCGTCTGTTGTTTGGCCATGTCTAAAAAAAAAAAAAAAAAAAAAAAAAAAAGACGCTGAAAAGACACCCAAACTGATCGAGTTACACAACAATTCTACACAATTTGAATTAGCTGGAATTTCTTTTGAAGTCAGTTCTGAAGGCTGTAAGTTCATGCATATACATGAGTTTTAAAACCAGTTTGATGAAATGAATCGGAATACTGTTCAGCGGCACCTGAGCAGCATGGCTGACAGAGTCAATATGGATATTAAGCAACTTACACTATCAGAATTAGAAATACTCTGCTATCTGTTGTTGTGCTGCGTCCATCCAGACCTGTTTACCCTAAAACTGCTACTGGTGTACATTTTGATTAAAAGAGAGTATTTTTCTACAAAGCATGTGTACACACCTTCCAAACTTTGTAAAAGCTGAAGGGCGGGGAGAGGAGAGGGGGCAGAGGTAGGGGGCAGGAGATTTGTTGTTTTTTTTTTACCATCACAGTTTTCTAGTAACTACACCAGAAATAGTTTTCTCCCCAAGACAAATTACTTTCAGAACTGATTCATCAGCAATCTTGGGTGCAAATTCTTTCTTGCCTCTTTCTTCATTATTTCAAATCTTTACTCCCCTGCTGTTGTTCCAGTATATTGGCATACTGAAGACTCAAATACGACCTGATGCAATTTTGCACACATGTTAGCTAGAGTTGTCGCTCTTTGGTCCACGCACACTCAAACAACACAATGATTACAAAAAGCAATTGCACTGACCGCTCAAGAACTTTGTCTCTAGATTTGTTTACCACTATTTTCTTTTTCAGTTTGTTGTTTTCACTGTGATTTCCCAACATGTGAAATCGTATGGGTAACCAGACCTGTCCATGCCTTTTCAATAGCATTACTCTGGACAGCTCAATGAGCCTCCTCTACACACACAGCCAAATCCTGCCTTGTACTGTTGCAGTCCCAGTGCTAGCAACTGACAGGAGGCAAAAAATATCAGATTGTTTTTCTTCTTCCCACCCTCCTCCCCTCAGAAAGGAAGGTAGAAGGGGGTTGTGGAGGGGGTGGGGGTTGGGGCCCAGGGAGATAAGTGCAGATATACCAGTCACTCTCAACCATGGATACAGCCGCGGTTTTGGGGTCATGGGGGAATCAGGAGAACGTGAACACAAGAAAGCTGGGGAATAATTCTAATACATGACTTTTCAAAGACCTGAACAAAGAATTTGATCAATTCATATCAAAACTTTAAGACATATAGATAAAACAGTGCATCAACCAGAAAGTTTAAAAAATCACAAGTCACTGGACTCTAAGAATTAAATGACAATACCTAACCAAGGCGTGGCATGAATGGGTCAGGGAATAGAGCAGGAAAGTTCAAGAAGACTAATCACACACACACACACACACACACACACACACACACACACACACACACCACCACCACCACCATTTCTATAAACCTAAGCATACATTGTGAAAAAAAAGGCTAAATCCACTGCTAAACAACGGAAAAAAAAAAACATCACTGCACCTTGACGATCAATGTTTTAGTGACTATATCAGTATAATCTGGTGCATTGCTGGCTATGGGACGGCCTGTAGCACTGACAGTAATATTGATGGTTTTTCACTGTGGTGGCTTTGATTTTGAACTCCACACTTTTTGCAGTATTCTTCACCACCTGCAACAAGAGTCAGAAATCACATCCAGTTAGATCAGTGTTTTCAGTCGTACCAATTATAAGATCCACTTTCAGATCCTTTTTTTTTTCATTACCTTCAAGCTATTCACCGCTGACAGTGGCAACAGCTGCAGTTAAGGTGTCAAGGATAAATACTTCAAATCTGGAATACAGGTGGTCAGGAATAACTTTGATAAATGATTTCATGAAAAATGGGATGGGGAATTAAAAAAAAAAATCAAAATCTAAAATGTTCCATGTCAGAGAGAGAGACAGCATATCAACACAGCAAAGTTGAAATTTAAAAAATCAATCAATCAATCAAATACGACAGAGGATTCAAGTCAGAGGGTGCTTACAAACACAAAAAAAGAAGGCACTTTTATATATACATGAACAATCATGTAAACACATGGATTCACAAATATCTGAGTAGACATGTGCACACACACACACACGCACACACACACACACACACACACACACACACACACACAAACAAAATAATCATAACAATGATTCAATACACTTTTCCAAACACTTTAGTTGTGAAACAGACGGCTCTCCTCTGACCTTCCGTACTTGTACGTCACCAAGGGAACTCATCCATACACTTAATCCACATAAATTTGTTGCATAAAACTTGAAGCTCATCTGGTGCAGTGTTGTCACCAGTTGGAGGGTGCCAGACAAACATCGATGGAGTCTTTGGAGACTTGATCTACCTTGTTCACACAGCCTGCGTCAACCTGTTAACCATGCGCTCGACCATGATTTTGATCTCATCCATTACCTTGTGCCTCGCCTGACTGATGAACTTCTGTCATGAAGGATTTTCCCCCCTTTGCATTCATCTGATGGAATGGAACCATCAGGATCTTTCAGTTATTTATGTTGTAACTGTTAAGTTTTCTGTTGCGCATCATTGAGCCGGAACCAGCATAGTTACAGTCTGCCGTTCAGTCAGGGGCAAAGGATCCAAAAAATTCATATTGTCTGCGATCTCAGTCATCTGTGAATTAAAGAGAATTTAAATGACTAAGTTTCTCACTCTCTCTCTCCGGGTGCTCTTTCCAATGATGTCGTAGTCTTCCGTCTCCATCAAAGTTACCACAGTCTGGAAAAAAAAAAGTACACATTAAAATCCTAATTACTTTAGTCAAATAACAGCAACAATGGATAAGTTAGCCTGACTCTGTCAAAATGCAAATGACAGAAATAAAGACAGCATCTGTAAAGTCAGTTGTAATCATTCTCACAATCAATCAATTGATCATTCTCACAGTCAGCAAGTGAACGGCTGTCAGCTGTGATCATTCTCATGGCCTGTTGGCATACAGGATGCACTGATGCTCATCTGAGACAGGGCGAACTCAAACTGTAGCCTTTGGCTGCCCTTAGCAGTGCTCCAGTTCAAGTCAGTCCTTTCTTTCTTTTAATTAAAACAAAAACCAGATTCACATCAACATGTAATAAAGTAATGAAAGCAGGTTCACATCAACATGAAATGAAGTGGCTTTGATAAAGTTGGACCTAACCCTTTTGACAATAAATCTCTAGCTTAGATCTGATTATTTAAATGTTTCTACAGTACAGTCCACTAATATGAATATCAAAGAACAACAGAAATTCATCTGAGTCAACCATGATGAATGCAAAGCAAGTTAAATCATAAGAAGTATTTCAAGTTAGAACAAATGATACACTGATGCCAGAAAGCTGATGGGGAGAGGTGATCAGTGGGCATCAATCTGATCTACATTGTCCAAGTTCCAATCCCAACTTGGATGGTCCTCATATGCTGCTAGTGAAATATTTAACATTTATGGTCTTACCCCACCTTTATCATTCCCATTTTCTCATCACCTTTTTTCCCCCTAACTTTTTGCAAAGCCATTGCTCTAATGATTTAGGAATTGTTAGCCTACCGTTGTTTCCCATCCCCCCATTACTTACTTGTTTAGCTTACTTCACACCTGAATCCCAAATAACACGAACCCAAAAACATTAATCTTTAGTTCTGCTCACTCATTACCTAAAACATTTGCCAAAATTACACAGTATCTAGAAACCTGTCAATCAATGAATGAGCGTTCCTTAGAATTATAAAGAAAGAACGATGACATCAAACCACTTGACTAAAGCTCTACTTTTTAAGAACTGGATGAGTCTTAGAACTTTAATAAGCATTCCTTAGAACTGCAAAGTAAGAACTATAAAACCAAAGTGACTGACTTACGATCTACTTCTAACGATTAATGCCATAGTAGAGTTTGAAAAAATGATGAAACCCAAATAATACCACACGAGAGCTGACAACTATCAGGATCTGCAAGAATGCTCTTTTCCTGGTATTTTGTTCAAATTAGACCTGTGCTTGTTTGATGACTTTCAGTGGTTAATGTGACAAAGCCATGCTCCCCATTTTTAGAAGTCAGTCACAGAAAGTAACATTTGAAATAAACAAAAAGAGAGCTTTTGTTTAATAAACTGAGCCATTATGAAAACCTGATTGTCAATGAGAAACTTTATATGTGGTGTAAAAAAACAACAACAACAAACAAACAACAATAAAAAGGCAACTGAAACTATTTTTCATCTTCATACTGAATGTGTTAATGTCTGAAAACATGTTCAACATTCTAAAGTTGAAAACCTACTCAATATTCTAAACTTCACGACACTCCTGAAGGGTATAAGGGTATAAAAATGTTCATCCAGCCTACAGTATGTATTCCTTCAGCTATTCAGTAAGGACTTTAAATCTAACATCTTATATAAAATGAAACCAAAAAAATTGCTTTTGGAGAAAAGAAGAATTGTTTGTGATTGAAATCAACCACACCCTACCATCAATCATTAGCATCTTTACCAGCTATGTACACCCACCCCAAAATTTATACAAGACTGAAAAAAAAAACAACTTCAGTTTACACTGCATGGGGGAGCAAAAGAAAAACATCAACAATACATTATACTGGATGGAAAAAACTGGTACAGATAATTCTCAACAATCAACAGTACAGACTTAGACTCACGTCTCTGTCAAAATCCTCATAGCTGAAGACTGTGCAGCGCAGAACAAATATTTCCGTGCGGCGGATTGAGTATGGCAAAGTCATTGTAACAAAGAAAGGGTTGTAGACATTTATCTGTCAACACACACACACACACACACACACACACACACACGCACGCATGCACACACATGCGCGCGTGCGCGCGCGCGCGCACACACACACACACACACACACACACACACACACACACACACACACACACACACACACACACACACACACACACACACACACACACACTTCATCAGCATGAGGATGAACAAAACAAATGGATGGATGGATAAACACAAAGATGAAGCAAGCAACGCAGTACATGTATCTTGCCAAATGACCTGTTCATCATTCCAAATTGCATCAGTATTGAATCGTGATGTAAGAACGATATATACTTACAAAGAATGTATAAACCATAACAATTAGCAAGTAAAAAAAAATCAATTTTCAATTTATCCACTTTTTCTTTTTAAACACGTAACTGGAAACTGTAAATTCAAAAACATTTTGTGTAAGCAAATGAGACGGAATGCTTAGCGGCATACCATTCACCATTCTATTAATCTCAAACAGCTATGGTGATTGCTTTTTTCATGTACAATCGTTTCTTTTAGTAGTTTTAATCTCAACATTTCAAACAGGAGTTAAACCTCATGCAAAAAGTAGTGGGTTACTACAGAATTCTGAGTACAGTAAACATATACTCAAAACAAGTCACAAGTTTAAGAACTTTGGGTGGTACCTCATCTTGTCCTCTTGAGCATCATTGGAAATTGTTTTTCATTAGTATTCAATTTTGTGACTTTTTCCCTCCATCTCAAATTAGGTACATTTAAAAAAAAGACAAACCTCAAATGGATTTTTGGTTACAGCAATCTCTCCGTCGTCCTTTATGGCAAAGGCAGAGATAACCCACGATGTTATGCTGTCTGGCAATTTCTTTTGCATGCTGAAGTCACCATTCACACTGCAAATGAACATCACATCAAGTGTCACATAGGAGCATTATGGCATCAGTCTCTAACTGTCTCTGTCCCATGACTACAGGTCACAGAAGTGCCTTGACAGTCTCTTGGGCAGTCAGAAAACTGCACAGACCTCTGTCCTAAGTCATGTGCCATGTGGTCGAGGTGTTGTATCCAGCTGAACCTTTCCATTATCTGTCCACCTCATTCATCTGCCCTTGGAATGTCCACCCTCTGCTGTACCCACTGGAACGGTCTGGAGTCACTACAAGATACATATCTGTGCCATCATGTATTGGGGTGAAGGACAACTGCAAAGAGAGGTTCTTGTCCACCAGTACATGTGTTGATTGAGTGCCTGATGTAGTACTGACAAGTCCTTTGCTTCTGTAGGAGAGTCATGTAATCCGTCTGAAAACTTGATTATCCAACATCTGGATTTTTCACTCCAGACCTGTTGTCAGTGTCCAGCACTCACATCCACTGAGATGGATGGACATCACCAGAGGGCTGTGTGTAAACAGTATCGTTCACATTGTTTCTGATATCATTTCTTTTTATTATTAGTCTGTTAGTTGGGCCTGTAGTCAAACAGTCAGTGTTTGTTGACTGACAGTTGTGAGTTCAAACCACCAATTGGGTTGAATATTTACAGCTTGAAAATTCTCCTGTCCACCCAGCAGAAAAAACGGGTACCTGAATCAGGTCAGGGAAAGTTACAGCATCAAGAGAGGGATGGGCTCCACTTTCCATCATGCGGCGCTTCAGATAGGATGAATGCCTCACAATTCACTGTCCCTATGACTGTTACGCAATGGGACTTTAACACAAAACATTATCGAACTATTCTTCTTTTAGTTATTCCTTTCATTTATTTCTTAATGCCACTCTACATTCAACATTTACAGTATCAAATTAGTGTCATTTCAATATTCTTTCCATTTACTTTTCTTTTCACACACACACCCACATGATTATACTACAATTCTAATATTCTCTCAGTGTCTTTTTCATACCAGCCTATCACACACAAGCACCAGGTTCAAAGTTCAACTGGGCGATATATCCACAAGCAGAAGAAATTGCCAAGGAACAGGCAGGATGCCACAGCTAAAGGAGTACAACAGAATCTATTTTGAACCAACAAGTTCTGTGCAGACATTCAGTCTACATCAACAGAAAATGTGTTCACAGACTTTAGGAAAGACTCTGACAGGATGTGTCCCCATACGCAGTGGCCCACTGCTGATCCAAATCATCAAGCGAAGGAAAGCACAGGCCAGCATCCCATAGCATCGTCTTTATCATCCTCATTCATCAGCACTACAAAAAAAAGTCTAAAATTCTCTGGCCCTTCATGTCCTGCTTGCATGCTGACCTCAGTTCTCACTTCCTCTCTACCTCTCTGTTACGTTTGTTGGTATGGGTTAAGTCCTTGGAGGGTTGTCACTGGAGGGATCCAGTGGTGTCCTCATGTGATTATACAATCGTTGTCATCAGTATGGAGATTAGTTGCTGGTATCCTGCACATGCTGGCACAGGCGCCACTGAACACCATCGAAGTGACCAGGCCTCGGTGCAGCGTCTCCTCTGCTGGGATGCCTCATCATGACTTGACTTTGACTGCTCCCTGTGGATTGCCATGCCTGGGCTGCAGCAGGACAAACCAGGGGGCTTTGGCTTTGGGGGGGGGGGGGGGGGGGGGGAATGGGGAAACAGGGGAAACAGAAGGAGCATGGGAATGGGCATAATGCAGCTGTAGTGGCACAAAGCCTGAGACAGCTCCAGAAAAGGCCAGAAGCACAGTGCTTGTTCAAGACTAAGTGCGGAACTGGTTCCGTACATCAGTTTCAGTCCACTGGTCTGTCCCTGACCACCTGCATCATTCACCATCTTCTTGCGATGTATAGCAGCAGATGATCTGGAAGACCTTACTGTAACCATCAGCAGTGAAAAACAACCCACCACAAAGCCTCAGGTTCATCAATGAAATCAAGGGGGACTGACCAGAGGTGAAGAGTAACTCATCAATGTAGTGAACAACCTTGATGGAACCTCCACCAGACACACAGCAGAGAAATCAGAAGGGAAAAAAAAAAACAGAGAAAAAAAAGAAAAAAGTAAAAGCAAAAATGATGAAAAACAGCACAACGCCAATTAAGATAAAGAATCAAAGTCAGGTGGATAAGAAGCAGAGACTGTGAAACAATTCAAATGTCCTAGCACCATCATCAGCCAAGATGGATTAAAAAAACAGAACCCCTGGCATGAACTGCTTGAAGTCCTAGCATGAACTGCACAATGACTTTAAAAAAAATTCTACACCAGCCTGGGTTTGCTCCGCAGCTGTTTTCAAGATTTGGCAGCCTGGGTCAAAGTGTCTCCGGTTTCTTGATCTCCTAAATTACAATGCAGTTTGCACCTAAAATTCCCGACAATGTTTCCACCTGAACTATCAGTAAGTGCAATGTATTTCTCTCCCGCTAAGTCCCTTAGTTTATCTATTGTTGATCATTTAAGCAACAGGTCATAGCAGTCCCACGAAAGAAGCATGCTCTGCTGCTATTGGAGTGCTCATCATCACATTTCAGTGAGTAATTGAAAATACTTGGCAGAACTGATCTTCTCTCCTCTTTATGACATCCACCTCCTCATTCAAAAAGGTACTGTGCATGCCAGTTGTTTCTGTACCTAACCAAATGTTGACACAGAGAATTCCCTCTATACATAAAACTCTGTACAGCTACAAAAATAGTTGCCCAGTCTACATTTTCATTCCAAAGAACCAATTCCCTGCAGAAACTGTTGTACAGGAATTAATTTCCATCAACTCTCCAGTCCAGCCCAGAGTCTTTTCCATGAAAAGGAAATGGTTGGAGTCTGTTTAAATTCTCAATAACACCCTTACAAAATCCTTAAAACATGGGTCTCAGAAGGTATGAGTCCCTTTCAGTGGGATGTAAATCTCAGTGTAAACTAAGACAAAAATGTCCCATTGTTGTTGAAAATGAAGAAAGGGTTTCTTGTTTGGGGTCATTCGCTGGGTGGAGTTGGGGTTATTAAATTTATAGTGATGTTTCCTCTCTGTGTTTTAAAACAGTAACAGACAAAAAAAAAGAGAAATGATTAACATTTTTATAACTCTCCAAAAGGCACCCCATTTTATCATAAACACAACATATCATCAGTGATCAATAAAAATCTTCAAAAATCGGTTTTTAACTATTTTCAGATTTATCCCTTTAGGGATACCTTCTAGCATGAAATGTACATAACTGATGTTGGATGTGTTATGTATAGCTAAATGTATCATTTCATGTAAAGAGTTTCTGTGTGTGTGTGTGTGTGTGTGTGTGTGTGTGTGTGTGTGTGTGTGTGTGTGTGTGTGTGTGTGTGTGTGTGTGTATGCGTGCAAGTGCGTGCGTGTGCAGATGTGTGTGTGTGTATGTCTGTCTGTGTCCCCATCCATCTGTCCATCCATAAGTGATTGTGTGCACAAGGGTATGTGTGTGTGCAAGAATATGTGTGTGTGTGTGTGTGTGTGTGTGTGTGTGTGTGTGTGTGTGTGTGTGTGTGTGTGTGTGTGTGTGTGTGTGTGTGCGTGCATGCATGCATGTGTGCATGCATGTGTGCATGTGTGTTTGCATGCATGTGTATGTGTGCCTCCAATTCTGATTCTCTTACCTAGTCATCCCTGACTCAAAGATCCAGGTATCAGGGAAATCCTTGCGCACTACTGTCTTTGGAGGTTCTGACACTCTTCCACCACTTTCCCCTGCTACATCTGCTACAAATGACAAAAATTGTGTCATCATTTTCATCACGGTTCATTCTCTCTCTCTCTCTCTCCCTCTCTCCCTATTCCCTCTCCCCCCTTCTACCCCCATCCCCTTCCTCCCCACGCCCTAACCTCTCTTAAAGCAGAATTTATCACGCTGCATCACAACCACCATCAATTCCAATGTCAATGTACTCATTTGTGTATAAATAGAAACAGCAGAAGTTATAGCTGCAATTACATTGGTGGCTGTGTGTATTTCACATTATTACTTTCCTCCTATTTCACCATTTTCCCCTTTCCCATCTAGCATGCACGCGCGCACACACACACACACACACACACACACACACACACACACACACACACACACACACACGTGCGCACACACACAGGCATACACACACACACACACACACACACACACACACACACACACACACACACACACACACACACACACACACACACACACACACACACACACACACACACACACATACATGCACACAAACACAACACTTATCAATAAATAATGGTGCAATAATCACATAGTATTGCATGAATTCTTGTAATTTTCATTCCAGTCACATAAAAATATTAAACCCTGTTCGTAACAAAAAGAAATAATCTGCATCGACGTGTTGTTATTCTGAAATGCACACACACACACACACACACACACACACACACACACACACACACACACTCACACACACTCACACACACACACACACACACACACACACACACACACACACACACACACACACACACACACACACACACACACACACTGATACTTGTTTTTCTCTCAATAAACACCACACAAGTTAAACCTCCACCACAGCACTAATGTTATTCAGCAATGGATGAGGGGGAAAGGGCAAAAGAATACTTGTACAAAGCAACCATGAACATCCAGACCATAACTAAAAACATGCTTAAGCTCATCAGTAGATAACCAAACAAGCCAAGCCAAACAGACACAAAACCAAGAGTGGAGAAAAACGAAAGGTGTGCGAGTGATGATACTGAGTATGAGCTGTAAGTCCCACACTGAGTAAAATAATGTTTTTGCAATTCCAATGCCCACAAGTATCCTTGATGATGGCCCAACCAGAGTGATTTAGTGGTTTCAAAACAAATGCTCAAAAACTGATCATTCATAGAGCATTTCTAATTATCCCATGTATAAAGATGTTACCAAACAATAAATATTGCAAATCTATCTATTGTTCCAGTTTTGTTTTTTTTTTTTGTTTTTTTTTTTGCACTGTTCTAATCATCCTATGTATAAAGATGTCACCATATGATAAATATTGCAAATCTATGCATAGTTACATTTTTACGCAATACATTCAATGCTATTGACTAGAAATTGCAAATTTACCTATGGTTACAGTTTTCTGCACTTCTTTGACAATTACAGATTTGATATTTTCTTATGAATTGTGATCAGCCATAGTTACTGCTTTATACACTAATAAAAGATACATTCAATGATCTTACATGCAAAAATGGAAACATGTGTCATATTGCATTCAATCAAGACCTCATCATTAATGTAACTTCCATGATGCAGAGAACAGATATAAATAAACATATGACAAACATAAAACTAGGACAGGCCACATCTGACCATTTAATGTCATTTCTATATCAAACAGAAGAAAAGAAAAAGATGTAAACAAACATATCATTAAACAAGAAACTAAGGCAGACCACAAACAACATATCTTGAAAGATATAGCTAAATGGGACTATTTAAGTTTATCAGTTCTGATTAATCAAGCATGCAAGCGAAGCTGCAGAGAAGCAGAGAGTGTGTCTGGATCTCTCAAGCCTGAATGACACTGGGAAATATAGAAGCAGTGCGCGTCTGGATCTCTCATGCCTGAATGACACTGGGAAATATAGAAGCAGTGCGTGTCTGGATCTCTCATGCCTGAATGACACTGGGAATATAGAAGCAGTGCGAGTCTGGATCTCTCATGCCTGAATGACACTGGAAATATAGACGCAGTGTGTGTCTGGATCTCTCATGCCTGAATGACACTGGGAAATATAGACGCAGTGTGTGTCTGGATCTCTCATGCCTGAATGACACTGAGAAATATAGACGCAGTGTGTGTCTGCATCTTTCATGCCTGAATGACACTGGGAAATATAGAAGCAGTGAGTGTCTGGATCTCTCATGCCTGAATGACACTGGGAAATGTAGACGCAGTGTGTGTCTGGATCTCTCGAGCCTGAATGACATTGGGAAATACAGAAGCAGTGTGTGTGTGTCTGCATCTCTCAAGCTTGAATGATGCTGGGATATATTATGTAACAGAACAGCCCTGTCATGAACTTTCTGACCAGACTGGGACTCGACAACATCCTCCTCAACACCCTCATTCTCATCAATTTGTATATAAAAAAAAAAAAAACAGAAGTCAAATTATGTGGCCCATCATGCCCTACTCTAACAGTAACCCTAGTTTCAACTACCTCTCCACGTCTATGCCACTGGTGAGTTTAGGTCAAGGTCACCAGTGTCCGCAAGCTGACAGAGACTGTCACTGCATGGTGGCACCCTTCAGAAGTAAAGAACCATTCACACTGGCTGCACACTCCAGCAATTATTGTCATCAGTATAAGCTTCGTAGGTGATCCTCTGCTTGTGTTGGATCATAACAGGCACCGGTGAGCACCACTGAAATAACTGCACAGCAGTGCAGCGTCTCCTTCAGTGGCTGCCTTATGACAGCTTAATACTGACTGCTGTTTGTGGATGGCTGGTGCTGGAGTGCAGTGAGACAAAGCACAGTGTAGCTGTGGCAATCAGAATGTGCAGTATAGCTTGAAAGATGGCACAGAAAACACACACACACACACACACACACACACACACACACACACACACTCACAAGAGAATGAAACTCAACAGTGTGACCCAGTCTTTGTACCTGAACTGAAAGTACACTCAACAGCCAACCAGGGATGAAAAATTGCACAATTGTTTCCAATTGGATTTTCTTTTTTTTTTCCCTGTCCCAACCTCTGCGCCACCTCAGAGGCATTGCACTCACGCCACTCATTCCAACACCCCATCCACAACCACAGCTCAGTCAGCCCCGCCGCAGCCCTGGCACTGGCAATTCACAGGGAACAGTCAATGTCTAATCGTCAAGTGGCAAATTGGCACTGCTGCCAAGTCACTTCGGTGGTGTTCAGTGGCACCTGTTCTGATTTAACATACGCAGGACACCACCTACTAAGCCCCCCTACTGACGACAATAATTGCTTAGTCACGGAGCCAGCTTGAGTGAGCTCTCCCTCCGGAGGGCGCCACCACGTCCGTCAACGACAGCCCCCATGGACTCGCCAATACTGGTGACCCCGATGGAACCAAACCAAGACCACAGATGTGGAGAGGACATCAAAATTGAAGTCACCATGAGAGCAGGGCATAAAGGGCCACAGAATTGAGACTTTTTTTTAATGCTGATCGATGAGAATGAGAATGATTAAGATGATGCTACGGATTTCCATTTCAGTCTGAGACTACATGACAGAGCTGTACTCTACGCTACCTTTCATTATATATCCCAGCGTCAACCAGGCCCGAGAGATACAGGCACCTGTAGTGTTGGTCAGGAAATTTGAGCAACACTCTCAGAAACGCATCCATTAAGTGGATGAAACTCGATTGTGTGGTCCCAGTCTTCCCAACTGAGTCCGCAGCAAAAACTCAACTCTGGGTAGGAGCGGTCGGGGCAGAAAAACCCTCATGACTCTAATGGGATTTGAACCCACAACCTCCCAGCTGGGAGTCCGCGACGCTAACCACTTCGCCACAGCGGCTGGTCCAATTGGATTTTATACAACCTCCCAATCCAAAAGCTGTGGTAACACCCTGCTTATTCTTCCCCCCTACCCTTATTTTCAAATAAGTTCACTTGTGATGTGAGAATGCCTTTCAGAGAAGCTCAGATACATCCTTCTCGCGCCTGCTGGCTTACAGTTTTCTCTGCATATGACAGCCATGGGGACATCATCAATGGCCACCATGCCAGAGTTAAAATGCGGTCTTGCCCATGACGCATGAGACAGGATCACCAAACCCTGGCTCTGATGAATGAAACACACACAAAACTGTGTGAAGAAAGCACGGCACGGGGCAATATCTTTCCACCTCTATCCTGCTGCACACTACAGAGGAAAGTAGCCCAGATGATCGCTGACCATAAGCTTTGTCACTGTGTCCTCACTGCCTATTGTTAAGAGACAGTAAACAAACAAACAAACAAAAAAAAGTACACAAAAAAAAAGTTCATCTTTCATCACCAGGAATCATCCAGAAAGCATTTGCAAACTTTTACAATGACCGCTTCTCCAGTGAATTAGGTCTCTGTTGTGATAACGTTTTCTTTCTTTTTGTTTGTTTTTTTTTTTTTCAGATCATTCACCTTCCAAGCCTACAGGTATTTCTTAGCTGTTATGTATCCTGAGCTTTCTTTGATTTGAAAATAGCAGCTGTAACTGTCCCTTTCATTATTGTATTATTCCGGAAGTAGGATTTGCAGTTTTCTCTCATATTCTGAAACTTATGTTGGGAACACATTGTTTCGGTGCTTCATGTCTTTCTTGTCTATTTTCTCTCGGGATTTTTTTTTTGTCTCAACCTTTCTTTTGTTACTATGTCCTGGTTCATAGGTCTTCACTTTGCAACAAATAACCATTTCATGTCCATCTTCATCATTCTCACACAAGCTTAGCATTTCTATCATGTCTTTCCCACACTCTTTCCGCTCCGAACAACTCCCATTCTTTCCGCTGCAAGAAAGTGAGCTTCTTAGTACACATTCTGAAAGATCCTTAAAATGCGGATACTAAGTTTTTGTCTGAAGATCTAGTACAAACGAGGAGAAAATGTTCCTTTCAAAAACAAACAAAAAAAATCAACGAACGACCTCTGAAGAAAATGTTTGAAACAAGATGTCAGTGGAAGGGTCTCCATCGAGATGTTTCGTATACAACATAACAGAAACTGCATACTATCACACTCATGGCTGCCAACATAAAGGGTAAAGGAAAATCCTGCACAGGCGAAACAGTTAATTTCTTTCAATACACATCATGACACAATTAGGGAAAAACAAAATACAGCCACAGACAGTAATAACCATCTGGAAAAAGAAAGAAAAAAGTTACTCAAACAGACATATTATCAGTCAAATGTGAATGGGGAAAAACATATCTTCACAGCCGAAATTTTTTATCTTCCTGAAGTCTACACACTGAAAGCCATCCAAAAAAGTTTGCAAAGAATGATCACAATGCACACAACAGTGGAAAAGAAATATTCAACATACACAGCAAGATCATGCAAAATCACATGTTGTGTCAGGCAAGAGCAAAAAGGCAAAGGAAACATCTGTAAAATTTAATGGTTCCCCATGTACCCTGTGTCAGCAATAATGATAACTGCCTATAGACATGTCAAACAAGAACAGAAAGGCAAATGGAAACAAGCCTTTCAGAACTTTTAATATTTCTCCCAGTCACCCTGTGCCAGCAGAGATGATAAATTATATAAAAAACAGCAGGTATGAACAGAAAGACGAAGGGGAGCAAATCTTGTCGAATTTATAGAATTTCTCCCTTATACCCTGTGCTTGCAGAAGATAACTATTAACAGATATTTCAGCAAAAACAGAATGGCAAATGAAAGCAAGTTAGAATTTAGACTGTTTCTCCCATACACCCTATGCCACCATAGCTTACAGACTATCAATAGATATGTCTGGGTGAAAAAAAAGAAAGGCAAAGTGAAGTGATTCATATACAAGTTTTCCCATGTACTCTGTGCCAGAAGAGATGATGAACAATTGACAGATACCTCTCTCTCTCTCTCTCTCTCTCTCTCCCTCTCTCATTCAGTCTGGCTCAAAGCCTTTATCAACCGTTCATCCACTGAAGTAAAAATGACTAAAACAGGCCTTTTTCATTCAACTCCCATTCCCCTCAACCCTTCAACCCTCTGCCCCTTCCCAATTTTCACAGGGATAACCAGCATCAGACACAACATGACTGTTGAAAATGACCAACAACCAAAAGAAGTATCTGTTGAAGAATAACTTGCGCAACATTCAAATGATGAAAATAAGAATATAAGCACACCCATGGCTACCCACTTTAGTGACAGCAAACTCTGGAACAACAGCCATGAAGAATCTTCCACCTTGACGATACTGAATGGATGGGTGCTCAAAAACTTTCATATCAGACAAGACCTTTATCATCAGGTTTCTGTTTTATGTGATTTACTGCTATGGAAATCCCGCACAAAGGACAATAGCAGATGCAAGTCCAAGTACAGTCCCTGAAATCTGTCCCACTATGGAAAGGCACAAGATGAAAAGTAATCATTATTCCAGCTAAAGTCTCTGAAACCTTTAACCTGTGAAGCTATGTGGGGCAAGAACAGAAGGGCAAAGGGAAGTGACTGCAAAAATCTTCAATATTTCTCTACTATACCCTGTGCCAGTAGAGGTGATGAATCATTAACAGATCGATCTCCATCTCTCTCTGCCTCTCTCTCTTTCTCTATGATCACACCACTGGCTAACTTCTTTAGCTACAGCATGGAAGCATCTATCAAGGTAAAGAATGAATGAGCACCCTAAGACTTTCGTATCGGTCATGATCTTCAGCCAGAAGTTCTGTATTATGTGAAAAAACCTCCATTGATAACATTTACCGCTATGGAAGTTCCACTCACAGGACAATAAAGACACAAATCCAAGTCCATGAAGTCTGTAACCTGTACCGCAATGGAAAGATTTTCATGGTCTAAAAGAGAGGAATCATTACTCCAGGTATGATGCCTGAAATCTTTTACGCCATGTCAGTCGAGAACAGAAAGGCAAAGGGTAGTGACTTTTACAGAACTTATAATGCTTCTCCTATACAACCTGTGCCAGAAGTGATGCTGAACCATCAATCTCTCTCTCTCTCTCTCTCTCTCTCTCACACACTCACACACACACACACACACACACACACACACACACACACAACAACAACAAAGAATACTTTCTGTTCCACTGTACTGCTTATAATGAAGTGCGGACAAATTGTTCATTTTTCCAATTAGATATAGCGAAAATACAAGATGTCGCCATTGTGTTATCATCTGATGATGAACTTGTAATTAAATCAGTTGCAAAATTCATCACAGAAACATGAAAATTAGACAGATGAAGGATAGTGAAATTTAAGATAATACATTATAAGAGATATATGAATGAATGAATAATATCATTCATCACATGTGGAAGAGATCAGTAAGACACAATGTCATCACTTGATTGAGTGGATGGTTGAGTCAGTCTTGAGATTTTTTTTTTTTTTCCTTAAATTTTACTGCATTACTCCTGTGCATGAGGACATAAGTAAATGTTACGATTTTTATTTGTTTTTTGTTAACCTTTGATTTGATCCACATTGGGAATGAATGTGTACTATTTGTTTGCAGGAAAAGGAAGAGGGAAATGTTATTGTTCTGTTACCTCTCCCCCTTTTCAAAAGACCTCTTTGGTAATGACAATAACATATCAAGTGTCAAAACTCTCTCTCTCTCTCTCTCTCTCACACACACACACACACACACACACACACACACACACACACACATTTTACCATTCATTTATGGAAATAAAAAATCAAACCTTTTTCATTTTAACTCAAGTTTTCACTCCCTTTCACTCCTCATCCTCTCAAAAACATTTTCTTGAAGGATTTGTGCATTCAACAAAGGTGGACTGATGAAAATGACCAGCAACCAAAGGGGTTAATTGATTAAGAAACGTTAATGAATAACTCAGGCAGCATTCAAGTCAAGAAGAATAGAGTACCAGCACACAAATGACTACCTTCTTTAGCAAAAACACCGTCTTGGTCAGCAGCTTTATCTGGGACAGCAGCAAAGAAGACTCTCTCTTCAAGAACTGGGCGATGCCGTTTAAAGACTGCCGCATCAGACAAGACCACTAGCCCCACGTTTCTGTTTTGTGTGGAAACGCAACCATTGGATAACATGTATTACTAGATAAACAGACACTGTGCACAAGATGAGAGGAATCACTATTCCACACACTGCTCCTGAAATTTGTAACCTGTATGCATAACACAGAAGTAATCACTTCTCCCAGTATGGCCCCTGGAATGTGTAACCTTACAGCTATGAAAAGAATACCATCCACAAGGTGAGAGAAGACAGTATTCCATGTACTGTCCCTGAATTTTGTGAGCAGGTATAGCAATGGTTAAAGTATCAAAAACTGAAGGAGAAAGGAGACATTAAACCCTGTGCACTGCAAACGCTGTCCCTGAGTTCAGTTACACATGCAGCAATGGGAGCAAAATCACACCGCAAGCTGAGGGGAGACATTACTACCAATGCTCGTCAGTCCATGGTACCTGTAAGGCATGCAGAAGAATGACACGGACACAAACAGTAGAAATGCTGGCTGAACAAGTATATGTACCCAACAGTAGTAGTATACTCAAGAGAAAAAAAGTCAGTGACCAGGTTCTCTGTGCACAGCAACTTTCAATCAAATCAGGTCATTCAATTCTCAAAGTACCTCAAAATATATGTATTATCACGGGATCTCTTTGCTCAATCTAATACATTATGGCCCACAGCTCAGGCTAAGGAGCATGGACATACCGAACCTAGCAGCATGTTCTGCAAAAATGAAAAGTCAAAAAACTGACTGACAGGTTACCTGAAAATACATTGCACCACTTTTTGTCTTAATCATATTTTGGGCAATGTGGTGTATGGAGTATTTGGTTATCCTGCTGTTTCATGCATCCCCATGCTTATACCCAAGACTAGGCAATAGTACGTGGTGGCAGCAGTGGGATTTGAATAATCTGGTGCTTCAAACCAATCTGCAAAATTTGTAATAGAGAACAGATTCATACATGTGACCAGTTCACTGAAACATCCACAAGCCAATGGAGAGGCTGAACAGGCAGTCAAGACCTTTAAACAGTAACTGAAAAGAACAAAGACACGTACATGGCACTGCTTATGTACAGGGCAACTCCTCCACAAAATAGCTTATCCCCATCAGAACTACTCATGGGCTGAAAACTTCAGACAAAAGTTAGAGTATTTCTCTCAACCCTCAACCCCTCCACTCCTGACAGTGAAACTATCGCTATTAAGGAAGCAGCGGACAAGGAAAAGCGATGCTTCAATTACAATCAACATCGTGCTGCTTGAGATCTCCCAACTCTCAAAGCAGGAGATTCTGTCTGGATTAGAGACAAGCAGCATCACGGTGAGGTCATCTCAATGACCAGTAGTCCACAGTCCTTTCTCATCCAAACACCACAAGGAGTCATTACGTGCAACCAAACTGCAATCATCAGCACTCTATTATAAAAAAAAAAATGACAACATACCAGTTACACCAACAAGGCAAAAACCGCCACAAAGTCAAACAAAACTGACTCAAGTTGTGCCAACTACACCTATGACATTGCCTTGGCCTACTCCTCCATTGCCAATTCAGCAACAACAGCAGGAAACCAATGGTCAGCCCCATCCCCACCACCGACCAGATTTGGACGTTGTATTGTGAAGCCTAGCAAACTAATCTCTTGAAAACTGAACTGAACAGTTCTGCAGTACTTTCATCAAGTACCAGTGTTTCCGATCTATAATCAAGACGCCTGAAATAAGAATTACATTTTACAAACTTTGAAAGGAAGAAGACCACAAGTGAACATTGTTTTTGAAAAATAATGCTGATTTACTCTGTTTATGAAAAAATGTGCTGTACTAAGAGACAGACAATACAGGGGACATTACTCTAATACATAACCTCATTAAGACTACTTCTGTGTTGGGCATAGACTCCCTGTTGGAAAATAACAAAGACACATGCTCAGGGCATTATAGTTATGTGTTGTAAAAAACACAAAACGTGAATGGCTGCAGAGATCTGTTGCTATTCTCTTAAATCCGAGCTTGTGGTCACAGAAAGACACAGTACAGTAAAAAGGTCAGGAAAAAATGCCACTTTGGCATGCATATGCATGCACATGACGAGAGGACACACATGTACACATGTCGGCGCATGCGCGCACACACATACACACACACACACACACACACACACACACACACACACACACACACACACACACACACACTTCTCTGCAAAAGAAGAGAGTTACAAAAGCCACAACAGAAACAGTGACAAGCTCACTGATTTCCACACCAAACAAAGGATCTGCGCACTGTTTCAGTACGGATGAACAACAAAAAAAAGTAGAAATCTGTCAGAAATGTGCAGTGATCAAACTGCAGATCATCACTTTTTAAGGCATATGACACTCAGTGAGGCAACATGGCAGTCGTTTCGACATTAAAGCAGCTCAGGTTCAGACATGAGACCCGAAGATGGTGAAGAAGCTTGAAAAATGTCAGAGGGACCAGGGGCAGGCGTCAGACCTCCAGCTCCTGAGGCAATGACCTCAAGGGGTCAGGGGGCGTTATCTCTTTAAATGTAATACATGTGTGAAACGTAAGGATAAAAGGCAGAAAACATTATTTCAGTTTATCCTGATGAATGTACCTCTATTTTCCGCTATCCCATCTTCCATTTGATGCTAGGAAGAAGCAATCTTAGGATGTTCATCAAATTTTATATCCTTCAGCACAGTATCTGTAAGCACGTTCAGACCTACATTCTGCTCCGGATGTCAACAAAAAAAAAAAAAAAAAACAGAGGGAATAAAGATTAATACAAGGCAATGGCTCGCTATAAAAATTATGATCAGTATCTCACTGATTCAATTACAATGACCAGTTCCACCATCAGACTGCAAGCAAGCAATCCTTTAAAAATACAGTCAATGCAACAAATGCATCTAAAACTCCATTCAAAATGTTATAAAAGAACCAGGACTATGAGTAAAGGAGAGAAAAAGACTGCATAACTACAATATCTAGGTTGAGCTGTGTCTCCCTGCAAAACCTATCAACTCTTTTATCTGGACTACCTGCTGTCTGCTACAAACTGCCTTCAACAAAATGCTGAAAACCAGTTTCACTGAACATTGCAAACATGAAAGAACTCTGTGCCTCTGTAAACCACAAGTCTCTTCTGAAAAAGGTGCACACATTCATTACAAAGCCCACAAAAGGAAGCAAGGCTTGATAAAGGGAGATCACTTTCCACTCTATGGGACTGTTGTGGGTACACTGAGACAGGATTTAATTTGCTCTAATATGTATATGTGTAGGAGGGGTGCGGGGTGGAGGGGTGGAGGGGAGTTGAGGGGACAGGAGGAGAGGTGTTCCAACTCCTCCCTCCTCTCTCTATTCCTAACTTGTCTAGAGCATATACCGAATAAAAAACATAGCATTTCTGTGGACAGGTACATATTTCTAAAAATCTACTTTTGGAGTAAAATCATTACTTCAGCCTTGTCCCTGAACGCAGTTTTGAATCTTTCTTTTTTTTTTTTTTCCTTGTTTAACATTTGCATCATTAAACAACTGTTGCTTGCCTGTCTTTGTTTCATTCCCTGCTTTTTCATTGTTTGAAAAGAAAACTATTGACCTGGAGTGTGTAGCAGATACTAGTGGGTTTAGCCACCTTAAAAAATATAAAATAATTAAACAGAGGGAGAGAAAGTATGCAAGCCTTGTCAAAGAAAATATTCCAGAGCGTCTGCCATTTTCTTTCCCTTGATCCAACTGCGAATTCAGCTGTACCCAATTAGATGTCCATACCATTATTAAAATTAAAGAGGAGAATGGTAGAGCACTGAGTGTCAGTATGGAATAATGAGATGTAAGGATTATAATATCTATTATGAGCTTCAGGTTGTTTGAGGTATGCCGTAATACACAGCTAGTGAAATTGTGGGCTGAATTTTGAAAATGATGGGCACCAGTTGACCACAGTAAGAACTTTAAAATGCAAATTTTACATGCTTTACTAGTAGAAAAGGTCAATTTACCCCTTTGAATGCTTCTTGACACCGACATGATTTTCAGCGTGGTTAGTAAACTAAGTCAGTGCTCACTGGCTGTTAGAACTCCAACATCCAATAAAAACAGACAATGCCAAGCACTTCCAAAGGTTTCTCATTTGTATATGTGTACAATATTTCCATCTGCATGGATCTGACAATAACAACAACAAAGGGAATCTTGTGACAAAACCAAAAAAGTCTTGCTGGCTAATCACTTGATGACCTCAATTGTCTTGGGAGAGAAACTATGCCCTCAGACTGCCTCCAAAAGAGATTAGAAAGGGAAATTTTTTTCTGTGTGGACAAACTATGTACAATAACACTAACTGGACAGAATACAAGGGACAAATGACACAATGTGCCAAAGGATGGCATCCCTTTCCGCTAACAACACCCTGCCGGTATGTGTATCGTCTACTGATTAGATTAATTGTTTCCTCATTAACAACAAAAGCCATTCTGTAGTTCTGAGAATGAGAGAAAGAGAGTGAAATGTAAATCTGAAATCTAATGTACCCCCTCCCCAACCTCCTTACATCCTGCACACATCATGCTCTCTCCCTTTACACTTTCTTTTTTGCAACTTTTGACCGTGTCCGCTAGAGTCAGGTGGTAACAACAGACTGGGAGTTATAGTGGAAGGGTTGCTCTAGAGATTCAATATAAATTAACACAAATTTGCCAAACCTCTTCTTTGCACCCGCATTAACTCCACTTTACAATTCCCATTACCCACCACCACCCTACCCCATCCTCCCCCTTGTTTCTATTCCATCGTCGATCACTTCTACAATGTCCCAAGGAGCAACAGTTGATTGGTATTTTGTGAGAGGGACTCTGGACAGACTGTTTTAGACTCGCATCTTTGAGAGTCCACTGTGTCCACACCCTCCACAAATTTCAACCACTTCCCCTTCCTTTTCACCCCCCTTCTTTTCCCCCTCCATCCCCTTCTAATCCCATCCATCACCACTTCCACCTTTATTCGAGTTTTACTTTGAATTTTATTTTCTATTTTCTTTGGTACTCCTTTTCACTTTGACAAAGTAGGGAACAGTAGACTGGGGACTCTAAGGATTGACCGTGATATTCGTGTTACCTTCTGTTCCCATTCTCATCCAACTTTACCCCTCTACTCTTCTGCTCACTCCCATCCCCTACCCCATTCCACAGTCTACATCAGAGAGAGAGAGAGAGAGAGAGAGAGAGAGAGGTGTTATCTATAATCCATGTTCCTGCACCATTAATATCACCCAAAACTTTGGATGGAAAGAAGCTGAATCAGATGCTGGCTGCTTACACTTCATCTTAGCCAGCTTCATGCATCATGCCAACTTTCGTGCAGTACATGAACTGTGCAAGAACATGGATTACACATAACATGCCTCACAATGCAAACTTTCATTCACGCAGATGCGCGGACGAGTGCAACAGTACAGCAAAGCAGCACACACCGAGTGTCCACCTCTTCCATCCCAAACAAAAGCATATACATTTCCAAAACATATACATATTGTCCTGTACTTTGTTTGTCTATGCCCTCGACGGTAAATAACCGCCTCTCTTTCTAATTTTTTTTTTTCAAAACATGCAAGTCAACGGTCTCAAAAGCAGCCAATGCAGCGGAATCAAGCAACAGACCCAAGATTATGTCTGACAATGATGAAACAAAACGGGTTAATCTGAGGTGACATAGAGCAGCCCAGTTTTCCTCCTAAATAGTCCCTTTGTTCATCAATTACCATAATCCACAGCAACATCTCCTCCGGCATCATAGTAGTACGCTTCTTCGTAATAATCAAACTGCTTCACATCCTTCATGTCTAAATCTGCCAGTACCTTCAGACCTACATCCTGCTGACAGAAGCAAAGGGCACATGATAATTACAATCCATTTGCTTTGCCAGGTTTGCTATGCTGGTTTTATGAATTACTAACACAAATCAACGGAAAGTCAAGAAGCAGCAAACTAAGGCCTCTGCCAGGAGATCTTGTTACATGTCTTACCACTGTCTGCTCCATTTCAGTTTCTGAAGCTTACAGTTTGGGGACAGGAATAGATAAGAAGTAGGAATCAGAAAAACAAGGTAGTTACTGAATGTCTTAACAGATACAAGGAGAGTGTAACAGTACAGCAAAACAACATACACTGAATGTTCACCTCTTCAAGCCCAAAGCAAAACATAAACGTTAACAGTCTCACAGCAGCCAATACAACCGGATCAAGCAACAGACATGAGATTTATGTCCAACAAAAATGAAACAAAACGGTCAATCTGAGGTGACATAGAGCAGCCCAGTTTTCCTGTAAAAAGTCCCTTTCTTCATCAATTACCATAATCCACCACACCACCTCCTCCTGCATCATCGTAAAGCACATCTGGGCAGCACCCTTGTAAGTAATAACGAAACTGCTTCACATCCTTCAGGTCTACATCTGCCAGTATGTTCAAACCTACATTCTGCCGACAGAAGCAAAGGGCATATATGATTTACAACTGTCTATTCTTACATATAAATGGAAAACAAGTTCACGTTTACCAGTAATCACCTTTATTCCACCACTTCAAATGACAAAATACTGACAAAAAAAAAATGACCCCAATACTGTATACCAATTCAATCTTTGTTTGATGGTGAGGTGGACCGTTGCTTTAGCAGCATATGACTTTCACTAAGACATGATCTGGTTACCGGTTTTGTACAATCCCTTTGCCTTTGCCAGGTTGTAAGGCCTCTGCTGGGAGATCTTGTTACAGATCTTACCACTTCCTGCTCTATTTCGCAGTTTCTGAAGCTTTCAGTTTTGGGACAGGGACAGATGAGAAGCAGGAATCAGAAAAACAGGGTAGTTGTTGAATGTCTCAGCACCCATTCTTCTCCACTTCTTCTTTGCTCCACACACAGTCAGAGTTTTGCTGATGTGACTGTTTTTTTTTTTTTTTTTTTTTTTTTTTTTTTTATCAGATCATGACTATATCTTTGGGGATGATATGCATACATGGACATCAGTATGCATGTTGTTTTTTCTTTTCTGTCATTGTTGCTGTTGTTTCATTCTTGTTGGTGATGGTGGTGATGGTGGTGAAGGTGGTAGTGTGTGTGTGTGTGTGTGTGTGTGTGTGTGTGTGTGTGTGTGTGTGTGTGTGTGTGTGTGTGTGTGTGTGTGTGTGTGAGCATGTTGTTTTCTTTTCTGTCACTGTTGCCGATGTACTGTTCTTGTTGGTGTGGTGGTGATGGTGGTGTAGGGCAGTGTGTGTGTGTGTGTGTGTGTGTGTGTGTGTGTGTGTGTGTGTGTGTGTGTGTGTGTGTGAGTAAGTGTGTACTGGCACACAATGACCTACTCTTCTATGGTGAAATTATCAGAATTTAAGAGGCATACCAGATTTCCACTTTCAATGCATACATTCACGGAAGTGAGCTCCATTTCAATTGAAGAACTTATAAAGGTTCAAATACCCACAGACTGTAAAGCAAATCTCCCTTTGCCATGTCATCTCAATCAGAGACAAACCCAGACCCTTGGTTCAAGAGTACAATGGTTTTTTCACTAGGTCAACAAGGTCCCAAAGCACCCCCCAAAAAGAATATTCTGAACATTCAATGTCAGGGTAGAGACTGAAAGTCAAGTTCCTAATGAGGCTGTGTTCATAGTAACATTCAAATTAGCCATATACATAACAAGATGCAAAGCATATAAACGTACTCCCAGTTTATCCTGAATACATGTGAGATATTCCATAAAGAGGAAAAACCATCTTGGGCTGGTATAACGTTAGTAATGCTATTCTGGTAAACATTGGCAATCATCTGTGACCTATAATGAACATACTTACAAATTTTCAGAAAGATCGGTAAAGTATTTTCTGAGATTTTCCATAAAGAAGAAAACCATTATGGGCTGTTAGTAATGGCTATGAGTTGGTCAAATGGGAACAAATCCGTTTATGAGACTCGGTTTCAGCAGATCATGTTCCGCTTAATTTTGTCGGATCCTATCACGATCAGTGTACAAGGCAAAATACAGATGGAAGATATGACTTGAATAGAAACATGTCACTGTATTAATAAAAGAATGCAGTTTTCATGCACAATGAACAGAAAAAAACTTTCCACAAAAAGCATGCACTGTTTTCAATTCCGCAACTGATACAGAAAGAGTAAAACACACTTTTTTAACTGTCCAAATGAGCAGCGCAGAAACCTAACTGTTATCAAGCCAGACTGGGAACACGCTCTTTGTACATTAATCATCGTTTGATTTCAACTCACTCCTGTAAGAATGCTGAGACCTGAGCAAAAGATGTGGACAAATTGGAAGTTGATCACCAAACTGTTTGAAAAATGACGCTGATGCACAACACCAACAGGATACAAATTCCATTGGACCTGTCAGGACACAGAGGCATGTTCTGTCCAGCCATGAAATAATGACCTTGGCCTGTCTGGTTTTCTATGGCACAGGATGTCCCGCTTCTGTTCATGAAATTGAAAACATGACTTTTGAAAAGCACAGAAGATCAATATCTCTGACTTTTTGAGGAGAAACAGTATGGTGCTGTAGGAAGACAATTATCACTGATTAAAAATCACTCCACGCAGAAACATGGAACATTCCAGTTCTTCCTTGGTTAACAACGTCCCTGACTAAACCAGTACATCTGATTCATTTTCAAATACACAGTGCAAAACTGAATACCTCATACGGACTGAGTCACAGATCAACAATTCCACCTTCTCAATGTATGGAAATTAAGTGCTACTGTTGTTTGTCAGATGACTGGATTTATTTTTCTGCAGTTGTTCAGCATGTGATCCAAGAGGGCGACATTTTAAAGCGCTACCAACGCCCAAAAATAAGTCAGCTTTTCAAATCTTGATTACTTTTTGACTTAGCAAACTCTCCATGAAAAAGCTTTACTCACTTTTGATAAGGTGATGTTTATTCTCTTTGATTTAAAACAGAAAGAAATCTGGGACAAGAGATCTCTCAGAATTCATAGGAAACCTTTTAAAGACATGTACAACCCCTGCAAAAGTTTTTGCTCTCTACCACTGTAATAACAATGATATGCAACATGTGAATAAAACAAAGCTTCACATTCACATTTCCCCTCTCTTCCTGGGGAAAATAAATTGGACCACAGACATGTCAATCTCCATTCAAGGCGAAGCAAATGCAATCTCAGGATCTTCATACCCTTTATCTTCCATAACTGTAAGCATGCTAAGGCCTTTGTTCGACTCAGGATTAAACAAAAGACGCAAAGTAATCACATACACAAGAAAACAAACATTCTGATGTCAATGACAAACACCATCATCTTAAACTTCCTGGTCCAATCATCTCACAAAAAACAGTCTGCAAGCAACAAAACAACACCAACAAATGCACCCACAACTATTCAAAATACTGAAAAAGAGGACTGTGATGTGTATATATTTAACTGCAACATTAAAAACATACAAAAAAAAAAAACAATATTAAGCTTAATCTACATCTGCCTGCAAAAAAAAATAATAAATGAATTAAAAAAAAGCTCTTTCCTCTCAACCTCTCAAACGCTGGCTGTCACAAAGTGCTGTAACTCACTGCTGAAAACCAATGCCATTAAACATTTCAAACAATGTCAGTGGTAAGTATTTATTACAGGAGGATTCCTGCCATACCACATACTTTTGATTTCTTAGATTCTTTTGTCGAGTCTTTCAACATGAAGTATTTTTTAACAGATCTCACACCTGTTTTACATTATCGTTTATGACAGAAAGACGGTACAATGAGGTAGAGAACGTAAAATCCTGGACACCTTGTCCATCTCTTCTGATGAAACCTTTAAAACATGAAAAGTTCTTGATTAATATCTACAGTAATGTCCCAGAAGGAATTCTACATTGGTAAACAAAGCGCTGGATCAGCCACACAAAAAAAAAAGGCCTGGACATCATTCTCACAATTGTACAGTGTGGAAACATAATAGGAATTTTGCTGCTCCATGAAATGACATTAAAACAAGGTTGGTTTAACATCTTCCTAACAAGGACAATTAATGTCATACATAATTATGATTACAGTTTAAGGCTTTAAATGTCTATCTGTCATATAAGAAGCAGTGATTTCCAATTAGTCACAAGATTAACAAACAAACAACAACAAAAAAACCCCCTGAAAGTTACATGCACTGTACTTTTATTTACCTCACATACAAAAAGGTTTGTATGGACCCAGTGTGAAAAGTCTCCTCATCATCTTTCTCTTATCCACCTCCTCACTATCTTTTCTCTTTCTGCCTATCTCCTCATTCCCTTCTCTTTCTGCCCATCTCCTCATTCCCTTCTCTTACTGTCCATATCTGAATTACCCTGTCTTGAATATTTTTTTTCTGCCCATCTCCCCAGACCAAATAAACTAGAACACATTGTATTTGTTTTGTTATTTGTTTGGTCTTTGGTTTGGCAGCACGGCAATTTCAGTTTTGCTCCTAATAATAGTACACATTGTGACAGTCGTTCTCACATTTTGTTTTTTCAAATATTATTTTGCTCATGTGTGTGCATTGGTTACATGTCTACAAACATTTTGCTCCTACACGTGTGTGTTTCAGAGTGTGTGTGTTTGAGCAAGCGTGCAAACATGGGTATATGTATTTGTACATGCATGCATGTGCGTGTGTGAGGATGGACCAGGTACAAACTTGCACGTAGACCTGATCTTTTCATGAGGCTACACCACTTACACTCAAGTAGATTCATGTTATCTCTCAGAAGAACAAATAAACACATTTTTCCTTTGTTCAAGACATTCTCCTAGATGATTCATTGGATGCCAAATATTACTTATATTAAACAAAAATATGACACACTGCAAACAACTCAGTTCCACTACTTTTGATGGCTGTCCCACTTTTCCATATCTCCCTTGTTTCCTTCATGAAACCAGTTCATGCCAGCAAAGATGTATTCTCTCTCTCTCTCTCTCTCTCTCTCTCTCTCTCTCTCTCTCTCTGACGCCTGATTAGTATATACTCTTCCTAGTTTCCAGCTCAAGCTTTGTTGGCATCTGTGGGAAGCGCCACTGGATTGTGATTCTTCTGTCATACAAATGTCTTTGGCACTACACTGTCAGTGACGCCCGTGTTAGCTTCCATGAGGGGATGATCACCAACACAGCTGTAGGCTACAATCAGACTCCCCCATCAGCTGAAACTTAGAACATCCCTGAGCAGCAGTCTTATCGGCCAGAAAGCAATTGGGGGCTCCTGTATGCTGACATCTTCATGTCATCTGCTTCCTATCTCTTCCCTTTACCTTTTTTTTTTTTTTCTTTTCTTCAAACATTTCCACTTTGTCTTTTCATATGGTTTTGGGCTGGCCATCTTAATGATGAAAGCGTTTTCTTTTTGCATGCTCCATGGCTAAGTTGTTCAATAAGAAAACCAGATGGCCCAGAATGGCATAGGAGGGGGCTTAGCCTATAAAGCACATCTCAGGTATATACATCTATGTACACATATGCATGAAAACAGATCATACTGCTTTTCTGCACTCACATAAACACAGCAAAAACTTGCAAAACACACACACACACACACACACACACACACACACGGGCTCACATACCCACACAAGCATGTGTGCATGCGCATGCGCGCACGGACACACACACACACACACACACACACACACACACACACACACACACACACGAAGAATACTTTTCATCAACAAATTTCTGAAAAGCATACTTCCACTTCTTCTCATTCAATGTGACTGAGAATGCAACTGTTCTCAATTACATGTTCAAAAAGTTGTTTGGAAATGAAGACTCTGATGGGGGTAGCTAGAGGGGCAGGGGATATGGTGATGGACATAAGTAGCAAAAGGTACAAAATGCATTAATATTATATTTTCCTAAATCAATGCCAGTAGACAAAGCAGACTAGACTTCAAGCAGATATACATCTGAATGCAAAGAGTGAGATACAGCAGCATATATATGTTCACCTCTTTCAATCTACACCGAAGCAAACCTGTTAAGATCTCGAAGCTGCCATCAAAACCATAAATAACCCGCAGACTCCCGGTAAATGTTTTTCCAAGCAACATACAACTGTCACAGTACATCTGGGATAAGTGAAAGAACGACAAAAAACATGAAGTGAGAAAGAGGGTAGCCCTTTTCCTTTTCATGGCCCTGCTGATATACCTTTCTTCTTCATTTCATCATTCTGAGGAGCGGCTCCACCTGCTGCTTCCATCATCATTACTGGCCATCATATAATAATTCCGCTGAAGCTCATATCTACATCCGCCAGTGTTGTCAGACCTACTTTCTGCAAACAGTTTCAAAGTGCATAGGATAATTACAGCTGTCTACAGATGTACACAGGAGGAAAGACACGACGAAGGAAAGTAAGGTCTCCATCTGCAGATCTGGTCATATCTTCTACCAATCTCCCAGCTCTGTTTTGTAGTTTTGTGCCAGTTTCTGTATGGAACAAAAACACAACAACAACAAAAACCTAAACAAAAACAAACGAACAAAACAAAACAAAACAAAAAATGTGGAATCCGACTCACAAGGTGAAAACAAGATAGAGGCTGAAAAGAAAAAGCATCCAGTGAAGTCATTATTTTCAAAATTCAGCATCAACAAACACTCTGAAAGTCAGATTATCCAATAAATCAACAACCTGAAAAAAATTATATCAAGGTAGACACTGAAGTGTTTCCTTTACAGAAATATATCATAACCCAAGGCAAGACAGTGAAGTTTTTGGAGAGAGAAAAAAAATGTACTGTGACAATGACTGCTCAGAGAGAGGTGCTGGACATCAGCATCCACACTTGTAACTGGTTGACCACGTCCTGGAGTAAAGAGTTCTGTCCCTTGCTTTGCAGGGAAAGAAAGGTGAGTTTCCACACTGGGTCTTCCTGGTGATAAAAATGAATAGCCAGTGAGAAATGTCTGAAGTGTTCAGCAACTGAACTAATGACTGAAACAGAATTGATGAGGGCTTGGCCAATATTAAGAAAATGTCTTATTCCCCTTCAATTTTGCATTCCTAACTGTTTTTCTCCACTCATGTTAACAACCGACACAGTCAAAACAAACCCAACAAGAGAAAAAAAATGACAACAGCAAGTTAGTAAGGACAAAAAAATTACTGACACCCATACTTAACATGAAAAAAAAAAAGGTAAATGGCAAGCTATCATCAAAAATATGATTGAAAGCCATACTTTTTTTTTCTTATATTTGATCCCATTGGAACACAAATGCTCCCCATTCATGTGTTCACAAACTTGTTTGGGGATGGAATATGGTGGGAATGGTTTGGGATGGGAAATATGGAGATGGATATAAGGGTTACGGTAAAAATGCCAGATAAATCTGTTGTTAAAGTTAATGAAGTCAATGCCCCAAAGCAAAATCAATACACCTAAAATCACCTAGTACTTTCCCTGCTCAAACTCCAACTGTTTAATAATCTGTCCTCTCACTAAACAAGACACTATCCTACATGACCCCCATGGTTTGTTCAAAATCAATATACTTTCTCTTGTCAGTGCCATAACATTGTGTATTCTATCCACTGTGAACTGTACAGTAAGATCTATGCATACGAGACATCCTGCTCACCCACACCATGCGCATTTCTAAACACTTGGCCAACATCCATCATTACCAACCCAAAGCAGCGCTCTGCACTTCAACTTTCCCCAACACAATGTCAATCATGTCAACCACAAGGTGACAACTTCGAGCGTACCATTCAGAAATCCTATCTTACTGCCGGACTCGGGACCCTCTGCCTACTTGGCATCATCATCTACAAACATCATGTGCCTATCCATCTCCATAACTCCTTCTTCTTCTTTCTTCTCTTCTTCAGCGTTTCCAGTATCTGGTAGCGTGTGAAATCATTTTACCCTGTGGGATACTCACACTATACTCAAGAGTATAGTCAGTTCACTCCGACTTTGTTGAGTGCAGAAATTTGTGGGAAGAGGTTGTGTGAAAAAAAGATAAATAAAAGATATATGTTAGACAGAAAGGACAGCACAGCAAAGGAGGAGACAGAGTTGCTGAGAATGAAAGGCAAAGGGGACGTTACTACCACAGAATGTCCAGAAGCAGGGGAACTATTTGTACAAAAGACCCCCCGGTATCCTCACAAGAGTCCATAACACCAGCCCGCAGTACTTTACACAGTTATGCTACACGCTACCATACTACTCATTATTTATCTCATGTATATGCCACAGTATTCTCTCTTCTGTCCTTCCTTTTTTTTCATCATTTTCTTCATCTTTCTATACTTTACGTATCTATCCATCCCATTCTTGTTCCGATTTTCTTTCAAATACATATACTTATTCTTTTATAGAGACACAATTGAAGCAAAAAAGCACAACAAGCTATGTAAACAAATATGTTCCAATATTTGGAGTGACTGCTTTTTCTCAAGGATGACAGCTTGTTTAGTTCATGTCAAAAGTGGAGTGGAGTGACGTCATTGGGTTAATGCTGAAAGATTTCTGTCCTGACAGAGATGCTATTACCAAATATATATATTTTTTATACATATTTTTCATGTTCTTTTTTTTTTCTTTCCATCTTCTTCTGTAGCTTTTTACTCCCTAACCATTTTGCATTCCTTTCCACCCACTTATCATTATCATAAGTAGCAGTAATAGTAGTTATACTGCCACCACAAATATCACTATTGTCATATTGTTGTTAATTTCATCATTATCATTAGCAGTAGTTGTGGAAACATAGAAATCAAGAAATCATAGTCATTATTATCATCATTGTTGTTGCTCTTGCCATTGCAAGCAGTAGTAGTAGTAGTAGTAGTAGTAGTAGTAGTAGTAGTAGTAGTAGTAGTATGTATTATCATTATTATTATAATTATCAGCACCATCATTGTCATCATTCATACTATATGATGAACTTTATTTCTTTTGTATTTTCTACCTTTCTATGCATCTGTATATTTATCAGAATTTATATACTATCTTTCCCATTTCCTATATCATTATTACTATTTTCATTATCTTCTTATATCATTATAATAATTAGTATCATAACTACTTGTAAATTTTTCTTAGATTTTATCCCACTACTTAATCCATCTTCTATATCATTATTATTATCATCATCATTGTTGTTATTATTATTATTATCATTATTATCATTATAATCATTATCATAATTATCATTGTTGTTATCATTATTATTGCTATGATCATCATTATCTTTATTACTATTATTGCTATCCTGACCATCATTGTAACTTAATTCTTTTTTGTCCTCTTCTGTTTTTCCATTACGATCATTATTATTACTACTATCACTATTATCATCATTATTATTATTATCATTTTTATCATTGTTTTGTCTTTTCTTCTTCAAACTCAGTTCCATGTCCTAATTTCAATTGTTCACCCAAAACCAAATTTCACATCCCACTCAAAGAAATGGTGACTACCTCTTCGCCCTTCATTTTCATTCATTTGCATGCTGTTTTCCTACCCAAAGACCAAGTAGGTCAAAACGCGTTATGTTTGTATTTGTTTTCATTCAATCGTTTGGTAACTCAGTAATTCTGTTTTTTTTTTGCTCTTGTTTCAATTTCTGTTGACAGTCCTCCTCCCTTTGAAACCAAAAAGCAAAGCAAAAGACAATTTATGCATGTTTACATCTATAAATCCAATGAACAGTGAAGGAGAGAGAGAGAGAGAGAGAGAGAGAGAGAGAGAGAGAGCGCGTGAAATGCAGTATCACATAATGAATGTCACCTCTTTCAATCAACAACAAAGCTGCCAACAAAGCCATTATTACCACAAATCCCATGTTAATGCTTTTCTGTAGCGACACAGCTCTGTCACAGTGCAGCAGGTAAGTAATAGAAAAAAATACTGTCAGTAAGTGCTGGAACAGAGCAGCCCACAGTTCATTTGCCCAGCTGACATATGTACCTTCCGCCATCATGTCATCCTCAGGTATCTCTCCATCTGCCCGGAAAGCCACTATTGGCCCACCAAACGGACTCTCATCCTCCATGTCTACATCTGCCAGTACATTCAGACCTACATCCTGCCAACAGTTTCAAAGGGCATAGGATGATTACAACGGCCTACTGTAATATGGAAAAAAAAAAACAAACAAAAAAAAAAAGTTGGCTGTAGAAGGGCAGCTGGGAGTCACGACCTGGATGCGGACCAGCCCCCTTAGAGTGTACGGAGTTCAGGGCTGAAACACCTGTCTAAGGGCGGGCGGTGTTCTGTGAAGACCTTCAGCTGTCAAGCTCTCCCTAGAGTTTCTTCCTACTGCACAGAAGGGAGCACCTGAAGCAGCAAAGAAAGCTCTGTCTTGAGATCTGTTTCATTTCCCTCCTAGCATGCTTCCTGTTCTCCCTAGCAGTTTTGCACCAGTTTTAGTCTGGAACAAAACCAGATGTGGAATCTGACTCACAAAGTGAAAGCCAGGCAGACATTGAAAGTGAAAGTGTCCAATAAAATCAATATGTTTTAAAATTCAGACTCAAAAAGACTCTGAAAATGAAACTGTCAATGAAAGTCCCACTGAGAAAATTTAACGTCAAGGTAGACTCTGAAAAACGTTTCCCTCATAAAAGCATATTACAGCCGAATGCAAGATACTGTAGTCTTCAATGTCATGATGGGCTTGGAAGAAAAAAAAAAAAAAAACAAAAAAAAAAAGAAAGCACAGTGAAAGCGACTGTTTTGCAAAAGAAGCTGGACAAGAATGTCTATGGCTTGGTCCTGATATTGAAAAAAAAATAGAAAAAGTTCCAGTCAGTCCCTTACTGTGCTGTGTGGACTGATGAGCCTCTGTACTAGGTCTCACTGATGACTGGGTTTAACTACTGGTGAGAAGGTGCTCACACTACCTTCTTTCTGAAGTGTGGGGGCAGGATCTCCACCTTTCAGTGTGACTGAATTGTACTGAGCTGGAATATTGTTCTGGCACAGTGTAACCCGCAAAAGCAACATCTGCATTTGTCAGTTTATACATATATATTTCTTAGGGGGGGGGGGGGGGGGGGGGGGGGGGGGATTACCACATGAAGACCAAACTGTGCAGAATCAAAGACTGGGCTAATCGATCAAAGGCAAATGTAATTTCCATCAACACCTACTGCTGTGATAGCGTTCGCTGACAATAAAAAGTAATGTCAGCTGTGCTGAGCTTGTATCTAATCATGGGTGTGGCACACATATTTTGTCAAAGAAACGAAAGCTGAAGAGTGAAGGAAAAGGGAACAAGAAAGAAAACGGACAGGGAGTGATGGATAGGGCCGGGAATAGGGTGGGAGGAAGAGGCAAACAGGGGAAAAAGGAGTAGGGTGAAGGTAGTCATGGTCGGAGGTGAAGGTAGGTATGAAAAAAGTTCTCCTGACTGAACAGATCTCAAGGCGAGGTGAAGGTTTACCTTAGAATGTGACAGGCTATTTGCGCAGTGTGCAATGGTAAGCACACTGTGAAACGACATTTCTACAGGTCTTCTTGTTTGACTGCTGCCTACAGAGTAGTATGTCCACACAGCCTGCACATTTCTCACTGAAGAAACACAACACTGAACCTGTGTGCTAAGAATGTACCTTCTTTACGCATTATTTCCCCAGCTCCAGCCACAGGCCAAATATCAGAGTAAATGTAACTCTCCTTCACGTCGGCATTACTAAGGACTTTGAAGCCAACTGCCTGTCACAGAAACAGTCAATATGAAAACACAAACAAATTGATCATGGCAGGAAAATAAACATAAACAAAAAATTTTTTCTTCTTCTGAGATAAGTTTTTAGAAGTACACTCCTGACCAGATAATAACCATCATCTCACTTGGTATGGAAATGCCCATGATAACAAGGATGCCAATACAAATTTTACTGGAGTAATCAAGTTAAATCATCATCATCCCTCCATATTCCCTTCCTCAAATGGACTCAATTTCCTTGACGACACACAGGACTCCACCTGAGTGGGAAACTTACACAGATTTTACTGGACTTCCCCATAACACAGAGAGGATGGTGAGTGTCATATTAGTCTTTTCAGGTATACAGCTTATTTTAGTTGGAAAAGTCTTTTTCGGTATTGAAGGAAAGAATGGAAAGGAAATACGCCTGTTCTGATGTGTTGATAGTTTGGACCAAGACAACTTAGATTTCAGTTTAGTAGCTGCCTGCCCCAGAACAGTTTCAAGTCACTCAGTCCCAGAAACACAATGTTTAAGTCACGACAGCTTATGTGTTAAAGGTGAAAACTGAACCACAGCAAGCACCTGGTCCCTTTGATGAAGTTAAGGTTATATACCCTACAGCACTGGTAACTCTGTCAATAAATACCCTATGGGCCCTCAAAGCCATCCTCCGAAGGACTGCTGACTAAGTAACTGTCTTTTTTTTTCATTTCTTCCTTCCTGGAATCTGAAAATAAAGGAATGACTGAGGGAACCAGGATGACCACTACATAAAAAAAGACTTGAGGCAGATATGCAGAAAACAGCCGCCAGACTGGCTGTCCAGGAATATGACCTGGACTCTATAGTTTGGTTCTAAATTTAAACATTCTTGGTTTATATCATGGTTACAGATCATGAAATGCATGAAAAAAATGTCAGAATAGCTATCAAGATGTATGCAGTTATCTTTAAGTTTTGAGTTTGTTAGAAAAAAAAAATGTGCAGACTCAGACCGCAGAAAATTATTATGATTGCTGATACCGTAACGATGGAAACATTCTGCAGATGTTGCAACATATATAAGCATTTCATATCAAGGGAGCAACTTTTCAGCAAGATCACTGAGTCACATGTGGACCATAAGGTTAATGTGCATGGACTAGAGTGTGCAGACAACCACCAGGCAGCTAAGTTATCTGAGGTAAACACCCAGTCCAACAGACAGTCCAACAGACTGTCAGGTCTCTCTTAGAATGATGGCTCCGTGTCTTGGGGTTCACAGCAGAGCAACAGCAAGGCTGTGCAGACTATGAAGGGCACACCAACATCTTCTGTCGTGTCCCACAGACAGAACCTGTCCAAGGTGAACAGACACTGCCATCCATTTGCACAGACGGTATCTGCCGCTGCAGTGTTCCGCCAGTGTGCAGTGCCAGCTGAGAAAAAGCATTATAGTTATAGTTGAACATTCAACACCTTTAACAAATCAATGAGTCGCAGTACAGAGTACACTGCAGGCATGAGCTTGAAAGGTATAGGTTTTCACAACCAGGGGTGGAAGGGAAACTGATCTGGTAGAACCACTTGGGTGAAGGTGACATTATGACTGAGGGTCAGTGAATAAATAAAGGAAGGGAATGTGGAAAGATGACCACTTAGCTCCTTAAAGTGATATTACTTATTGAATTTCATTACCAAGTGAAATACTGACTTTTATCTACACGCCATACCCATGCCCAAGCTTGCGCTCTCGCTCTCTCTCTGTCTGTCTCTCTCTCTCTCTCTCTCTCTCTCTCTCTCTCTCTCTCTGTCTCTGTCATCCACCTGTCTCTCTCTCTCATCCACCTGTCTTTCTCACCAATCCTAATGCACTACAATAAATTGCCTAAGCGAGTTGAAGACTTTACAGACACATGCTTTTTCATACATATAGAAATTCAAATCGTCTCACTGGCACAAGAAACAATAGCACACACCAGTGGAGCAATGTCCTGAAAGGAAACTGCAAGAAAAAATCCACATACAAATAAATAAAGAGGCATGTACTTGTACATTACAATAACATAATACCATAACTAAACACACAGCTCTTCATTTAGTACAAACCAAAGTGCCTGTCCTTTCAAATGAAAAATCTGGACTCAAAAGCCGGCTTTTATGACATGTTAAAAATGCTGCACAAATCCAAGGCACTTGAAAATGGTTGAGACCACCCAGAAATTCGAACAGTTTTGTATCTCCCTATAAATACCAACCAACTGCCAGCATGCAAAATAATGTCCTATAATAACATCAAGCAGATCAAGCACAGGGAAATTTCAAATTTTTCATAGTTGTGAAAAAAAAAAGTCGGACTATCAAATACACTCAAAAAAGTGTAAAACAATTAACCTGGAAAAGGTCATATCAAAAAAGAGTAATTTGTTCGTGCAAAATAATCAAAATGAAACACAAGCTATGGCTCCTGTGTGCATTGGTATATTCCTTTTTCCTGCATACATTTAAAACATGGTCAGTGGCTCTGGAGAGAAGAATCCAAGTCATGGAAATAAAGTATTAACCCAGGATAATGAATATCACATACAATGATCATACCACCAATCAATGAGCGCATCAAGTCATTAAACAGCGTATCCAACCTATGAAGCTCTACTGACATCATTTAAACGAAAGAAAAAGATGTTAGTGTGACCATGTAACAAGATCCAATCCCCTTGCTAAAACAATCCTCCAGGGAACTCTCAAAGAAAAAAGATGGAGGAGATGACGGTCTAACAACGTTGTAGAGAGGCCATGGAAAACACAGACACATGGCACACAGCTGACAGAACTTGAGAAAACTGATGAATCGTTACTCAGTGCGGTGCCTCAGTGACTTCCTCAAGGCCATAAGGGAGAAGAAGAAATGCATTAAACAGCATTGATAAATTATGTTACTGTTTGTAGATTCATGGGCTGCAACATACACTGGTACCACCTTCTTTATTCTTCTATTATCAACTTCTTTCTTTCTTTTTTTTTTCTTTTTGTTCTGAAACTATTTGTTGTTTGAAAGAACTATCTCAACAACAAAACAACTTTCAAAATAATTCAAAACTCAACAAAAACAGTTGAGTCAAATCATACAAATTGGTCAAATCAAAAATCATACTTTCGATACTTGACAAAAAATATTGGAGAGCCAGGAAATGATGAAGGAAACCTACCTCCAAGATTCACAGCTTTGGGGGGCTAAGAAAATGTCACCTAACTCCTGTCTTTGGAAAGATTTCTGAAACAGAATGATTCCTCAAAAACTCTAGAGACTAGGAAGCTAAGGACTCCAACCCAGAAAACGAAGCAAGGACAAAAGCAGATAGAGAACTTCAATGACAGGCTAATGTAAATGTAAAAATAACTGACTAATGGAAACCTTGAAAGTAAGAGGAAGAACCCCAAAAACAAGGAAGAAAACTACCTTCAGCAATTCCCCAGTAGATACTGGAGCTGATGATCCAGGCCAAGGAAGGACAGTACGTTTCCGTCGCCTACCAAACATATGGTCATCTTCTTCAGCAGCAGATCCCATCTCAACTTTCTTCAGCTCCTCTTCCACCTGAACAAATTCAAAATTATTTTCCTGAGCACATAGATGCTGGAATACATGCATGCCTACATCATATGTGTGTGTGTGTGTGTGTGTGTGTGTGTGTGTGTGTGTGTGTGTGTGTGTGTGTGTGTGTGTGTGTGTGTGTGTGTGTGTGTGTGTGCATGTGTGTGTGTGTGTGTGTGTGTGTGTGTGTGTGTGTGTGTGTGTGTGTGTGTGTGTGTGTGTGTGTGCGAGTGTTCAGGTGCTTTTGTACAAGCAAGATTTACACAGGGATTTCATGGGAAATTTCAGGTTAATTAGAATATTTTCACACCTGATTCTGAATTGTCAAGAATGAAGAGCCAACAACAGTTTCTTCTTGAAAAATGATTAAAGGAACCCATCTTAACACATTTCTAGCCAAGCCCTCTACAGTCTATATTTCTGATCACTTCCATCATTTCTCTGAATTTGGAAGATTCTGAAGTTGTCTGCTCCACACTTATCAATAACAATTTGAACCCAACACTTTTTGTAACTTAAGCATGAGCCTAAAATCTTGCTAAAGTCAAGGTTTAAGAGGTGAAGAAGGTTCAGGAAGAGTAACAACCCAGTAAAAATGTCACACTTTTAAACTGAAGTACTTTCAGTGTGACACGTACTTTGAGAAATGGTATACAGTGTCAAATTATCATCATCAAATTCTGAAATTTGTGCCAACAAAAGTCAAGTTCTGAGTCATGATGCAGGTAGACTGTGTGGAATACACCTGGTGTTACCATATCTTTTTTCAAAAGTAGATCTAGTTGCAATGTGAGGCAACTGCAGGCAGACATCTGAACAAATTTTTAATGTCATTAATAGAGAACCGCCACGAAAAAAACGTAGAAAAACGAACAAGACAAAAATAACACGTGAGAGAAAGGAGTGGAAGCCACTTCTCGAGTTACCTCGAGTTAAGGGACTGGAAAAGACGGGAAGCAGAAGACCTGGGAGAGGAGTCCAAGTGGGTCATTCGGAAGGAAAAACTGGTGAATGTTGCAAGGGGAGGATCCCGACAGCCCCTAGGGCAAGCCGGAACCAACCAGTAAAACAAGCCCAGTAAGAATGTTCCAAATGTAAACACAGTGTACAGAATGATTTTTTCCATTATTTTCCGCTTCCAAGTTGATATGTTTTCATTCAAACGCTGATAGTATTCTTAACAAGAGACATGAGCTTGAGGTGTTTGTGTCCATCCACAAGCCAGACGTGATTTTTGTGACAGAAGCCACACCAAAGACAGCATCACCCTAGTACAAGACTGTGAATAACAACTTCAGGGTTACAGTCTGTTCAGCAGATGCGGCAAAGGCAAAAGAGGTGTACTGATTTATGTAAAGAGCTGCTTAAAAGCTACACCTAGTCCAGTGAATGAAACCTGTGCCGGCGAAGAATCACTCTGGTGTGAGACAGGCCTTGTGGGTGAGGATCGACTTCTGATAGGCGTGTATGCAGGTCACCAAATAGTGATAAGGTGAACAACGACCTCATCATTAAGGATCTCAGAACTGTGTGCAATAAACAGTTCTCACACATCTTGATTTGTGGGGACTTCAACCTTCCTGATATTAAGTGGTCTGATGACTGTGTGTGAGGGCAAAGTGGGGGCTTCCTTCCAAGAAGGCTTCAGAGACTGTTTTTTTACACCAGCATGTGCTGGAAGCAACACATCACAGAGCTGACCAACAGGCAAATATTCTTGATTTGATCGTTACCAATAAGGAAGGTATGGTGGATGAAGTGAACTTTGAGTATCCCTTAGAAAAAAGTCATCACTCTACTTTGGTCTTTGAGGTGAACTGCTATATGCAGAAAGAGAAACCACATAAGCCTGGTTATGTTTATGAAAAGCTGATTGGGACAGTATCAAGAATGACCTTCGGTCAGCAAACTGGGAGACAGCTCTTGATGGATTAGCATGTGAAGAGACTTGGTCTGTGATCAGAGACAAGATACAGTGTAGCATGGACAATTACATTCCCAAAAGCAGACCAGGCAGTAGGCCTAGAAAGCCACTGTGGATGAATGACGAGGGCCTTGGCTAAGGTCAAGAAAGCATTTACCTTCATGAGGTATATGGAGACAAGGGAGGGAAAAGACTATGCTGTTTACACAAAAGCGAGGAAGGAACCAAGCCAAATGGGAGTGTCGTAAGGCAGTGCGTGACCTTGAGAGAAAGACAGCCCACGAATCAAAGTGTGACCCTAAGGCTTTTTTCAGCTATGCCAAAAGTAAACTGAAAACAAAATGCTCATGGGAGTGTCGTAAGGCAGTGCGTGACCTTGAGAGAAAGACAGCCCACGAATCAAAGAGTGACCCTAAGGCTTTTTTCAGCTATGCCAAAAGTAAACTGAAAACAAAATGCGGCATAGCAGATCTAGTCTGCAAATATGGTAGCGTTGCTTGGTCTGATAAGGACAAGGCTGAAGTTTTAAACAGTTTCTTCTGTTCGATCTTCACCAGGTAGATACTAGTGAAATACCCGAGTTCCAGGACAGAGGTGGTGTTAGCTCTAATTTAGACAACATCCACACTGGAGAAGAAGATGTGCTCAAGAAACTTTTAAAGCTGAACCCCAACAAAGCTTCTGGTCTGGATTGTATACCGCCACCCATCCTCAAACACTGTGCTAGTGAGTTAGCTTCCCCCCTTGCAACATTGATGACAAGTCAGGCAAAAAAGACAATCCCAGGCAACTATCAACCAGTGAGCTTGACAAGTGTGATCTGTAAGGTGTTAGAATCCCTCATCAGAGATCAGTTTAAAGGACATTTCAATCAGAACGACCTGTTCAGCAACTGTCAGCATGGTTCATGAGTGGTAGGAGTTGTTCAACCAATCTGATCGCAGTGCCTGATCTTTGGTCATCAACCTTGGAGGCAGATGGTTGTGTTGACACCATCTACCTTGACTTTGTGAAAGCAATCGACACTGTTCCACATGAGCATTTGTTGAGAAAGCTTCAAGGCTATGGTGTCGAGGGGCAGGTTCTCACATGGGTGAGAGACTTTCTGACTGGTCGGAAACAACATGTTGTGGTGAATGGTGAGGAGTCGTCTTGCGGGGCAGTGCAGTCCAGAATTCCTCAGGGAAGTGTATTGGGGCCATTTTTGTTCCTGTGCTTCGTGAACGACCTCCCTGATGCTATCCATTCAGCCACATTTCTATTTGCGGACGATACAAAAATTTTCATCGGAGTACCCCACAACTCAGACACTCTCCAGGAAGATTTTGACAGGCTTCAGCTCTGGTCTGACGTGTGGCAACTGAGGTTCAATGCGGAAAAGTGCAAGGTCATGCACACTGGGAAAAACAGTGACCCTTGTGAGTACAAGATGACATCACTCTAGAAACTGTGTCACTAGAAAAACCTAGGTCTAAATATTGATAGCAATCTGAAAATTAGCAAACATGTCAGCATTCAGGTTGAGAAAGCGAACAACTCCTTGCACTTATCCGGAGAGGCTTTACAGCACTCAACATTGTGTCACTCCCCATTCTGTACAAACCCATCATTCGTCCTCATCTAGACTACGGGAATGTAGTCTGGCACCTTCATCTCAAAAGTGATAAGGAACAGCTAGAAAGAGTTCAGCGTAGGGCAACCAGACTTATCCCAAAACTCAAACACTTGGATTACTGTGAACGTCTCAGGAGACTGGATCTGCCTTCACTGTACTTTCAGAGGGCTAGAGAAGTGACATGATCAAATGTTACAAGTACCTCGAAAACTGTTCATGGTACCTGGCCAAAATGAATGTTGAAGCATAAATGGTGTGAACTGTACGCCGATATGAAGTGAAATGCTATGAATTTGTGTTAAATGTGATGTTTTTGCAATGGAGAAAAATTAAAAAAATTGATTAAAAAAAAAAAAAAAAAAATTACAAGTACCTGACTGGGATCTATAGTGTAACAGGGGATATCCTTCCACGCGACTTCCACTCCAACACTTGAGGCCACAGTCTCAAATTGAAAAAACACTCGGTCAAAACGGCAGTCCACCAGAACTTTTTCAGTGTCTGTGTAGTGAATGCCTGGAACTCTCTGCCTTAACAAGTCGTGTCTAAGCCCTCTCTCAATGTTTTAAAAAGCAGGATCGACAAAGTATGGGCAGATTACAAGTTTTCCTTGGACTCAGACTGGTCTCAAGCGCCCAAACCCACGCGCGCCAACCTGTTACTAGGTGAGTGTGTAAACAATGAAGAAGAAGGGACAAGCACTGACTCAGCGACCAGCTGATAGGTGACTAGCCTGACTACAGCTGTATTTCTAAAGTAAAGTAAAGTAGATAAAGTATATAAAAGAGAAATTCTGCAAGAGAGACAACAATGTGACCATAACCTGAGCTCAGAACACATTGCTCACTCCCTGCAACACCTGTTTTAACTTAAACTCACCAGGTTTTGTTTTCATGTTCATTAATTGTGTGTCATTTCCACCTTCACTTATCCATAATGGGACTGTCATTGTAACTTTCTCCACCACAATTCACGATGCATGTTGCAAACATTCTGCAAATCTGATTGGGCAGTATAGTGAGTGATTAACAAACAAACCAACTGAAGTCATGAGCCATATGAACATCACCAAAAAAAAAAAAAAAAAAAAAAAAAAAATCACAAAGACACAGCTGGATTTTCTTTTCTTGCTGCCTTAAAAAGAACAATTTCACACTAAAAGCAACATTTTTTTTTCTTCTAAGGAAATCCTCAGAACCCAGGAACATCCTAAGCCAAACATCTGTAACTTCTCAAACAATTCTGTCATTCTTTTAGTAAAAAAAAAAGAAGAAAGTTGTTGCTCTTTTCTTTTTTAACCTATTACTGTTTTTCTCAAAAAAGAATCAAAGTCTAACGGGTCACATATTCTGAGTCCATGCATGGCTATAACTCTGGCACTGAGCCTTGCTCATGCTTTATTGCAATGGTGGCACCAAAGGATTAGGACCGCCTCCAATTGAAGACCCAGCTTTGAAGGATATTTGAGAGAAATCACTACAAAAGCTCTACTGAGCTTGATCAACGAACAACTGACCCTGTCCGGGGTGATGTCATTGTTTTGTTCTTGTAGAAGGACCATGCTTTTGTCCACACCCAGCATGAAGACTTTGTGTTCTCCAACGGGACTCTGTTCTTGCGGGTCAGCCCATGACACATCCACCTCAACGTACACGTTCTGACCAGTCTTTTTCTCTTGAGCCGACTTTGTTGTCACCTGAACAAAGAAAATCAAAAACCAAACATGTTCACTCGTTCGTTTATGTTCTTAAATAAAGTGAAGCAAGCATTCATCTTTTAAAATCCATAAAGTGTGTGCTATGTGGGTATGGGTGTGAATGTGTTGGGCGGTTTGCTACGTGAGCTTGTGTGTGTGTGTGTGTGTGTGTGTGTGTGTGTGTGTGTGTGTGTGTGTGTGTGTGTGTGTGTGTGTGTGTTGCGTGTGTGTGTGAGTGTGTGTCTGTGTCTGTCTTTGCATGAGCGTGTGCAAGATACGTGAGCGAGAGATGCATGCAAGAAATGTACGTCACATGTATATGTGTGCATGTGTATGAGCATGTGCGTGTGCACACGCATGGGTGCATGAACACTTGTGTGCATATGTTGAACATGACACATGCATTTGTGCATATAAATGTACATGTGTGCTTGCCTGAATAAGTGTGTTTATGTGTATATGTGCATGTGCATGGCATGAATTTTTTTATATTTCATTTTTCTTCACATTAAATAGCAGGCTCTGGTTAAGGAAATAAATGAACATATGTATAAAAACAGAAACGAAAACTGGCAGTACCAAAACGAAATAACTTCCCTAACAGTGACAAACACAAAACACACAGTAAACCAGCATGAAGCTGTCTGAAGAACTCAAACAGGTATCACTTAATAATGAACACATACAGCTGCTCGGGCTCCTGTCATGAAACGAACACACACAACCTGGGGCAAACCCACGCAATCAAACAGATGTCATGTAATAATGAACAGATGTAGTATAGCTTGGGCTCCTATCATCAAACAAAAAGCATACAGCATGACGCAAACTGAAGGATGAGACATGTGTCAGTAATAAACACATACAAATACTAGGACTCCTGTCAGAGACAGAAGCACCTGACATGAGGCAACCTGTAGAATAAGTGTACACTACATGCAGTGCATGTAGATACTGCCCCATAAAGAGGACAGCAAATCATTCACCAAATATTCAAAGATGAAGTATCTCTCATCAAAGATTGGCCTTTTTTGTTTAAATGACGCACTTTGGAAACTTCATTGCTCTCAGTAGTATCTACACTAAAAGTTTCAGGCAATCCATCAGAAGATATGTCAACATCCTTTAAAGTGCTAACACATGCAGATTTCGTTCATTTCTGAGGCAAATCCCCTTCTTGTTTGTAGTGCAAAGAGGAGACTAGTCCCTCACGCTAATACTTGAAAAAAGAAAAGAGAACCTGTTTTATGCAATAACACTTCACTTTCATTATATGTATTTCAAGGCTGTGGACAGTATTAGCCATTGGCCTGCAACATACCCATGCGAACATACAGGTGTCAGCTCAGATTGGCATGCTGTATCCAAGTGCAGAGTATATACTGAACAGACACTCTCTCTCTTTTGAACTGCATACCTTGAAATCTGATTCATAACACCAGTTGCTGCCTCTGAAGCGCTCTTTTGAGAGAATCTGAGAAGCTATAACTTTAGCTACATATACATAAATAGTAGATTCAACAGTATTTTTTCAATTCAAGTAAGACCTCAAAGTCCAATATTTGCTGTCACACTCAAGTTAAACTTCCATGTCCAACATTTGCTGTCATGGGGAATCAGACTCCTGTTTGAAATTTTTGTCACTGTCAATCAACCTATATTTTTCAACTCAAGTTACGCCTCCAAGTCCAAAATTTGTGGTCATGGTGAATCAGACTCCTGTTTGAAATTTTTGTCACCATCCATCAAGCTATGAAATTTTTGCAAGAACACACAATCAATAGAATGGGGATGAAGATTTAATGCAAACTGGTGACATCAAAACCGAAGAAGGAGTATGTTAACAACTCCAGACTGGCAGGTCTGCACAATTCAGATGAAGAGGGCAACCCCTTTTGCAAACTAATGTATACTAGTCACATAAAGTTAAGCACAGGCCTTTGCACACAGGGGGTTGATTCATCCCTTCAAAAAACATTGTTTTTTTTTGTTATGCGGCAACCAATGATGGAATCTCACACAGCAGTGTGTAATCCAGCCTGTGTCAACTGGTAGTGCGCATGGGGGTCTTGGTGACCTCGTTACCGCGCAGGATAAAAAGTGCAAAGTTGCGTTAACTGTGCCTGTTTGCATCAAGCTTGCTGGCGACACAAGATGTGTAAAATGAAAAATTCTTTTTTCCCATGCAAGAGCAGTCTCTCAAGTGAGTTTTATGCCCCTTCTTTTGGCTGTTTAAGCGCGGGGTTGGTTACTGTCAGCCCTTTTCTCACCATGCCACCACGAAGAAACTTAGCACCTTTGACAAAACAGGGCGATTGCGTGGATACAAGATGGCATTGCAAAGGCTGAAGTGGCGCGACGACTTGGTGTGCATCATTCAGTTATTGTTAGACTGAATCAGCGTTTTAGGGCGACCAACAGCGTTGAAGAGAGGCCACGGTCAGGTCGGCCTAGGCAGACTACTCCCAGAGAAGATCGTTTCATCGAGAGGCAGGCCCTATTGCAGCGGGATACACTTCCACCAGCATCCAAAGGCAGCTTCGTATGGCAAATAACACCATCCTCCTCAGCCGTCAAGCCATACGAAACTGTCTTCACCACTTCGGCCTCAGATCACGTCGCCCAGCTGTTCGACCACGACTGCTAGCAGCCCATAGGCTGGCTCGCCGAGCTTTCTGCCATCGTCATGTGAGATGGAACCAACAACAGTGGGTCCCAGGTCCTCTTTTCAGATGAGTCGCGGTTTAGTCTTGAACACAATGACGGCCGAACTAGAGTTTTGAGGCGTGTTGGTGAACGTTGCATTGATGCAGCTGTTCGCCAGACCAGGGCCTTTGGGGGAGGATCTGTTATGGTATGGGGTGCCTTCAGCCTCCACCACAAGACACCACTCTACCATATTGATGGAAACCTCACAGGCATCCGCTATCGGGATGAAATCCTGGCGCCTTTCGTTGTTCCGACCATGCAACGGATAGGACCCATGGCAGTCTTCCAAGACGACAATGCTCGGCCACATAGGGCCCGGGTGGCCGAAAACTTCATTGTGCAGGCCGGCATCAACAGGATGATCTTCCCGGCGTATAGTCCCGACCTCAATCCCATCGAGCATATGTGGGATGAGTTGGGGAGACGTGTGAAGGAGAACCATCCACCTACCAGAGACCGCCAGGATCTCTTCCAAATGCTGCAACTGGAATGGCAGAGAATCCCTCAGAGGGTCATCAGAACACTGGTCAACTCGATGAGGAGTCACTGCGTGGAATGTCTCGCCAATGGCGGTGGCCACACCCACTATTGAAATGATTTTGTGAACTGAACAGATTTTGCGAACTTTGATTTCGACCCATCCTCTGTTTAATTGTCTGTAAATCAACAACCGTTCATTCGATCCCAATGAAATTCAATGTACGTTGGAACAAGATAATGAATTAAATCTGTTCCCTATTTCAAAATCGTGGCTTTTATATTTTTGGAAATTATGCGGGTACATGTAAACTGTGCTTAACTTTATGTGACTAGTATACATGCGGTGAGTAGTAGTAAACAACTCGAATTGCATTCATCTTTGATGAGATATACTCTAGATGACCAAGCTAAAATGTACTGAAAATTACCAGCTAAAGAAAACAGTGCATGTGAGTTTCTGGATCAGGTCATCATACATATAGGTAAATCTGTCAGCATGTAAAGGGCAACATGAAGGGTAATTGTAGATGGGGGTTTACTAGTGTACAAAATACAACTGATGTGTACAAACATATAGGGTTAGCAAAGTCACAGCAGTTATGAAGAATACAACCTTTACCTGTTTCTTGAGACAGCCTTTCAGTTCAAGTTTCAGGCGGTCAGCAATTAACTCGGGTGTGGAGGAGGAGGTCATGCCAAAGACAATGATTTCCGCTACAGGACACATGTCTGGTATGATATCGATCACAACATTTCTGTTCTCAGACATGGTCTCCTGCCTGAGTATGCTGCCTCTGCTGATGATCTGTTCCAACAAAAAAGAAATGATCTCTATGTATTTTCTCTCTGACGTTTTGAACTGGGAAACGAATTTTGAATTTTGAAAGTGCTGCAGTGACGTGGGGTAAGTGCATATATATATATATATATATATATATATATATATATATATATATATTTATTTATTTATATGTAATAATGGTGTTACTAACCAACAATAATTTTTTAAAAAGTGCTCAACCGAGTTGGGAGCGGCATCTGTTAAAACTTTGGTTAAAATGTAAGCATTAAAACCTACAGCGCTGTTTCTTGCTGGTGCAGTCGTCAGGATCCTGATGACTGCACCAGCAAGAAACAGCGCTGTAGGTTTTAATGCTTACATTTTGACCAAAGTTTTAACAATATATATATATATATATAAACACTGAATCCTGCTAAATATAGGGAGAAATCTTGACTGACTGGCATTTAATCATTCCTTAACAACAAAAAATCCCAACATACTTTTTGCAATCCAAATTTTTTTTTTTTTTCTTTTTTTTTTTACAATGTAGACATTCTAAATAACTGAATATGTTAAGTGATTTAAAACACACTTCAGAATCATTCTGATGACCCATCGGTAGGTTTTTACCCATATGTACTGAGAGTGTTGATATGTGTGTGTGTGTGTGTGTGTGTGTGTGTGTGTGTGTGTGTGTGTGTGTGTGTGTGTGTGTGTGTGTGTGTGTGTATGTGTGTGTATGTGTCTCTGTGTGTAAAGGGAAGGCAAAGTGAGTAAGGTGTCAGTGCTTGTGTCTGTGCAGGGTTTATCTGTCATTTCTGGGTGCATGGAGTGCACATCATGCCTGCATGGAAGAATAATAACAACCGTTATCTATGACACTTGATTTATAAACAGAGATTTTTACTGCTAAAGGTAGCTGTTTAATGAAATACCAATTTAACCAACCTAAAGCCTTTTCCATACTCAGTGGATTCAGACTTTAACCAGAATTCGAATTCACTTGCAAAAAAAAAAAAAAATATATATATATATATATATATACACACACACACACACACACACACACAGAGAGAGATGGGGTAGGGGAGCTAACCATGCCTCCTCTTGACAAAGAGTGATATTTATTCATTTTGAGAACACATCAGTTACGAATCCTTGCAACATAAGTATGAAATGTTTTCACAGGTACGTATGTCGTAAAACTACTTGCAGTACTTAAACTCTTTTTCCTCTTAAGCACCTGTCCAGACAAATGCCTGAATAACTATGAAGAAGTGTAGAGTTCAATCTGACCATAAAATCTGAGGTCATGATACAATTACATTCATGAGCCAGTAACTCAATAAATGGCTACATAGCCATTACAAACTGTCTCCCTGGTTGGCCTACAGGTGAATGGATCAGTACCCACCCTCCCTCACAGAGCATAACAACATATGTGCTTGAAGCTGAACCTATGGAAAATTTTCAGGCAATATATATATTCAAAAAACCAGGAAAGGAGGGGGCTTGAGTCAACAAAGCCTGATGCATTAGGATGCTGATGAATAATATGGCTACTTGAGGCCCCCAAAAAAGAACTTCACTACTGCAAGAACACCAGCACAGAAAGGCCTTAACAGCGAATACCCACATATCATAAAGAGAGATGTGATATAATGGCCAGAATACTCAAGTGAGTAATGATCTTAAAGAACAAATCAACAAAGCATATCTGGTGCAAAAAATCAATGATGCTCAGATATGCCCCAAAGTCAACATAAGCAGGCCAGAAAAAACAAATCCTGACATATCCAAAAGAGAGTTGTGAAACTATATCAGCCACAACACTCAAGTGGGCAACAGAACAAAACCACAAAGCACATTTTGAGCAATAAAATAATGATGCACAGATGACAGTTACATGACTTTGATATTTTCATCTTTGTAAATAAGGGCTGAGTTTCAAGGGTAGGTACACAACTCATTTTATATTTGTGAAATTTTGTTTGTTGTTGCCTTTACTGCTTAATCTTTCTTCTTTCCAGGTTAAAATGCATTTTAACTTTTCTTTTTTCATGTTGTAAACAAATTCAGTTTTAGGGATCAGTACTGGCCTGTTGCTGACTCAGATGATTGAAACTCATCTATGCCTGGCCATGTCTGCTGACCTGCAGGTCTTGTCCATCGCAACATTCAGGCAGTTGTTTAGACAGCTTAATATGACGGCAAAAAAAAAAGAATTTTGCAACTGAAAGTGATCTAAGAATATATTTGTCTGTCCAAACAGACACCCTCCCACCTCTGCGCTTCTTCTGGGAAAGGTGCAGAAACTGAAACTGCTCTCACTCAATAGATATCAAGGGTGACTACTCTTTGGACAGATCAAGTCTGGAGGCATGATTAGCTCCCTTGCACTCGCAAAATTTTATTTACATGTGGTTCCTGGTTTAAAAGGTGTCTGGTCACAGTCAGTTAGATTACTCCAATTTATTTAATAAAACTATTTTTAGCACTATTATTCCCTTTACTGATTTGCAGCGACAATTTGGGACCTGGTCTGATAACAAGCAAATGATGCTTTCATGGACAGACACACTTATCAATGACAAGGAAGTTCAACTGTAAGTGACCTTGTCATTCATTCCCAATCAACTTACCATGTACCAGAAGCTATCCAAGCGCCAATCGTTCTCACTGTTCAGGTCCACAGTAAACTCGGCTGTACCCCACATTTCCTGCTGCCCAGACAAGAACAGACTGGAGCATAACTTTTGAACACTATGACAAGGAACAACAAGGGTGATATAACAACGAGAAAGAGAACTGACAACACTATCTGACTGTTCTTAGCCCCTATCACAGCACGGTACAAATATTAAATTTGATTTTATTTTTGGAGGCAGATGACGGAGGAGAGCTGGGCAGGGAGGCTCAAGGCCTGAGGGCAGACACCACACACACAGAAGAAGAAGGACAGAGCAGAAGAAGGGCCAGAATAGCAGACACACAAACACACACCACAGAATAGTACCACACACACACACACACACACACACACACACAAACATGCATGCACATGCATACATGCATGCACACACAAGCATGCACACACACACACACACACACACACACACACATGCATGCGTGTACACACACACACACACACACACACACACACACACACACACACACACTCACATGCATACATACATGCATACACGTGCACATGAGGAACAAGCACACACACACACACACACACACACACACACACACACACACACACACACACACACACATACACACACGCATACATACATAGAACACAGAGAAGTGAAGCAGCGTTTATTGTATGCATGTGCGCTTGATGCACTTTAAACCTGTATTGTGGGGTACTGCACAAAACAAAAATCATCACTATAATCATTAAGCATTTCATTAAGCATTCCAGACAAAACACTACATATTCTTCTTACATGTGACTCGCTGGTCCACTGGCGTTCATGGATGCTGTTCCAACAGTCTGGTACTTTGGAATACTTAAACTGCTGTGCAGTGTATCTTTTTGTCCTTCAATTGTTAGTTCAGCCTGTGATCAAAAACAAGAAGACAACATCTGTTGACATTTGTACAAACAGAATCAGTCAGTCCAGAACACAGTGACTGGAAAGCTTTCCATGAAACATCTGCACAGCAAGCCCTCTCAGTACTGACTTTAAAATGAGGATCCGAGAAAGAGGGAGAGTCATGAATGGAAAATAAAGCTAGGACAATAGCGTCTTTCACAAATGACCTCTTAACAATGGAGTTGAAAATGGAGGTAGTCAGGTCAGTGGTACTTCTCACCGATGACCTCTTACCCATGTGATCTGAAGTAGTGGGGGGGAGTTGCAAATAGAGGCTTACTCTAAGACAGTAGGGCTTCTCATCAATGCATTTTGAAATGCGAGGATATTGTAAATGGAGAAAGGGAGGTAAGTCTACGACACTATGACTTCTAATCAATTACTTTCAAATGGTAGAGTCTGAGTGGGAGGTAGTTATAAACCACGAGTTAAATCCAAGACAGTAGGGTTCTTTCACAATCACCTCTAATAAAAAAAAAAGTTTGAAATGGATGGGAGTTCAGGTTTAGACATTTGCTTTCCTGACCTGCCTGAACAGCAAGGAGACAAAGTTTTTACCCTACCCATCAATCAGCAATAATTTCTGTTTCAAAAACATTCTAACAGAAGAAGAAAAAAAAAAAAAATGGTAAACACACTTTGTCATCATCTGCCATTTAGTCGGGAGAAGGCTAAACCAGACAACCTGCATGCTCCATTCTGTTTGCCCAGTGCCTTCAGACAAAGCCAGATGCTTTGCACTATGCATTAATACTATTTAGCCTCGGGCAGCATGCAGGCACGATTCCTTGGTCCCACACACTTGTGCACAGTCCCTGCCAATGCACATATTTCAACTTTTTTTTTTTTTTTTACACAGTAACTAGATAACTGACAGTGTTATGTCAGGTGTCACACGAAAGAACAAACACTCAACTAATCAAACGTAGTAATTTTGTATCTGTTACTTTTAATGTGTAGACACAAATGTCCATTGAAAAACATGGCTGACAAGTTAAAAAAAGTCTGTTCTTTTACAACACGCTGTCAGAATCAGAAGCAAACAAGTAAGCGACATCGCCATTTGTTTGCACTGGCTGTGTTTTGATCAAATGCACTTATGTCTGAATCATCTGAATCGACATCATCAGTGACCACGTGTGATGCGGTGTTGTCTGCTGCAGTACATATTGATGATTCATCATCCCAATCATTATTTTTGGCTGCATCTTCAAATAATTCACCTTCCTCTATCATAATTTTCTATATCTCTATTGCTGCCCTGATCATCAGAACCACTTTGTAATACAATTTCAAGCGCTTCATTGAGCAAGAAATTGGTACCACCCCTTCGCCTGACTGACATTTTTTCTTGCACAGGGAATTCCAGCTGCACTTAGAGGGAAAGCCGAGTGCCAGTTCCTTCGTTTCAAAGCTGCAGGGGTCAGCCAAGTTCACAATAGAGCACTAAAAGTAGGGTCTACAACTCAAAGGACATCCCCAAGACTACCTTCAGAACTTATTTCCCATAGACTGTTTCAAGAAAAGTGCCGTAATTTTTATGTTCCCTTCCGCCAATAGTGGCAGAGAATGCAGAATGCACAGGCTGCCACCCACCGGCCTTGGCTGACATGGCTGCAATGGAAAGAAATCCTGTCCCGTGCTCTCAGCGGACACGGCTGCTAAAGGTTAAGATGTCAGTGTCATAAACAGTCACTTCAAATGGTAGTTCCACCAAAAGAAATCTCTGGCTGTCGTGAGAACTATGCACGATTTGCAAAATACAAGTACCACGGAATTTTTATTCTTTGCAGCAGATGTCAGGGGCTGGGCTGAAGCAAAAAAAGGACCTGTAAAGGACTTATAAGGACCTCGGGGTCATTTTAAAAAGGACCTTCGCCAACAGGACTTTACAGTGTAAACTGCAGAAAGAAAAATTCTTCTATCTTCACCCAGTTGTTCTCACAGCCTGTGCGAAAGGCATTGTGCACAGTGTGTTGGCCACAACTTCCAACATGCAGCAAGGAAATCTCATAATTGTCTTTGAGGTCACAGCTGATGGTGTCATAGACAGTCCACTTCACCTTGGGTCCATCTATGCCAGGCTGTAAAAGAGGAAGCCTTGGCATTCTTTTTATTTGCAGCAGTTCAGAAAATCAGGGTTCAAGCCTAAATGTTGTCCAGTATCGGCATCTTGTTTCCCATTTAAATCTAGCAGCTATGTCACTGTCTGGGAAAACTGATCTGAACAATCCTCCACACTGTTCACATGACTTATAACTGCAGTGGCAGTCAACAACTTTCATTGCCCACATCACTTCAGTCTTTTTATCAATCATTGTCAAGTTTGCTGCTAACCCTAGATCACTGTGGCTGGACTTGAGCTGATGGAAATTCACTGCTGGCACTACTAGTGCTGTTACAGGTACTGGAAGTGACTGTACTTGCCACACTTTTTGTTGAAACAGATGTAGAAGGAATGAAAAAATCAGTTATGCTGCATCTAGTATCTGCCTTGAAGTTTCGTTCATTATTCTGTCTGTCACTCTTAGCGTTCTGCTTAAGAACACTCTCATCCGTTGATGCCGGTCTAATGAAACTGCAACAAAAGGCAGCACACAGTATGCTTGTCAGCTGCACCCTTTCTAACCCACTCACAAAAAATCCTTCGAAATTAACCATGCGTCTTGAAAGGAACCTTTCCCTGGAATTTTGCAGTTTCAGTGCAGCATATGAACATGATTTTCCAGACATAAAAATACACATCTCTCTCAATAGCAAATCAACCACAATGGAGGAGGATGTCGAAGTCAAAAACTTTCTTACAGAGTGCTGAGATACCCAGCATGTAGCTGTTGACTGATGCCATTCATTACATTGGCAAGCAAGACAGAAGCCGCCATGTTATACACCTATAGATATTATCATAAACAGTTCTCTTTTTTTTTTTACCTTTTTTTATATTTTTCTGTACACTGGACATGACATTGTCATGATAGAATTTTTTAACGAAAATTGACTCAGCAAGATGCCATGAATGTTAGCATCGCGACTTCACGCCAAAAACTCCACATGAACCTAAAAGAAATGCTCCAGCCTGTGAGTGACGTCAGCCCCTTTGCAACATCATGCCAGGCTAGTTTTTTTCATCATACATCACACTGGCTGCAACTTGCTGAATTACGTTTTTTTATTGTCAGATTTTACTTTAGTTTTTTTCTCTCACTGTTTCATTAAAAAGCACTGAACAAAAACTTTCACAAATTAAAAGGACCTCCTGATAGTTGAAAAGGACCGACTTGCTGAATTAAAGCACTTAACAGGCCTGTTCACCAAATCCAATTCTTAAGGACTTAAAAGGCCCCTACGAACCCTGAGAGAGATACTGCTTTGCCCAGAGGGCAGGACACAGTTTTCATCATACACCCGATGCAAGTGACGATCTACCCAAGGCAGTCAGGCAGTCCATATGATCCTACACTCCAGCTAAAACTCAGAGGGAAGTGGAGGTGTTGGGAGGGGGAGGTGGGGGGGGAGGTAAATACATGATCAATCAACTCGTAGAACTGTGGACTGAAACGGGAAGGACCTATAATTCTCGATCAAGTCGGCAATTACTAAAATCAGTTCAGGAAAGCTGCAAAGATGACTGGGTCAAACAAAACCTGTAGCCTTGTCATAGCAATCAGTAAAGTCAAGCGCCGCTAATGCAAAGGTCCCCTTTCCTATCACCAACCATCTGGTGAAACCTACATTAGGTCAGGACACAGCAACAGAGGCTGATACCTGAGTCTGTACTTTACCATCTAAACTGGTAAAATACCAGTAAGTATCATTAACCACAAACTCTGTAACTGTAGGCAGATGAGGGCTGTCGAGGACTGTGATTGTATTTTAGTAATAAGACCTGGTCTGGACATCCGGATCCTGAACCAACGGCTTCCCCAGCAGTACTTGTACGTTTCCCTTGCTCTGGCAATAAATCCCATTTCCAACCCCAATCCAAACTGTTCCGCCTCTCTGCAACCACTAAAGGGGTGGAGGAAGGAATGGAAAAATAAGGGAGGTAAGGGGAGAGGGAGGGGTAAATCTAGGATAATGACATGATTTCAGAAATTCTTTAACACTGGATGTGTGAAGTGAGGACACCTTTTATACTGAAGTAAATCTAACGCAGATTAGACAAAATATTCCACACAAGAACAAATCTTTAAAGAAAAGGCATCCTTATATGGAAAGAAAACTAGCACAAGTGAGACAAAAATGCCACACACAAAAAAAAAAAACTTCTCTTCAAAAGGATGGAGTTTGTACATGGAACTAAACTTTGCTCACACACACACACACACACACACACACAGAGAGTAACTCACCCCAAAATACACAACGAGTAATCATCAGATGAGATGTCTTCAACAATCCAGGTATAGAAACCATTCTTTCCTTCTTCCAAGAATAGTACTTTTTCACGCGTGTTACTTCCACTATTTTGAGTCAGTTTTAAGTTTCCTCTAACGCTGTCAGCAAGAAGACCACCAACAGGGTCCGTCACTTTGACCTGCATCATTCAAGAAAACACACAATACTGTAAAAAATATCATAGTTCCTGCAGTCTACTTCCCTGATGGGGAGGAGGGGGGGAAGGAGGGGTGGGGGGGTGGCAGTGAATGGTAGGGAAGAGTTTCAAAATGGAGCGACTGATGGCAGAGAACGAAGCAAAATTTAGAAAGAGTGGGGGTTAGTTGCCGCCAAGGACACTGACAAACAAAGTACAGGACAAGACACCATGCATTTCGACCTCTTGGGTCTTCTTCAAGTTTAAAAAAAAAAAAAAAAAAAAAAAAGATCACATTTAACATTTAGGACAGGACAAACAAAGAACGAAGAGAGACTTATCTGATGTCCATGTGGTATGCTGTGAAGAATGGCCGACAGTAAGAAATGACAGAGAGGGATTATGGGAGAGGAAAAGGGGGGGGGGGGGGGGGGGGGGGGGGGGGGGTTGTTGCATGAAGGGAGGGGATGATTGAGGCGATGGGGTGTGTGTGGTTAGTTAGGTGGGATGGGGTGGTATATGTGACGGTTGCCGATTTCGCATGAAAATGAAGCCAGGTCACAGGTGACTGGACAAAACCATTTTGTGAATGTGATCAAATCTGTGATTATCAATGTAAATGTGTTAAAACAAAACGTAAAGTTAGTCATTTAGTTTAAAAGTAAAAAAAAAAATCAAAACAAGCTAGAAGGAAGAAAAGCTGAAAACCTAACAAAACCACAGCCTACACAGCTTATGATGGGGTAGTGGTCAGTCAGCCAGTACACATTATTTAGGCTTCTGACATTTTGCAGTCTCAGAAGTTTCACAGCTTCCATGTTGACAATCACCACCACCCACTTCCCCTCTTTTCCCCAAAGCTCCCTCCCCCAATCACAATATCTGTGGCTCTGTCAAACAGACTGACAGACAGACAGAGAGCCAGCCTGGATCATGAACAACAACCAGGTCCAGGGTAGCTTGCAAGATAACAAAGACAGCTGACAGTGACAGATGATGTAACAAAATGATCTAGCCCCAATATCACCCTCCTTCTCTGCCATTTCAAAAGGCTCAGAACTTATACTTCCAACAGCCCGACAAACTAGCTTTTCTTTTGTATTTTTTCTGCTAGAACTGCATAAGCTTTTTTGATGCTTTCCCTTCAGGAAAGTGTTTCAAACACGATTTCATATGGTCCATTTAACTTGCATATTTTTGCTTTTTGTCAGAAAGGAGTTTTTGAATTCTAAATGAGGGTTGCTCCCATGGAATCTTCAGCATAGTGCAGGACTTGCACACAAATTAAATGAAGGTCAATCACAAACTAAAACAGAAAAACAAATCATATACAGTTGTAAAAAAAAAATCCCCCTCCACCTCTCTCTCTCTCTCTTCCCCCCAATCCTTGTGGATGTGAACTGAAAACATGCACACACACACACACACACACACACACACACACAGAGACTTACCACAACTTTGACAGGTCCAACCCGATACACCTGATCAGACAGTGTTCTGTCAAATTCGACCTTCGCTTTGTTCTTTGTGATTTTCACCGGGACTGTTGTGGAGGCGTTGCTGTTCGTCTCATCCGTGACATTCACATAAATGTAAACTGTCTTTTCAGTCTGATAACGCTCCAGTGACTTCATTCTTTAAGGTTGACCTTTATGTCCTGTGTGCCATCCATCTGCAAGTCCAATACAGACCAACCTCTTAGTCAACCTGTGAGTTGATTTTAACGTGGTGACAGCCCTGATATGACCCTTTGCGGTCGGCTGGGCTATAAGCAACATTATCTTATCTTAGCTAACCTCTTAGTCTGTAGTTTGTTTCTGCCCCAGCCCATCAAGCAGGTCCTTATCAGGGATAAAAAGCACTCCTAAATGCAGTCAAATACACTACACTCCCAACTGCTGGGGGCTGGAATTCTCTTTCTGGTAAGGGTAAACAAAACTGTGGATTAGCAAAATTTAGAGCTGGCCAAAATTATATTGTTGATCTGAATGGTGAAAACATTATGTTAATAATAATAATAATAATAATGGTTTCTTATACAGTGCTTAATCAAATGAATTTCTCTAAGCACTTTACAAAAAATCATACTACATTCACCCTTCTCATATAGATTAGTACACCTTACACCCAACTACAAATACTATACTACAATAACTAATCCTATGAGTATGACATTCACTTATTTTTCATGTATCACTACAAAAACTAAATCCTATAACGTTCAATCATACAACAAATACATGCAATAGAGAACATACACATACACTACATTTGAAAAGACCCAGACAGCTATGAGTTGGGTTGTACCCCCCCCCCCCCCCCCCCCCCCCCCCAGCATGACTAATCATGAAAACACAGATAGGTTTTAAGTTTAGACTTGAAAGAAGAGATAGAATCTGAATGTCTGAGAGAGTCTGGCAGTCTGTTCCACGTCGCTGGAGCTTGAAAAGAGAAAGATCTTTCACCAGTAGTAGTCCTGAAGCGAGTCATTCACAGAAGGCGGTCGTCAGCACAGGACAGGAGCGTAGTTGTTGAGAGGGGGTGTAGATTTTAAGGAGATCTAAGAGATAACAAGGTCCATTTTCAAAGAGAGCAGAGAAAGTGAGAGTTGAGAGATTTTGTACAAGATATGGTTTGAGACAGATAGCCAGTGAAGAGAGTGAAGTAGAGCCGAAATGTGATCATATTTTCCTGCTCTACAGACGACTCGGGCTGCGTGATTTGGATTCACTGTAATCTTTCTATCAGGTATTTTGAAGGCCGGCCAAAAGTGAGTTGTAGTAATCTATTCTAGATATGACAAATGCACAAATGAGAGTTTTTGTAGCATCTGTAGAGAAAAGGTGACATACGGAGCTTATTCTTCTTAGTTCTAAAAATAGCTCTTGCAAATATTTTTGAAACCTGTTTTTCAAAAGAGAGGGATCGGTCAGGAATGACCCCTAACTGCGGACAGAGGTGGAGACAGAGACAGTACAATCATTGATAGTGACAGTTGAAGGCAGAGAAGGATGGTTTGGCTGTTTTGTCACGAACATGACATGAGTTTCGTCTCGTTGTCATTTAGTTGTAGTTTGTTGGTTGTCATCTATGTTACTTTATGTCACCTTTTTACATGCTGAAAAGAAAATAATCCTGGTGTTATTTTTTCATCGACTTTGAAAAAGCATGATCATCTTTCTACGTCTTTTCTAAACAATTTTTTTTTCTTTTAATTTTGGACCAGATATAATAGATTGGGTCAGAACTTTTTACTCATATTCTGACACATGTGTCTGTAAATGAGCAGTACTCTTCCTGGTTTCCAATTCAGAGAGGAGAGAGACAGAGCGACAACCCTCCCTACCATATCTTTACTTGATTTGTGCAGAGATTCTTTCACTTATGCTTCATAGACAAAAAAGGAAATTATGTTGTCTAAGTTTCCAGATGATGATACCTCATCATGCTTGGATGGAAGTGAAATAGTGTACATTTTCACTGAATTCGCTGACAACTTGAAAAGTGAAGACCAAACCACAACTTTCTTCCATCTCTTTCCACCTCGCTGTTACCAATTTTGTTATAGTTGTCAGCAACACTAAACTGGCACACCACAATCACATCAAACTGAACTTGCTGGTTCCCAGTTAAAAGGTAAGAAGTAGCCCTTGGCCCTCTAGTGATGTTCAAACCTCCTGGAGAGCTGTTCTAAAGCTCTGCACAATAGCAAGCACTGCTACTTCTGTAACTCCATTCTTATCAACTTGTCCAAAAGTGTTGACAATGGTCATGCTCAAATGAAACTGAAAAAGCATCCTGTTAAGTTTTCTGGTACTCAGAGGACTCGAGCAATGTCTGGGTGAGGGGGGGAGAAGACCTAACAAAGCTTTTGAAATACTCAAGAGTTGACTTTGAATGGATGCATTTCCTGGAAGTAATGAACGGCCTAGTTATAAAAGCATACACAGCAATAGAGAACATCAGGTACCGCCGACTCCAGATGGGCACCTGATACAACCAGACAAACCAGAAAGTTAGAGTTGTACTGTAACTGTATTGATGACAAGGCCCTATTTTAAGGCATCCCAGGTAATTCACATATCACAGAGATTTGCAAGGAGCTGCCACTTTCACTGTAAACAATTTAGGAGTGCTTTGTAGCACACACCAATATAACAGTTCAGACATGTAGTAAGAAGCAGCAATGGACACTTGAACAGCATGTTCTTTCAATCTGGGAAAGCAGGTGAACTGATTTCAAGGTACAGTACCATACCATACCATACTACTGCAAGTCATGTTACTACTGATTTCAAGGTACAGTACTGTGTCATACCATACTACCGCAAGTCAAGTTACTACTGACTTTGAGGTACAGTACCATACCATACCGTACTACTGCAAGTCATGTTACTACTGACTTTGAGGTACAGTAACATACCATAACGTACTACTGCAAGTCATGTTACTACTGACTTTGAGGTACAATACCATACCATACCTTACTACTGCAAGTCATGTTACTACTGATTTCGAGGTACAGTACCATACCATACCGTACTACTGCAAGTCATGTTATTGACAGCAAGTGTCCTTCCCATCCCCCTCCCTCCCCCCAAAGTTCCTCTCCCCACCCGATATGTCTGATCTATCAAAAAAAATTTAATCAGGCATACCTCTTTTTTAGCGAGGATAACGTCATCCTCAGATGCAACCACCACTTTACCTCTGACTGGTTTGCCGTAAGTGTAGCTGAAATAAAAAAAAGCTGGGTTTAGACATATACAGACAGCAGAATTATAGACAGCTCCATGTTGACACTCATGCAAACTAACACACAGATCTTCAGCTTAAAAATGGAAGCTCCGTTACATGCTGCTACAGAATGATAGTAACTACTTTTTTCCTTTGTAACAATTTCATTTGGGTTTTGTTGTCGGTCTGCATGTGTATGTGTGCCCAGACACATGCACACGCATGCATGTGTACGTCTGTGTGTGTATGCATGTAAATGTGGGTTGGTGTAAAACAGAGAGAGAGAGACTTTGTGTATGTGTGTGTGTGTGTGTGTGTGTGTGTGTGTGTGTGTGTGTGTGTGTGTGTGTGTGTGTGTGTGTGTGTGTGTATGAGTGCGTGTGAGTATATGCGTGTACGTGCATGCGTATGTACATGCATGCACACATGTCTGTCCGTCCGTCCATCTGTCCATCTGTCCGTCTGCCCACCTGCCTGCTTGTCTGCGTGCATGCGTGCTTTGATTTCTTGCAAATGCAGATGCATGTCTTCTTTTTCAAGAGCTGGGTGAAGGAAAGATTTATTGTGGAAAAGAATGTGGATACATTCTGCTGTCAAGACATTAGATCCCACAGCTTGTTCACGTATATTTCCATCGACTTTTAGTATAAAAAAGCTGGAACAGAAGAAAAAATGACAGCACCATCAATCATTATGGTTATGGCTATGTAACTTCTCTACTGCGGAGTTGAACTGCCACCATTCTCAACCTGCTCTGTGCCAGTACACTGGCATTCCAAATCAAAAGTATTCTTTTTCCCTAGAAAAATTCCCTGTTTGTCATGAGCATTTTTTAACATAAACCTTTTGCTACCAAGTAATAATCTATCACCAACACTTTTAACACAGTGATGGAAAATATTTTTAAATGTTCTTGTACTTTTGCATAAAAATTCTTTTAATATCAATGATCAAACGCCAATGATAAAAATTCTTTTAATATCAATGATCAAACGCCCATGATAAAAACACTAACATAACACTTGTTCTCTCTTCTTCAACTGCTTTCTTTCAAAATTGCAGCTGCATTTTTGATCTGTTTATTCATAATTGGATTTTGAAGACTGCAATCATTACTTCTCTGGGAACACATGATAACCACTAAAAGATAACACAGAAATATCCCAAACCTCCATTTGTACATTTCACTCGGTGAAAAAGAAATTGCTTTTCTTGCAAATAGTCATCACCGAGTTAAATAAAATCCTTCTGAATTAGTTTGGATCAGATTTGTTTTTAGGGTTGGGCTGGGTTTGGGATTGAGTTCTGGGCAGATTGCATCAAGTTTGTGATCAGCTGGATCAGATTTGGGATTCTGATGGATTAGGCTGGATCTAGACTGTGGGGTCAAGCTAGGTTTGAAGATAAAAAACATGCTAACCTCTTAATCATCTCTTTAACCCTTACGCCGCCAATGTTACATTTCTGCGATCATATGGCCCCACGTCGCCAAAATGCGACCAACTTGGGTTACCTAACTCCCGATACTCTCACTCTCCACTTTGATGAGATAGAAAGCCAGCAATAAACGTCATAGCTAGGGGATTCCCTGACCTGTGCTTACAGCCATTTGCTTTGTCAGAGTGCTGTTCAGTTAAGAGTTTTTTGATCGATTTATACTGATTGTTTTTCGATTCACTATGATGTCACAACAAGCACTTCAGGTACTCAGCCTCACTGTATATTTACCTCAGATCAGGTGCTGGAAATATTGAATAGATGGTCAGTTGATTTTGATTCAGATGAAGAAACACCCCAGAATGTGACACGGAAACATTATGGGATGGGGAGAGCTTGACCGAATTACCACAAAGACAGACCAACTCTGTTGGACATGTGCCAAGTGGTAGGCTAAGGAGCAGTAGTAGGCCAACATGGTATGTGCGAGAGTGTTGTAGGCTCTGGGCCAACACGCAGTGACTGAACTGAAAGCCGTGTGAGTGAGAAACTTGATAGGGGGCGACGAACGACTAAGAGACAATGAACAGCAAGCTCAGCTGGCTTCAACGGCTCATGGTCGAAGGGGGCATGGCTGACTGAAACGTGTCAGAGGTGTGTTGCAGATATGACTTTGATTGGGAATTAATGACCAGCTGGACTCGTATGCCCTAGGAGAATTCCTCCTCTGGTTCTAGAGACCAGCAGGCAAGTAAATGACTCTGTCTTATAAAAAAAAAATTGCTTTCAACAGTAAGAGTGAAAGGAATGTGTGTGTGTGTGTGTGTGTGTGTGTGTGTGTGTGTGTGTGTGTGTGTGTGTGTGAGTGTGAGTTTTTGTGTGTATGCATGTGTGTTCCCTTTTTTCTTTCTGTCATGTGTGTACCAATGGAGCATAATGAGTTTTTGTGTGTGTGCGTGTGTGTTCCTTTTTCTTTCTGTCATGTGTGTACCATGGGGCATAAGAAAGTGTGCATGTGTGTGTGTGTGTGTGTGTGTGTGTGTGTGTGTGTGTGTGTGTGTGTGTGTGTGTGATTGCTTTTCTGCATCACCTCATTATTCATATCAATAATATTCCTCTGAATGTTGTTCCAGGAGTGCTGGGTGAACAAGGATGATATTCAACCTGTGGACTACTTCCAGCTCTTCTTCTGTTGTTGATGTATGTGCGTTTATAGTTGTTTTTTGTTCTTCTTTTCATTTTTCTGTTGGATATTACATACTTTCTAGTCTTCATTTAGTGAGTGGAATATTTTTCTTTCTTTGTTCAGAGTTTGATGGCATGCTTTCTTCTTTTTTATACTGAGACTAAAGATAACATTCAATTTTTTTGTTTTTGCATTTTTTTCTTTTGCACTTGGAATTACCAAAAATTTAAAATTGTCGTTGACTAACCATTACTAACATTCTAAGATTTAACAAAAGTACAGTTTATTTTCTACATTTCCCAAAAACAGCATGAGAATAGATTGCTTAGTTCCAGAGATATCCGCATTTCACACATGCTGGTATGAAATAAGAGATTTTTGAAAAATGGCTGGCGATGGGGATTTACGCAACAGAACATCTGGCGGTGAAAGGGTAAAAGATTGTGAACAAACTGGAGCTCTACTCTGGCTGCTTTCCCATTAAGCACTTTTTTCTTTCCTCATCCCTTCCTCTTTTTCCCCCCTATCTATTTCCCTCCCAGACCTGTTCAGCCTAAAACTGGTAAAGATGATTTTTTTTTTTCAATAAAAGAAAAAAATAGCATACTTTCTCCAAGGAATGTGTACAAATCTTCCAAATTTTGGTCAATTCTGAGAATGGGAGGAGGGGGGAGGGCATCTTCCAAATTTCTGTGAAAGCAGAGGGGGAAGGGGTGGGTTTTGTTTTCATATTCTATATGCCTTCCAAGGTACTAGACGGATACCTGATCTTATAGCAACTACAGTGAGAAATAGGTTCTTCCAACACAGATTACTTTCAGACCTGATTCATCAGCATACTCTGGCAGCAATTCATGCCCTCTTGCCAATTTTTTCAATATTTCAGGACCTTCAGTTACAACTACATTTCCAAGGTACTGGCATGTCGTTGAAGAAGTAAACATAGCCAGACACAATTTCGCGCATGAGAGTGAACAAGACTTGTCACTCTATGGTCTAAGACACCAAGAAACCACCATGGTTCACTTAATTAAACTTCTCAAGTGCAAACTTTACTGCTCAAGAACTTTGTTTCTGAATACTTTTCTTTTTCTTTGACATGTTGTTTTTTTTAAATTCGTCATACTCATATTTTTGCCGAACATGTACATAATATGTCAAAATAATATGGGTAAACAGGTCTGCCCTCCTTCTGTCTCTCTTCTTCTCTGAATGTTGCATTTGTACAATAAGTACTATCAGAAAATAACTTACGTGGCTTTAACATTCACTGTCACTTCACTGCCTTCTCCATCAACCAAGAATTTGGGGTCCACATCAGCTTCCACCTCGAACTTCGGGGGAACTGAAACAAAGTCATCATTCACACTTCTGGACTGTTGAGGAGAACTCAGCTGTGTGATCTATCTTACCATAAAAAAAAGCAAGAAAACAAATGCCCCCCCTCCTCTAATGCTGCTTTTTTTAGTAGTCAGTTGTGATCTTCTTTTGATCTCCAGTCATCATAACAAACATGCAGGGTCACTGACATGAGATGTCTCTCTCCAAACCCTACATCTCCTGACTTCTATGCATCGACTATGGTCAGCCTGATGACTTGGGTCAGCAATGACTAGAACAACTGATGGACATGACTGGGGGACTCAGTACGTCCATATTACCAAGCACTCTCCTGTGTTACAAGTCTGTATAAAGTAAAGGTTCTCAGTATGTACATCCCACAAGGCACTCTCCTGTGTTTATAAGTCTGTACAAAGTAAAGGTAGGTCAGGTTCTGGCACTGACCAGTCCACCACTTCACTGTGGATGGCAACAGCTGGCAGACAGACTTTGGAGAGGACAGCAAACTGGACCTGCTACCTGTAACGCAGCATTACACCCAGGCCACTCACTCCAGTCACCTCAGGCACAGCTACATCCAGATCCACCAGCAATCCACAGAGAGAAATCCATGTTGGGTCATCATCAGGCAACGCAAATGAGGACATGTTGCAGTGGGACTCAGCCATGTGGTGGTGTTTAGTCACACTTGTTTTGATCCAAAGTACACAGGGACAACACTTGCTAGGCCCCAAACTGACAAGTAATTGCACAACCAGCATGAGTAAACATCTTCCCCCTGAGACAAGCCCCATACTTCATGTCCTGCGCGTAAAGCCAGTCTGCCCTGAGACGCTTGAAGCCAAAAATGACCCCAATGTTTGCCTGACCTCGACACAAAATGTGGTCATCTTTTCTCCAAGTTTAAACTTTTTGGGAGACACCAGACAGGAGGGCAGAATTTCACTCTTTCTGTGCCTCTGAAAGGTTGCATCATCATGTCATTAAATTTGCCTTATCAGGACATATACGTTGCTGGAACCTTCCTAGGTTATAACAGAGAAACTACTATCACACTTTTAGATTTTCCTTTTCTTCAAAACACTGATCATACTTTTAATGCTTCTTTTATATGAAAACAAGGATCATACTTTCAATGGAAACAAAAATATAATAATAATGAGGAGAACTCTAATTTCAACAGTATATGCACAGTGGAAGCAACACTGACAGAACCCAACAGCTATGATTAGTTTGATAAACTCAGCTCAGAGTTTACGATTCCCACGACAGTTAGACATGGAGCTGCTATATCACATCACATGAAAACACCCAAACTGGCAACAAGTCACAGCTCAAGGATAGAGAAACTGTTCTCCAGTTCATTGGCAATGCCATTCTGAATTTTACAGGGACAAGCTCTGACTGACTGGAATATCATTTTTCTTTCTATGTCAAAAACCCAGTAAGGAATGTAGCAATGAAACCTTGCAAGAAGATCTCTAGAAAACCTTAAAAACAGAGTTGTGAACGTCCCATCCCTAAGCTTCTCAGTGACATCATCCAACCCCTGTCACCCAGTAAACAACTACGGATCAGGCCATACTGTCCAAGTCCCAGTCTCAGCAGTTTGTACACAGCTAACAATGTCTGGTCATGAAGAACCCATCAAGAGACAATGCACCGCTGCTCTCCCTTACAGTCCTGTTCAGGAACGCCTGTTTGATCAAACGTGCAAAGGGGAACAACTCACTATGCCGCTTCTATTTGTGATCTTTTGCACGAATAAAAAGCACAGTGTGAATTTCTCAAGTTATTTTACACAATCATTCAATGGTACATAAAATGGAATTATTCATGGATATGTGCACTTCACTTTGATGATCAAGTACTCACAACACACACACATACTACAATTCAATGATCAAGTATTCACAAAACAATGATCATTCAAACACTGCTGTTGAAAACAGACACAAATCATAATACTGCATGATTAAGCAAAACTAAAAAAGAAACACGTCTAGTCTGTGCACCATATTATCAAGAGGAAACAAGTTTAAAATAGACAACATGTTTGTCTAAGAAACTGGTATATACAATGTTATTACAGACAAAATAATGCTATTATACTTACCATATTCATCAACTTTAAAGGAGCGCTCTCCTTTAATAGGATCCTGAAACAGACAATCAGCTGTAAACATCTTGTACATTTTAAAAAACAAAGCATATTCCCCGCAGTCATACATTTTTTTGACACAAAGCATCCTTCTTATTTTCAAATAATTTAGGAACAAATCATTATTGATCCATATTCCACATTGCATGCATGTGTGTGTGTGTGTGTGTGTGTGTGTGTGTGTGTGTGTGAACATACACACACCTCATAGGCATACTGGTATGCACAATAGATATGGCTGGGACTAGGCAGCAGAGCGCAGACATTACTTATTGCTGGAGGAGACAGAATTTGTGACATGTGAAGGATCGAACATAAAGTATGTTTACAACACTAAAGGACATTACTCCGCTGGAAAAGACATGCGACTCTTCCCAGAACACTTGGCAAGGGACAGTACAAATACTTACGATAAGCACACACACCTGTCACACCTTCTGCAATTCAAAGTTGGTGACACAATTCTAAAAGAAAAATAAAGTTTTGCAGAAATTTACAACTTGTACTCCTGAAAAATCTACATCAAAGTCTTAACCTTTTGACTGCTTGATTCTGACCTGTATTACATGTCTACCATACCGATTTTGCTGCTTCCTTCATTTGCAAGACCGAGACAGAAAAGCAGACAATGAGCAAACAGACAGGCATGATACAGAACATGAGTAGAGATTCGGTATATCCCTGGACCATCTTGTTTCTGTTTAAATGGGTCTAGGACCCTTTTCTAAACAACTGTTATACATTAATTTCTGTTTCTAATCTGTACCATACACAAGGACACATTAAATGGGAAGCCTTGTAAAATTCCTTTAACTTTTAAGATATGGCCAAGTGTCACAGGAAAGCAACAAGTCTGTTTACAGTTCATTATGATTCGCCATTGTCTTTAACAGTGATGTCTGATGCAGCTCTGTATTAAACTTGATATTTTTCTCCATTTGCCCTTATATCATCCATAAAAACCATGCCCACTTTTGACTGGTGTTCACTGTAAAGTAATCTGTAGGCATTAGGACTATTTATTTCATCAAGACTGAAAAAGAAACAAAGAAAAAAATGAAGCAAGCAATGAAAAAAGTGAGAAACAAAGTACATGGAATGGAAAAAAAGGCAAAACAGAGGATGTACATTCGAAAAAGAACAAAAAGAAACGAAAACGAAAACAACAACGCAGAAATGAAACAAAGAGGGACAAGAAAAAAAAAAAAAAATGAAACCACGACTAAGAAGAACAAAAACTGAAAAATAACTGACCCACCTTATCATACTCAACCTCGATTTTATAATCTCCCAGCTCCGGAGAACTAAACACTTTGTATTCACCCTCGAACACCGCTGCACAACACATCATTCCATCATATGTCATTGCATGACAATCACCTCAGTGGTTTACCAGCATGTCCACACAAAGCCCTTTTGGGGAGATCTGGCAAGATTTCAGTAATGATGTAAAACCATGAGGAAAAAAAAAAAAAGCCATCACATAACAATCATAAAAGTGTTCCGGCCTCATTTTTCAGGGAAAAACTATTGGCCGTTCTTCAATGAATAAACTACAGTGTGGACTTAACACAAACCCTACTTTGTTTTCAAATTGAACTTGACCATCCGTGATCTTTTCTCTCAAAGATCATTGTGATTTGATGATCTACAATTCATGGTCTTAATCAGGCGATCTCTTCTCATGGAGACAACATATTTCCATGCCCTGCCTAAATACTTCTGCACTAGTGCTTGACTTGGACACATATGTGCAGAGGCCTACTAAACTTCAAAACTAATTCAAATAAGCTATGAATCGATTTTAGCAGCCTCTCTGTCCAAATTGCTTTTTTCTTTCTTTTTAAAGACTCTGAACAAGAATGTCAAGGACTTGCCAAAATAAAACGCTATCTCACACAGCAAGAATGCAAATTTAGGTTAAGACACCAAAAATTTATTTTAGTCAGGAGAGCTTTCCTATGGTTGCTAGCCTCAGCACAAATCTGAGCAGTTGCAAAGCATGGTCAGCTTTCCTTTGCAAAACTGGGATCACTGGGTTACATGCAATCCAACGATCATGGACTGTCTACTAAAAGACAGCACACTTCAGAACTAAGACAAGGATCATCAAGACTAGACACCCTTGGTTGGTAAATCTAAAAGTTAGTTCAATGAAGGATGGATGAAACAATGGAAAGGATCTTGTGAAGTGACCTTAAATGAATACTATCTGTCACATTCACTTATGGAACAGTGTAGTGAAACGTCCTGATAAAGATCTTCCAAACTGAGCCTCCTTGTCATTAGGTTTGTTTACTTGCTGTTTAGGTTTTTTTCTTTTCTTGTTTTCTTTTTTTTGGAGGGGAAGGGGTTGTGGGGGTGGGAGTGGGTTTAGACCTGTGGTTCTTTCTCTTGATTCCCCCTTAGCAGCTCTAGTCTTGCCACCCCACAATCTGCCACACCCAATCATTATCAGGTTCTCATGGAGCGACCTGCCAAAGGAGTGACTGCACTGCTGCTTAGTCACTTTCATTGTGTTCAGAGGCCCTGATTCTGATCCAGCATACAAAGAACACGACCAGCTCAGCATCTTACTGATGACATAATTGCTTGCTTACTTGCAGACTCAGCTTGAATGAGAGTCCCCAACCAGAAATTACATTCATACCAGCCGCCGTGGCGAAGTGGTTAGCATCGCAGACTCCTAGCTGAGAGGTTGTGGGTTCCATTCCCATCAGAGTCATGTGAGATTTTTCTGCCCCGACTGGTACCTGCCCAGAGTTCAGTTTGCTACAGGCGCAATTGGGAAGACTGGGACCACACAGTCGAGTTTCATCCACTTAATGGATGCATCTCTTTGAGTGTTACTCAAATTTCCTGACCAACACTGCAGGTCAGAGGTGTCTGCATCTCTCGGGCCTGGTTGACACCAGGATATATTATGAAAGGAAGCGCAGAGTACAGCCCTGTCAAGCAGTCTCAGACCGGAATGGAAATCTGTAGCATCATCTTCATCATCCTCATCTCTCATTGATAAGCATAAAAAAAGTCTCAAATTCTGTGGCCCTTCATGCCCTGCTCTCATGGTGACCTAAGTTTCAATGTCCTCTCCACATCTGTGGCCTTGGTTTGATTCCGTTGTTGTCACTGGTATCATCAAATTCATGGGACTGTCGTCAAACAGACATGTGGCACCCTCTGGAGGGACAGCTCACTCACACAAGCCCCGCGACTAAGCAATTATTGTCGTCAGTAGTGGGCTTAGTCGCTGGTGTCCTGCGTATGTTGGATCAGAACAGGCGCCACTGAACACCACCAAAGTGACTCAGCCGCAATGCAGTGTCTCCTCCCCCATGGGTTGACTTTTGACGACTTGACACTGGCTGCTCCCTATGGCTGCCGATGCCAGAGCTGCGGCAGGTTGGGCCGAGCTGTGTTTGTGGTGGGGGTTCGGAATGAGTGGCATGGGTGCAAAACCACTGAGGCCATTTTCTTACTTCAACTCTGACAGACCACTGTCACAGCTTCATTTTACCCTTGTTGATGACTGAATGAGTCTGAAATCACAGTAATAGTCACATCACACAAACGAATTGGGTCTGAATAATCTCTGCAACTTGAGATTTAACCTTTTTTCCCCGTTACTAATCATGTGTTTGAGAGGGATATTAGAAAGAAAAAAGAAAATTTTTTTTTGCCCCAACAAGTTCCTACCCAGAGGCACTGGCTAATATATGGGCTCAACTGGGAAGAGTGGGACCACACAGTTGAGTTTCATCAATTTAATGGATGCATCTCTGACAGTGTTGCTCAAATTTCCTGACCAACTCTGCAGGTGTCTGTATCTCTTGTACCTGGTGGCACCAGATTGTATGCACTATGTATTATGAAGTTAGTATAGAGTACAGCCCTGTCATACAGTCTAAGAACAAAATGTCAGTCCCCAAAGCATCATCTTCATCATTCTCATCATCACTTATCAGCACACAAAAAAGTCTCAAATTCTCAAGTCTTCACGGATGATTCCAGTTTTGATTTTCTCTCTAAGTCTATGCTTTTGGTAGATTCTTGTCAAGGTCTCTGGTTAAAGACTTCTTCTCCGGGCACCATTTTGTCGTGCTAGATATCACTTGAATTTCCCAATTACAAAAGACTTCTCTCACTGACCAATATTAATGGGTACCTCAAACCTTTTTAGGGATTCCACTATATTACGATCACATTTCTGTCAAATTTCAGAGGATTTTCTTTATTCTCTGAATAATTCCACTTCCGTTTCTTTCTCGCATGTCTTTCCTCTATTCATTCAATGGGGGACAGCAAAAAATGAAACTTTAAAAGGGGAATACCTGAATTGCATAAAAATGTTACACATACACACATACATACACAAACACACACACCTCTCTGTGCAATCACTTAGGCATTACATCATAATGCTATGAATACACATGAAGAGATGTCCCCTCTCTCTGTCTCTCTTTCTTTCTGTCTCTATCTATCTGTCTGTCTGTCTGTCTGTCTGTCTCTCTCTCTCTCTCAAACACATATATCAATCTATAGAACCTTACCGTTGCTACCATCATCACTGTATTTCTCCAAGGCACTTCCAGCTGGGTTCTGCAGAAGACAAACAAACAAATGCTCATTATCATTCCACAGAATCAACAAAATACCTGCATGGTCCCTCATAGTCCTTGGCTTCTTCACAGCAGTTTCAAACACATATACACCAATTCAGGTACAATGTGGGTTTGCTCCCATTGGCCTCAAAATCACAGGCATGATGGATGACGCTTATAGCAGAGCACTACATGAGTGCCCTGTACTTCCTGTTCTATTGATGAAATGATAAAATACATGCACAACACACTCTATATTCCTTATCTATAGCCAACGCATATATATATATATATATATATATATATATATATATATATATATATATATATATATATATATATATATATATATATATGTATGTATATGTGTATATATATAATAAAAGCACCACACAATTTGAAATTGCTCATCTCATGACATAGACATATATAACAAAATAAGCGTTCCATGCAATTTGAAATTCCTCGTCAAGATACAAAACGGACTGTTCTTCTTTCAAATCAAGAGGTGACACTGAAAATCTTAAGCACTTGACCCCTTCCGTCTTCCACCCACATCTCTAAACAGTCTTGCCATGGCAAACATTTAATACATCTACCAGTGAAGACAAAACTGTACATGTCCCTTATGCTGTCCATCCTAGAGTATGGAGGCAAAAAGCTCACAACATGAGCAAAGCACAAGATCTGGGTGAATGACGGCAGGTGCTTCCAAAAGCATCTCTGCATCTCATTCAGAGAACGCAGGACAAATGACATTACGCAGCACGCACGCAGTACACAGACAGCTGAGCATGTGATGGGCTTGAGTGCCAACAAAAAGACACCTTATCCAAGACCATCCTTTTCTGCAGAATGGTGAGTAGGAGTCCCCTAGGCAGACTGAACATTCCAGGATGAAAATCATGAAAGACTTGAGCAGATCAAAGACTTCTGTTCTGCTGCGTGTGACCGAGGAGAATCCTGGCAACCTGAGTGTCTGTCACAATCCCACTCATGATCTGATTGCATGAGATGTGTGGTGCATGTGAGTGCGTGGGGTATACCCTCTGAAAGGGTCCATGAGACTGAAGAACTAGGTCAAACCAGCATGGCTGTAATGATCATACACTCTGTCTACAAGTACTCTGGCCCTATGTGTATGAAGTTAAAGTATTGTAAGCTCCAGCCCTACATGGCATTTGACCAGAAAATTATACTGATAGTACACTATATGCACACATAAACTCACTCTCTCTCTCTTTCACACACACATGCACATTGGACACACACACACACACACACACACACACACACACACACACAACAAACACAAAAACTCACACACCAATCAACAGAAAATCGAAACAACGAGCAACACCTCCATACACCAATCTTGCAGTAGTTTCCACTTTACATACCTTCACTCTGATTGTTTTCGGGATTTTCAGGGGCATTAAATTCGGAAGGGTAGTGAACACTCGAAACCGAACTGCAAAAAAAAAATTAATACAAGCATGAATTAGACTCAGTAATGTCTGCATTAAAACTGCAATTTAGTTACTTCAGTCTGCTGTATTACTGCAGTGAGTGTGTGTGTGTGTATGTGTGTGTGTGTGTGTGTGTGTGTGTGTGTGTGTGTGTGTCTGTGTGTGTGTGTGTGTGTGTCTGTGTCTGTGTCTGCATGTTTGTGTGTGACTATGTGTGACTATGTATGTATCTGCACATGTTTCACTGTTCAAAATTTCAAAAAGTGGCAAAACCTTTTCACAAATTTATGAAAAAACATCTCGAAAACACAACATCATTATGCATGTAACAGCAATACTGAACGTTCAAAACTGCAAATACAAATGTTCACACACACACACACACACACACACACACACACACACACACACACACACACACACACACACAAACCAATGGCACTGCTTATGTGCCCTTACGATTGAATTACAGAAATATAAACTTGCACTTCTTAATAATACATGAGCTTTTAGTTTTACCATGTTGTGCACCTGTTTGGGTGCTCTTGACTATCACTGAGTCTGAATCCAACACACACACACACACACACACACACACACACACACACACACACACACACACACACACATACACACACTCATACATACTCATGCACTGAATACTTGAATTCTTTTCACCACAAGCATGGAGAAAACAAAGAAAACTTTCTATTGGAAGAAAAGTGCAACATCAACATTTAACTCCACTGCACAGCTTAACTAATCCAGCCCCGTTCTTCTTTCATCAATTCCTATGTTCTGCCCTAAAGCATCACATCATTATAAAACACTCATTTCTTCTCTGATGTTGTTACTGTTCTTGTTGTTTTGCTTTGTTTCTGTTTCTGAAAAAATAACACACACACACACACACACACACACCTCCCCCCCCCTCCTGATCAGCCTCAATGAAACTGAAAGAACACAAAAAACAACAGCAACAACAAAAACCAAGAACAAAAGATGAGAAGACGTCAGTTACTTCCCTCTAACCAACAAACCCTTACCGACATCGTTGGCCTTGTAGGTTGCCTTGTCCGTCTGGATGAAAGCGAGGCGAGCGGCACTCTCCAGATTTACGGATGTTTCGTTGCTGAAGATCAGGCCTCCACTGCCTTAATCTTGAGAGTGATCGAGCGGCTATCTACCACGGAACTGTCGAAAGAAAATCTCAGTCGCGCCGTTTTCACCTGTCAAAACCATGATTCACGTGACCAGTATGGACTGGACTGGAGGGTAGCACACTCACTAGGACGCAACAGAATCCTGGCATCCAGGATTCCAGATTTGCAAAACAGGGAGGGTGGGGAGGGGTGGAGGGGGGCTGGATGGGAAGGCAGGTTCCAGGTTTGCGTGGGGCAGGTTTTCTTCCCCCCTTTCCAGAAAATCTTTACCTGGTCGTCTGTGAGCTAGTCTTCCGGTTGAGACAATCCGTCCTGTGTGGCAGTATGCCCTTTTGCACACATGAAAGAACGCATGTCACCTAGACCATTCTGTATGATAATCCCCTTCCGTTGGGACAAAAGGCATTCACAGATGAGGGGAAAGAAAAGTAACTATGGGTATCACAACATGCTCTCCAAAGGGAGATCAGCACAAATTTCATGGACAGAAATCAGTTGTGACCATAAAGATACAGAATATAATGCAATACATCATAACATACTATTGATAAATGGCACTCTTCCTTCTGCTTCATGCACACAGCAATGAACGACAAAAAACATCACACTATGACAGAAGTCTAGGGTGGTTTTACTTCTTGCAATGAGCCACTGCAGCAAGGGCCAAGATCTGAGTAGCGATCCTTGACAGAGACGATCTCAATATCAGCAATGGTCAGTTATGCATCAGCAATAAAATTCTCTTCTTTTTTTTTTCTTTCCTCAGGAGCAAACCTGAGTATCACAATAGTGAGGTTGTTACCATGTCTGAGGATGTCTAGACAAGACACCATGGTGCACATACATTTTTTCATCTGTGTTTATTTTGTTCTCTCCCCCCCCCCCCCCCCCCCCCCTTTATGTGTGTGTGTGTGTGTGTGTGTGTGTGTGTGTGTGTGTGTGTGTGTGTGTGTGTGTGTGTGTGTGTGTGTGCACGCAAGCGCGCGTGCATGCATGGGTGTGTGTGTGTGTGTGTGTGCGCATGCATGTGTGCGTGCAAAGTGTCTGTTAATCTGACAATAAATTGGTTTCAGTCTGTCAGCATGTGTCTGCCTGCCTGCCTGCCTGCCTGACTGCCTGCCTGCCTGTAAGTGAGTGAACCATCCCTTTAGCACTTTATGATCTACACTGCTGGGAGGAGTAACACACATGCCAATTTATGTCACTGTCACTGATGTTAATACATATATTCCCACACAAAACATCTGACAGACATTACAACAGTTACTTCTATTATTGCAACAATTCATAATAACTATAATCCACCTGAAGCCTAATGTTCAAGTTATACATGTTATTTTGTATTTTATCAGTTGATTTTTTCCCCATGATAATCTGATTCTCCTGTTCCTTCCCCTACAATATTTTTTAAACTTTTTTTCAGATCCAATATGCATCCATATGTGGTATACAAGGCGTTATGATAAAACAGTAAAGATAGACAAAATTCTGTACACAGTTCTGATCTAACCTGTTGAAATGTGTTCATGCATGCGTGTGTGCGTGCATGTGTGCGTGTGTGTTTTTGTGTATCATGTAGGTGAATGAGAGAGAGAGAGGTAAAGAGACAGAGAAAGAGTGTGTGTGTGTGTGTGTGTGTGTGTGTGTGTGTGTGTGTGTGTGTGTGTGTGTGTGTGTGTGTGTGTGTGTGTGTGTGTGTGTGTGTGTGTGTGTGTGTGTGTGTGTGTGTGTGTGTGTGTGTGTGTGTGTGTGTGAGAGAGAGAGAGAGAGAGAGAGAGAGAGAGAGAGAGAGAGAGAGAGAAAGTAATCTGTTATAATACATGTATCAGTGTTTACATGCGTGTTTGAATGCATGAATGCATGCACAAGCAGGCAATTATGTACACACATGTCATTCTTCATGAGGATTCAAGGGCTAAAGGTCGATGTAATAAGTAACAGGGAGCACATATATATATGCCAGGTCACACAACACAACAATGCATAAAACAAAGACAACAAATGAACACAGAATACAAAGCGTCAGCCCCTACCCTCTCTTTCAAATCATTCCCCCCATCCCACAGTCACTGCCCTCACACTCAAACACAAACCACCGCCACCCCATCATCCCTCTCCCCCACCACCTCCTTACACCCTCTATTCCCTGCCATCCAGCATCCCCTGTGAGGAATATATACACTTTTGCTCTTGTCACACATCTCACACACTCACCGTTGCTGATGTAAACAGATTGTGAAAGGACCTGGTCTTCTTTCTGCTTTTCAGACAGATAGGAGATCACAATTTGTCCTTGAACATGTACAACACCTTGGGCGTTGGTCACCGAGATCAGCACTGTATAATCAGATTCCGGTCGCAGGCTCTTGGGAGCCACAGTGACATAATGGCTGAAAAATACAGAACAGTTAGTCTGTACCTGTAGTTATAATAGCCACAGTTGCAGGATCAGCAGCAGCAGACTGGGTAATTGTCATGGTCACAATATTTGTCATATCACTACATCATGCCAAATCATGGTCAGACTAATCATGCTAGCATATACTGAAATTAGTCACCTGTCATAATTTTGTTACTGTTGTCAATTTCTCGTTGCTACTGGTGAAACGCACTCGAGAATGGGAGCAACTGCATTTTTTTCCCCCTAAAACGGAAAAGGTCAGCATCTAGATAATTTTTCAAGACATTTTTCTTCCTGCGCTTGTGTGCATGAGAAAGTAGGGTAATGATTAAAAAAAAAAGTTGATATCCATATTCACTGGAAGCCAGCTGAGCAGGAACTTTGAGAGAATGCTTGAGATAATTAATTTTGAAACTGCCATTTCGAAAGTTTGCCTAGCTGGATCAGCAGAAAGCCAGCATCATAACTAAGTCTACAGTCCTAGATCTACAGCTAGTGACAATACTGCTCAAACACTTTTTAGGCTAGTGGGTGTGTGCTGCAGAAAGACTTTCAGACATCACTGGTGAATGTCACACCATGACTGAATTGAATTATTCATGGAACACTGTGCAAAAGAAACTTCATTTAACAGATTTCCAAAGAAGATCTGTGAAAAAAAAGGCTGTGGTCAGAAAGGAGAACAGAAAGCTCAATTAGAAACTGGTATCATGCAGGTTGCAATGAAAAGCATATGATATTTAAATATGTCCTGGTCAGTGATGAAATGATGACTGATAAACAACACCGGCGTAGTAACAGTGTGGTGGAACTTCTCTTACAAAGTGATGCCCAGAATGTATAGGTGTGGTGTGATCCTCTAACATGCAGTCTGAAACAAAATGGTGCTCTGCTGCTGCGTGTTACACTTTGGTGTTGGTGGTCCCGGCTTCATGGACGGAACAATGAATTTTCAAGAACCACATTCAGGGGTGACAAAACCATCTCCACATACCTGTTCAGTGATTACTTCCAGCAAGCAATCTCTCCCTGCAAGAGAAAATGCTTCCAACATCCTACATCCCATGAAACAGAACAGTAGAAAAGACAGCAGTCCATTCCGATCTTGCTGTGGTCAACAAAATCATCTGGTCTAAGCCTGATTAAACATGTTTTTGCAATTTTGAAAAGCATAGAAAGAAATCAAATGCATTGCATCTCCACTCTAGCAGACTTGAAGAATGAACACACAATGGGCATGGACAGAGGTACCCATTTAGAATTTTGAAACACGTTCAACTCATTATCACAATGCATACCCCTTTTCCTGAGTTTGAAGGGGCTCGGGTATAAAACCATCAGTACTTCAAACAAGAGCTGGAAAACCTCAGTAATGCTGCCATTTTCAAAGTTTGACAATGATCTGGCACAAGACTGTAAGTAGTTGTTTAAACAGCAGTGGTGATGACAAAACGCTCAACCTGTTCCTTTATAAAAAACATGCAGTATATTGTCCAACGCATTTGTGTATGTGTGTGTTGTATGGAGAGATAATTAGTGTGCATATAGAAGGTGAAGTCTGACTAATTGTCTGCTTGTTTTTAAAACAGTTTACAATCATGTCTACGAACTATAAGTGAAATGTTTCTACAGACACATGCTTGCTATCCAACTCAGCTGACGAAAAGGTTCACATTAAATGTTCTGTAACATGACAAGCATCAGTGGACTCATGACACTGAGAGAAACTAAAACTGTTAAGATCATGACTGAGAAAGTAACAACAGAAACTGTCAAGCTCATGACTGAAAAAAAACCCTGTCAAGTTCATAACTGAAAAAAAAAAAAAAAAAAAAAACTCGGTCAAGTTCATGACTGGAAAAAAAAAAAAAACCTGTCAAGATCATGACTGAAAAAAAACAAAAAACGTCAAGTTCATGACTGAAAAAAAAAAAACCTCTCAAGTTCATGACTGAAGAAAAAATAACTGTCAAGTTCATAACTGAAAAAAAACTGTCAAGTTCATGACTGAAAAATCAAACAAAAACTGTCAAGTTCATGGCTGATAATTAAACACACAAACACCAGGAACAAAGGAAACATTATATCAACTATGTAAAACTAAAACTGTTGAGTTTATGACTGAAGACAAAAATTCTTCCCTCTGCAGCAATGAGCATGCAGCTTGGTAAGTCTGTAGACCCAAACCAGAAGACACTGGCATCCCCAACAGGAAGGTCATGGGGCCAGTCATTAGACGGAATGATGGAGACTCCATGCGGGGATGTTCACTCACATTACCTTCATGACTAAACAATTATTGTCATCAGTAGCGAGCTCAGTAGATGGTTTGCAGCACATGTTGGATAGAAAAGGGCACCACTGAAAACCATCTCAGTGCTTTGCCGGCAATGCGACGTCTTCTGAAAAGAGTTTCCCACTGAGAATCTGAGGGTGAATGCTCCCTATGTACTGCCAGTGCAGGTACTGCAACAGAACAATCCTGAGTGTGGCTGTGCACTGGTGAGCCTGGATGAGCAGTGTCGTAGTTTTGCCTCTGGTGGTCAGGTCACAAAAGACAGAGCAGAAAAGAACATATGATGACACTCCACATACACTGTCATTCTTCCAAAATCCAGAAATCCAAGACCTGCCCCTCAGTAACATACTCCATCTGCACATTACTGATACACATTGATCGAGTTTTACTTTATGCATATTGGTTTGAAAATTTATGAATTCATGAAGATAATGTGTTCTTGAACAACTTAAGAACAACAAATTTCTAAACTACTGTTTTCACATCACAAAAAGCCACAGTGGTTCATACATCTGGAATCTGTGTTTCATCCACTCTGAGTGGAAAAGAATTTACTGTTAATTTGGTCTGATGCAATATGCTACCTAACTCTACAAACTGTTCATTTCTTCTATATGACCTAGTGCAATGCTTAACCCGTATCAGGTTCACCAGTAATAACCCCTATTTACCTGTTCAAGTGATGAAATACAGACCAAAACAATGAACACTGGAACTGTATACTAATCTGATTTTCATTTGACCAGATGCAGACAGTGGAAAGTGTACAACAACTGCATTTTCAGCACTTGACTTGTACCAATTGCTGTGACCAGACTACTGATTTTAGTTAATCCATCCACATTGCCAAGTTTGCGATACCAGTTTTTAAAATGATTAACAGATCTTAAATAAAAAAAAATTACTAACAGACTGCTGGCTGAGTAGGATAAGTGTCTCTTCCCTATTGTCACAAACAAAGCCTGCAAACTGAAAAAAGGATCTGCAAGTTCTCTCTCTGCACAGAATCTACTGAAAGGGGGGATAGATGTGCAGATGCAAATGTTTGTGAGAGCGTGTATGTGGAGGTTTTAGTTCAGGAAAACCCTTACCACACCAGGCCATCTCCTTCCCTTCGAAACGAAACTCCCCTCCCACTCAAATGTCCCCCTGAGTTCTGCTCCCCTTCACATCTCCTTGTTGGCAGGTAGTTTGTTTCCGTCTTGTTGTTGTTGTTTTCTGTTTTGTTTACTTATTTGTTTGTTTTCCATGCAAGTCAACTGCTGCATTTGCTGTTGGTAACAATGGTGGAGGTGGTAGTGGTGTTCTTGCTGTTCTTACACTCTGTGTATGTGTGTGTGTATGTGTGTGTGTGTGTGTGTGTGTGTGTGTGTGTGGTGTGAGTAAGCGCGCGTGTGTGTGTGTGTATGTGTGTGTCTGTCTGTCTGTCTAAGTGTGTGTGTGTGTGTGTGTGTGTGTGTGTGTGTGTGTGTGTGTGTGTGTGTGTGTGTGCTGTGTGTGTGTGTGTGTGTGTGTGTGTGTGTGTGTGTGTGTGTGCGTGCGTGTGAGCATGCACGCATGCATGTTTGCATGTGTGCCTTCTGTTTTGCCTGTGTGTATACATGCATGTGTGAGCAAGTGTGCATATATATGTGTGCTCACACATTTCAGTGTACAGAGCAGATATGAATGTGTATTTTTGCACTGCAGATTGTATGCTTACACTGCCGACAAGGTTTGTATTGCAAACTGTATATGTGTGTTCTTGCATCGAAGACCCTGGTGAAAAGGTGGGGAAGAAGCAGTAAGACTAGAGTAGGACAAGGAGGAGTTGGGAGAGGGGGAGGGGGAGTTAATGGGGAAGGGGGGAGGGGGGGGGCCAGGGGCTGGGGGGGAAGGAAGAGGTGAAAGAGATGAGGGGGAAAGGGCAGACTGGAGGGACAACAGGGAGTGTGTGTGTCTGTCAGTGACTGTGCAAGTGTGTGTGCATATGAATGCTTCATACGTGCATATGTGTGTGTGCGTGCGTGCGTGCATGCGTGTGTGTGTGTGTGTGAGAGTGTGTGTGCATGTGTGTGTGTGTGTGTGTGTGTGTGTGTGTGTGTGTGTGTGTGCGTGCGTGCGTGCCAGCCAGCTCAGTCACCTCTGGGAATGCTTATGACTCAGACCAGTACAAACCTCCAACAGAGAACAATCAATATCAGTCTGCCAACTAGGAACACACACAGTATTCTCTTCCTACCATTGTATTCCATCTATTCTCAGCACTTACACCAGTAGCCTTTTGAAATATACTGGTCACAAAAACAGCCATAAAAGTCACAACACACCCACCAACACACACTCTCTCTCCTCTCTCTCTCTCTCTCTCTGTCTTTCTGTCTGTCGGTCAGTCGGTCGGTCGGTCGGTCGGTCAGTCTCTCTCTCTCTCTCTCTCTCTCTCTCTCTCTCTCTCTCTCTCTCTCATGCACTATCTCACAGAAAACCATTTTTTTCTAAATGCAGTTCTTCAATCACTTTTCTTATTCCCCATACCCCATCCCTTCACATCATCTCTCTCTCTCTCTCTCTCTCTCTCTCTCTCTCTCTCTCTCTCTCTCTCTCTCTCTCTCTCTCTATATGGACAAAAGCTAACGATTCCAATTAGCAATGACTCTCAAATTCACATAAAGTGACCAAGTAAAGTAATGAAACGAACTGCCTGGTCTGCTCTATATGTTTACATGGTTGTGCTTATACCCAAAGAAGGATCATTCAGGTTGAAAGCTACATGGAAAGAGAGGAGGAATGCACGTACGATTACCACAAACTTAGGAACAGGCCACCACAAGAAAATGAAAATCAAAACCACAGTAGAGGTTAAAAAAGAAAAAAAAATCATTAAAAAAAAAAAAAAGGCTGTTGTCACTGTTGACTGAACACTCGCCAAACAGCTCTCAACCTGCTGCTTATGACAGAAACTCAATCCAATAATGCTTTGTTAGAAACTAGGTTAGTGGCACACACCAACCTTTGCCTTAATGTTCCTTCCCAGGGAAGGCCTACACCTGATAGCCCCATGCTTACTTAAAGGAGAGTTCAACTAGGTTAGTAGTAACAAACGTAGACCTCTGCCTCGGCTGTTCCATCTAATGGACTGTGGGGAATCTGATAACCCCCTACTGATGTCAGGGAGTGGCATAGGCAGGTAGGTGATGCACATGCCAAGACCAGAATCACCAGCATGAATCTGTTTCACAGCATGACATGACAGTTTTCTTCTTCCGCTGCACATGGGGATAGGGAGGTAACCTCCCTCCAGGAGCTCATGTTTCCACTTGCTTCTGTTGGTTTGTTTGCATGTCCGTCTGCCAGATTATGCAAAAACTACACCACCACTTTCAATGAAACTGGGTGGAAAGGGGAATGTGGCGAAAAGGTCAGCTCCATTAAACTGTGGTGTAGATCAGGGTCAAAGGGCAAAATCCAGGAATATTTTTTTCCTTTTTTTTTTCCTTCTTCATCACTGTGAGGTAGCATTTCTAAACATGTTTATATGTTCCTCTTTCGAGATAGCATTTCTTTACATGTTTATATGTTCCTCTTGCGAGATAGCATTTCTTGATATGTTCATATGTTCCTCTTGCGAGATAACATTTCTTCGTCTTGCGAGATAGCATTTCTTAACATGATTATATGTTCCTCTTGCGAGATAGCATTTCTTCACATGTTTACAATTATGTTCCTCTTGCAAGATAACATTTCTTCACATGTTCATATGTTCCTCTTGCAAGATAGCATTTCTTCCTCTTGCAAGATCTTCAACGCCAATTTGGTCCGGCTCTAGACAAGGAAGAAGATAGCATTTCTTAACATGTTTATATGTTCCTCTCACAGAGTTAGCATTTCTTAACATGTTTACACGTTCCTCTCAAAAGAGTTAGCATTTCTTAACATGTTTATATGTTCCTCTTGCGAGATAGCATTTTTCAACATGTTTATATGTTTCTCAAGATATAATGCAGGTTTCAACACACACACACACACACACACACACACACACACCCAACACACATACACACACACACACCTCCAAAACAGGTTTGATAGGTATATTAAATGTACTGATACATAACAACTTGCAAGAAACAGAGTAGATCCAAGTTACAACCATGATCCAATGACCAGAGAACCATTTAAACTTGAAGGGAGTCTGCACTCTCCTGTTATGTCGTTATAGTTATCTCCACCATCATGTTCTGACCAATGTCCATGGTTTATTTGTTTATCTGCCTGTTAGCAAGACCACACAAAAATGACAAAACCGATTTTAATCAAACTTGGTGAAAAGGTAGACTGTGGCTCAAGGATGACCTTGCTTAATTGCTATGCAGATCAGCAGTGTACACCAGATCAAAGAGTGGACTCAAAATCTTTTTCAGCATGACTAGCCCCAAACCAACACACTGAGTTCAGTGTAATCTTGGTGAAAAGATGGAACGTGGCCTTAAGAAAGACTCCTAACATTCTGTTGGGGATCCATGGTGTGGATCTGCATCAATGGGTGGATTCAGGATCCCTTTGACCTTGACACAGGTTTGCGGGCTCTCAAAGTCATTCTGATTTGTGTTATCATCCTCTCATCACAGAAGGCTGTTTTAAATTCATAATGGATGCTTGGGCAGTCATGCTCAACTGGGTAAATATGTTGTAAGCAGTTCTGTCCGTAATGTTCTCTTTTCAGGACTTCTTCTGACTGCCCATGGGACATCAATCCTTCACTTTACCCTGCAAGATAAGTCTAGCAGATGGAAATATGGTGGAGGCACACGCTCATAGTCACACTAATCTGACAATACAACATTCAATAACTGCAGCACATTCAATAACTGCAGCGACAAGTTCTTCTGACTTTCTGACTAAACACATCATATGTACTAAAATACAATATGATGATTCTGGAATTCGACTCTTCTTTAGTTCCTGCTGTCTGTCTATATTTGTTTGTTTGTGTTTTGTTTTTTTTTCATCTGCACTCTATCAATGGCTTACTCTCTCACTGCTTATTCAGCTCAGCCACCCCTAGGGAATACTTATAACCTAGTTCAGCACAAGCCTCCAAAGGAGAACAATCAATATCAGCCTGCCCACTGGCAATGCAGTTTCTCTTCCTATCAGTATCACTCTATCCCCTCTTTTCTCAAAACTTACAGTAGTTGAAATGTACAGGTCACAAAAAAACAGCCGCAACTGTCACAACCCACTCACCAACACACGCTCTCTCTCTCTCCCCCTCGCTCCCTCTCTTTCACAAATGCACTCTCACAGAAAACCATTTTCCTAAACTCAGTTCTTCATTCATTTTTCTTGTTCCTCTTACCCTATCCCTTTCACTTCAATTCATTCTCTCTCTCTCTCTCTCTCTCTCTCTGGACAAAAGCTAACTATTCCAAACAGTAATGACTTGCAAATTCAGATTAGTGACCTATTAAAACAATGAAACAAACTGCCTGGTCTGCTCTGTAGATCATATATGCACGTGTTCATGTTTAACTCCATGTATGTCAGGACTGGGAGCCTGTTTGGACCTCTCACACACACCTTACGTGTTGGAAAGTGCTTCCAAAGCTAAGGAATGGCAAGCAGCAAGCAGAGATTGCAGCAAAATTTTATGTGTGCTACAGCATTTTCAAGGTGTGATTTTAGACAACACCCTTCTCCCAATACATGCATACATGTGCTTACGCACACACGCACACATATTCACACACACACACACACACACACACACACACACACGAGTCTGAACAGCATACCATAAGGCAAACCCTACCTTTCCGATGCTCCCCTACCAACAACCCCTCTCCCCCCTGTGCCTCCTTCCTCCACCCCCATCCCTACTCTTTCTTTTTCCCCCTCCTCCTCCTCCTCCTGTCTAAATACTTAAACCTAATGCCTGACTGGTCAATGATTCTTTTCAAACAACTTCAAACACTAATATTGTAACCAAGAACTTTACTTGCTAAATGTTAAACTCCATGTGATCTTCACCTACTGAAGCACTGCACGACGACTTCTTTCATTAACACTATCAACACGGACCCTCATCCTGCTCTGTTTGCTGCCTTTCATTAACACTATCAGCACAGACCCTCCTCCTGCTCTGTTTGCTTCCTTTCATTAACACTATCAACACAGACCCTCCTCCTGCTCTGTTTGCTTCCTTTCATTAACACTATCAACACAGACCCTCCTCCTGCTCTGTTTGCTTCCTTTCATTAACACTATCAACACAGACCCTCCTCCTGCTCTGTTTGCTTCCTTTCATTAACACTATCAACACAGACCCTCCTCCTGCTCTGTTTGCTTCCTTTCATTAACACTATCAGCACAGACCCTCCTCCTGTTCTGTTTGCTTCCTTTCATTAACACTATCAACACAGACCCTCCTCCTGCTCTGTTTGCTTCCTTTCATTAACACTATCAACACAGACCCTCCTCCTGCTCTGTTTGCTGCCTTTCATTAACACTATCAACACAGACCCTCCTCCTGCTCTGTTCTTTTCCTTTCATTAACACTATCAACACAGACCCTCCTTCTGCTGTGTTTGCTTCCTTTCATTAACACTATCAACACAGACCCTCCTCCTGCTCTGTTTGCTTCCTTTCATTAACACTATCAACACAGACCCTCCTCCTGCTCTGTTTGCTTCCTTTCATTAACACTATCAACACAGACCCTCCTCCTGTTCTGTTTGCTTCCTTTCATTAACACTATCAGCACAGACCTTCCTCCTGCTCTGTTGCTTCCTTTCATTAACATTATCAACACAGACCCTCCTCCTGCTCTGTTTGCTTCCTTTCATTAACACTATCAACACAGACCCTCCTCCTGCTCTGTTTGCTTCCTTCCTTTCATTTACACTATCAACACAGACCCTCCTCCTGCTCTGTTTGCTTCCTTTCATTAACACTATCAGCACAGACCCTCCTTATTTGCTTCCTTTCATTAACACTATCAGCACAGACCCTCCTCCTGCTCTGTTTGCTTCCTTTCATTAACACTATCAACACAGACCCTCCTTATTTGCTTCCTTTCATTAACACTATCAACACAGACCCTCCTCCTGTTCTGTTTGCTTCCTTTCATTAACACTACTAGCACAAACCCTCCATCTGTTCTATGTGCCCAGTTAACGCTGCAATCACAGCACTGAAATTCCCTCAGGGCCACTATTTCTTTCCTTCTTTCCGTGTATGCTGGCTGATACTTCTGCGGACACTGCCTGTATAGACAGGCAGTGGAGTTTTGTGTGTATGACGTTTTTTTTAATCCCACCATTAAGACAGCCATACTCCATCTTTGGGGAAAAAGGCATGCTACAAGTAACGTGTCATCCATACCAACGGCCAAACTGGCCTTCTCTTCCGAAAGTTGGTGATGGGATTTTACGTGTGTGCAAGATGTTGGCGTGCGTTCACACACAGAACCTTGGTTTATAGTCTCATTCAAAGGACTGTATGGGAAAATGGAGTCAGAACCAATGTTAACTCCAAAGGAAAAATCCCTCTCTACCGAAACAGCCCGTCGGAGATTCGAACTCTCAGGACACCTGATTTTGACCATTTTTAATTTATTTTCCTTAAAAGCCTAAATCTGATAGTGACTTTATTTTGTACAGTGAAACAGAGCTGTCTTTCATCTTCTTGATGATAACTGTTTTAAAAGTCAAAATAATCATTTTGTTGTTGTTGTTTGATTGAGTTGAAAATGACATACTTAAAAAAAGGAGCACTGATTCAGTGCTTGAAGACGTCCAACAGGTTGGTTGCTTTCTGTTCAAATTAACCAGTGAAGTCAACTGTTAGTAGCTTGCTAACTGGTATGATATGATGTAGGAAAAGCCTGTATCTCTACGCTGACACAACCGGTTAAAAAATTCTCCCGGAAGTTTTAGAAGATCGTCGCTATCATTCTGGCACGTGTCCTGAGTGACAGATCACTTGCCACGAGTATTTTTGCCCCACATCACCGAATGGTCAATATGGCACTGCAATCATTCTCACGGCATGTTGCAAAAAAGTTAAAACCACTTGCACCTGTTTCCTCACAAACAGGGTTCTCTAAACATCCGCCAACAGGAGCCCATCTTACAGTTCCCTATGAAAATTCTTCAGGACCCAAGGGGGGCACTGTTCCCTGCCAACTGGTCTGTGTGAAGAAGACAATGTAACAGCGCACAGACTCCCATGACACTGTTCCCCGTCAGCTGCTGACTTAAAGAGCTCAGACCACAGAAGCAGGGTCCACTGTGTGCTTCTGCCAAACAAAACCTCTCTACCTTTGCCCCGAGAGCATGACCTTCCAGCTGAGGATCGTCTGACCCTTTCAACTCTGACCCTATCCTTCCTGCTTGCCTAACCGCTTGGAAAGGAAATTCAATGTCAGACTAAACATTTGTGACGGCAAAGGAAGACACACAGCATCAGGTCTCATAGGAAAAGCAACAAATGCAAGCAGCTGTCTGGACATTTGTACCCCCTCATCTGGATTATTGTAACACACACACACACACACACACACACACACACACACTACACCCTAAGACCTACCTGCTGACCGATGGCACAACCACCAACACCAGCAAGGACAAAACTAGGCGGATGTTGCCCAGCCCCATTGTCCTTCTCTCAGTCTGCTTCTCTCTCCTGTCACAGTCTGGTACCACAAAACAATCACCGCAGCAGGTGGCACTTCTCGTCACACGAATCTGCAACAGATCATTACCACATCCATCATCCAGGACAGCACCTGTCACATGT
>JADBJO010002718.1:285000-287500 GCA_016801955.1 Conus betulinus | reverse complement strand
GTGGAACATTCATCTCTGTGCATCACCTTCTATTAGATTGTGCAGTTTTAACTAAAATGTATAAGGCGAAGGTATCAATCTTGACAAATATGAAAATGAGAGTCAAGTTCTGTCTGACTCATGCATAATTGAGTTTGCCGCCACTTTAGCCAGTTCTGATGTAGATGGACTATTATGAGGGTCCTTAACTGATATGCTGTTTTCCTTTTCATGTATGTGTTGAAATGATTTAAGTGATTTCTTTTCGTCTAATATCATCTGCCGGATGGAAAGACGTAAAATTAAACACACCACAACCACCGCGGGCATGCGTGCACGTTGCGTGCCTGTGTGGGCTTCAGTTCAACGTCTATTCACATGGTGTGTGGTTTTAGACACCCTTCTACAATAACACACGTTGTCTGTTCATGGCACGAAAGATGTAGAGAAACAGCGAAGTTTGTGCTAAGGCAAAACTAGTCAATAATAAGCAGCAGGGCATAATACAAACCAACATAATAAGCAGTCGACAAATTGAACTATGACATTAAAATTTAGAAAGAGAGGGGGTTAGTTACCGCCGAGGACATAGACAAACAAAGCACAGGACAAGACACAATGCATTTCGACCTCTTGGGTCTTCTTCAGGCAAAACCAAATAACATTTAGGACAGCACGAACGAAGATCGCAGAGCCACTTATCTTCCCATGCATTCCGCATCCGAACAAAATGGCCGCTGTCTTGTCCTGTGCTTTGTTTGTCTATGTCCTTGGCGATAACTAATCCCCTGTCTTTCTAAATTTTGCTTCATTTTCCGCCCACAGTCACTCCGTTTTGAAACTACGAAATTAAAATTCAAATATTTGAAATACCAATGGAAGATTATCATTGACCTTTTGTTTTGTAGCGAATCTTCAGAGAAAGTTGGCAGAGAAGATTTCAAATCAGCACGCACGCCCAAGAACTACGTGAGGGATGGGATTCTTTTTTCTCAATAACATCTGTGACAAGTTTGCTAAATTTAATCTTAAAAGAAATCTGTTGAAACGTGTATGCAAGCGAAACTGTCTTTCTTCTGTTTTGTAGATTCTAATACGACTCAGCTGGTACGGTATTTAGAAAACCGTGTGTAATGGTACGACTGAGATGATACAATATTCAGAAAACTAAGTGTACTGATACGACGGAGATGGTATAATATTCAGAAAACCAAGTGTACTGATACGACGGAGATGGTATAATATTCAGAAAAACGAAGTGTACTGATACGACGGAGATGGTATAATATTCAGAAAACCAAGTGTACTGATACGACGGAGATGGTATACTATTCATAAAACCAAGTGTACTGATACGACGGAGATGGTATCATATTCAGAAAACCAAGTGTACTGATACGAATGAGATGATACAATATTCAGAAAACCAAGTGTACTGGCAGGAATATTGTCTGAACTTTTCCACACTCTGTTTGAATTGTCTACAATTGATTGCATGGGGATTCTTTCAACAAACTGTCCATGTCTGCGACGGAAAGTGAAAATATTAGTGCTGTAACAAAACTCGAAAGACTTGTACCATTTGTTTGGCCACTCTGTCAGCCTATTCATGAGAAAAAAAAATCCTGGATGGGGGGTAGGGTGGGGGTGGGGTGGAGAGTGGCACCCAACAAAAAGTAAACTCGTTCGTATGAATACTAACTGCTGTACAAAGCAGGCGAATTGCTGTTACAAGATTAGATTTGTGCTCAGCTTGGAATCACTTAGCACGTATTACACAGATCTGGAATTTAGAAAGAAAAGAATTGGAAAGATTGGAAAAGGAATGTCGGCCATAAACTTTAATATCATACGAATGGATAGTGTTTCTGTGGTAAAGGTCCACAGATTATTGCACAGACAGTTTGACTTTTTGGTTTGGATGCTGGTATCACAAACGTGGCATCCGTTTCTTCTTCGTTAGTAAGCAGTGAACTATCTGTATAGACTTTTATACTTTCAGATGATTAGAGTAAGTATGCACATATCTCTGTGTCTGTCTGTCTGTCTGTCTGTCTGTCTGTCTGTCTCTGTCTCTCTCAAAATCTCTCTCTCTCTCTCTGTGCATGTGTGTGTGTGTGTGTGTGTGTGTGTGTGTGTGTGTCCACACACACACACACACACACACACACACACACCACACACACACACACACACACACACACAAACACACACACTCTCTCTCTCTCTCTCTCCCTATCTCTCTCTCTCTCTTCACCACTGGCAACCTCCTCTTTCCCATCCCCTTCCCTTCGTCCTCTCTCCCCCACCATCCACTCTCCTGTCTATCAGCACCACCTCCACCCCTATACACAGACCCCCCACTCTCTATCACCACCCACCCCCACCCCTACACACAGACCCCATTCTCTATCACCACACCACCCCCCTACCTATACACACAGACCCCACTCTCTATCATCACCACCCCCACCCCTACACACAGACCCCACTCTCTATCATCACCACTCCCCACCCCTAC
>JADBJO010002718.1:270000-275000 GCA_016801955.1 Conus betulinus | reverse complement strand
TTCGAATAATGAGAATGTGATGCAAGGGAGGAGAAAAAAAAAGAGAAAAAAAAAAAAAAAAAAAAAAAAAAAAAAAAGGGGCAAGCACATCCTCGTGTCAGACAGTAAGTAGCAAGGTCAATTTAAAAGCATTTGGTTGTGAGTAATATTTTTGGGGATGTACATTTCACGTAGTTCTTTATATTTCGTACAAACAAGAATAAAATGCAATTCCGATTAAAAAAATAATAATAATAAAAAGAAATAGAGAGAGAGCGAGAGAGGCAGAAACGGAGAGAAAGAAAGTGAGAGAAGGTAGAGAGTGAGAGACAGACAGGCAGGCAGGCAGGCAGGCAGGCAGGCAGGCAGGCACACAGGCAGACAGACAGACAGAGACGCAGACAGATTGGCGTGAATCACTTCCTCTTAACAGACCTGACGTCATCTTTCAGGCCTTAGGGGTTCTCCCTTAGTGACCCTGTCTCTGTACAAACTGACCACCCCCCACCCCCCAAAAACAACAACAACAACAAAAAAAACACTCCTGTTCCTTTCAGTTCGATAGTTTTTTTTTTCAATGTCTTTTCATCGCCAGATGATATTAGACACTCATTAACAACAAAAAAAAGAAAAACCCACGTTCAACTTATCATCCATCTTAGTACTTTCAAATCCACATCTGATATATGCATATTTACATGAGTGAAATACCCCAGTGGTATACAAAATTGTTGATCTTTATAAAAAAAGAAATTGCAACCTGTGACTGCAAAACAACCGTGGCAATTTCAGCAACATACAAAACATATCAGACAGTATTGACATTATCAAAGTTATTCATCTCAATACCTTTCTCCTGATAGAGCGAGGTCAACACTGAGCATTCAAACAAAAGATGACGCACTGAAATGTTTTCCTTGCAGACACAAGTAATACCGTTAGAATATTTAGCTCCCAAGTATTCAGCCTTAATTTATGAATTAATCTAACTGTGTGTCTTATCTGGGCTGTATATGATCAATAAAAAAAAAAGTATTTAAGAAGTGCAAATGTTAAAGTAACGAACAATAACTGTAATCTAAGAACGAAAGCACTACAAATAATATCAAGCGTTAAAAAGGGATCGAAACCATTTTACAGCACTCTCATCGAAAAAAAAAATGATATAAGCTCTTTGAAAAATGGGAAGATAAATTAAAAATTGTGGTAGATTGGGAAACAACAATGAAACAAGTGAAACAAATTAAAGAAATTAAACTGAAATGGTTCCAAATAAGAATTTGTCACAATATTTGGGTTACAAATTGTATCTTAATTAAAGAAGATTGGAATTCTTACCACTGGTGTGTGTACATTTTGTGAATCCGAAACCGATTCAGTTCAACATTACTTGTGGCAGTGCCAGTTTGTGAAACATTTCTGGGGGGAACTAGAAAAAAACATTAAAAGAAAGATGTGAATATTGCAGCAGAATGGAGTTTAATGTGGAGCTGGTTCTATTCGGAAATGATGAGCATACAAAAACTGATGAAGTTTTTGAACACATTATCTTATGGCTAAACGTTATATATATATAGATGCAGAATAAACAAAATAAAACCTACTGTCAATCATTTCTTGAGAGAACTTGATAATATATATAGGGTTGAAAAATATATGCATTATTCAGAAATTAAATACATGGAATTTGATAGACAATGGTACCTTATGAAAAACTGTTATGTCTAATGGAATGAATTAGACGAAGAGGGAAAAAGAAAAAGAAGAACGAGCAAAAAGTAGTCGGGGGTAATAAGTAGCTAATGAATTTATGAAATATGTGTATACATGTGAAAACATTCTGACTAACCACTTAACCCTATTTAGACAGACATACTGGACGTATTCATTCCTCGTGTGCCTAATGAACGAGAAAGAGTTAAGGCAGTACGTTTGTGACCTTTTTCTTTTCTTTTATTCTTCGTTGATTCTTGAATGGACCATTTGATTTTTTTTTCTCATGTGTTTATACTTTTTTTTTTCCCTTCTTACCCCTATTCCCTCCCTTGATTTAGCGTACCCATTTGTATGATGTTCATTGTATGTTATGTTGAGTATACCTTTTGTTATTAATGTTGGAAAATCATCAAAAAAACAACAACAACAACAACAACAAACTATGTGTCTTATCGTAAAGTAGCCCTTTTTGGACTAAAATTCTGCTTATGTATATACTTTTCCATAATTGGGATGACATCACAAGAGGACAAATCAAAGGGATCTTTCTTCTATCAATTTTCAGACAACAACAACAACAACAAAACAAGAACAAAAAGAGGTCTAAAGCATCGTGTTTTGTCTTGTAATTTGTTTTGTACCTGCTGTTTGTGCGAACTCCACTGACTAATAATCATTCTGTACAAAATGGGTTACAATTTCTGCCTGCACTCACGTCATTCTACGACTAAAAAAGAAAGAAAGAAAGCAAGAAAGAAAAAGAAAAAAAAAAAAAAAAAAAACAAAAAAAAAAAATTCGGAAGGTGTGTGTGTGTGTGTGTGTGTGTGTGTGTTTGGATGTGGATGTGTGCGTGTGCGTGTGTGTGTGTGTGTGCGCGCGCGCGCGCGCGTGCGTGCATGCGTGCGTGCGTGCGTGCGTGTGTGTGTGTGTGTGTGTGTGTGTGTGTGTGTGTGTGCGCTCGCGCGCGCGCGCGCGCGTGTGGAGTTGTGTGTGTGTGTGTGTGTGTGTGTGTGTGTGTGTTGGGGGGGGGGGGGGGGGGGGGGGAGTCAAGGGTACAGGGGAAAAGTTATGCCTGTCTACGCAATGAGACTGCGAAACCTTACGCATTGCCGATACGTTTGAATTCCTGGTGTGCAACCTCAAGGAGACGGCGGCAGCCATCTTGGCGAATCAAGGGAGAGCACTTTGGCAGAGGATTAGTCGCTAGCCGGATCGGGGACTCCAGCTCCGTGCATGGTCATGGGGGAGCGGCAGCAGTTGGGCCCGTAAAGTGACGTCACGATCTGCCCCCACCCCCACTCTTCCCGCTCTCTCTCTCTCTCTCTCTCTCTCTCTCTCTCTCTCTCTTCTTCTTCTTCTTCTTCTTCTTCTTCTTCTTCCTGTTACTCCCTCCCTCCCTCCCTTCTCATACCGCTTCCAACTGGCAGGAGCGAGATGCGGGTTTAATTTAGTGCAAAGTAGAGACACAGGGGTAGGAGAGAGAGAGAGAGAGAGAGAGAGAGAGAGAGAGAGAGAGAGAGAGAGAGAGAGAGAGAGAGAAAGAGAGTTGACACTCGACACTTTGATATCTTATTGCCGTTACCAAAGGGTCTTTTTCACAAGGGAGTTGGGTGTAACAGGACAATGACATTTACCTCTTCCTTTCCCTGCAAGCAAATAGTGCCCAGTTACTCCCAGTGTGTATCCAATCAAAGGTTACAAAAAAAAAAAAAAAAAAAAAAAAAAAACAACCCATAAAATTGTAACATCTCCGAATGTCCTCGCACACAGGAATAAAACAGGAACATTAGAAAGAAAAAAAACAAAACAGAAATTGTAAGACGGACTCGACCATCCACTCAATCAAATGATGATGTTTATCTTACTGATCTCCTCCACATGCGATGAATGGTATTTTATATACATACATACATGCTAACCTTATACACACGCATCTACTCCATTCAATCAGAGAAACACTAACAGACCAAAGCTTTGTTTCTTTTATAACGCTCTCTTTCTTTATAATGATTATCAAAATCAAAATGAATACATACATAAATCAAATCAATCATATTTCAAGACAGTCCAATCACGTCTTTCCCAATTAACATATCATGACAAAACACTTTCTTCTTTTCTACTTTCAAACTTTTACATAATGACTCCAGTCAATACTAAAGGTTCCTCGGTAAGGTTCTGGGTAATCTTCCTCCAGACTGTTCAGGGGAGGCTGCCGCTCTAGGCTCGGACGCTGAGGTGTTCTCTAGGGAACAAGCACTAAGTTAATGCCCTAGCAGATTTCTGCCTGCGATTGCACTTCCGACCTCTCACAGGCCACAGGACATCGCTGACCTCTCACAGGCCACAGGACATCGCTGACCTCTCACAGGCCACAGGACCCCAAGTCCTATTTTCACCCCCCCAAGCCCCCAAAGGGTTGTTCTGCCGAACAGGCAATACTATGAGCTAGACGCAAAAAGAGTGTTAAAGTCCCTTAACCCCACAAGGGTTAACTAGGAGACTTCGGCGTCTATTTTTATCCAAGCCATCCCTCAGGTCTGATTAAAAAGTTCTGATTCACTCGTAGTCACACAAAAGTGAGCTTTACTCATAATTCAACCCTCAGCGTCCTATCCAATGCAAATCATGTTCACTTTAGGTGCTGTCACACCTTAATTTGATTTTTTCACACATCTGTACAAACAGTGTGGTCCTACAACACAAGTGCAAATATTCACCAAAACATTTGTCCATATTTTTTTTTCAACATCAAAATACATGTGCCGATTCCATTCATGACACACAACATCGACTCACTAGACATGACAACATATGTGTGTGTGTGTGTATATATATATATATATATATATATATATATATATATATATATATATATATATATATATATATATATATATATATATATATATATATATATATATATATATATATATATATATATATATATATATATATATATATCGGAGCAGGCGATACATATAGATCTACCTTCGAGAGGAATTTCGATAGTTTCCTCGTGCAGCTAGTGAAGGGTTCTCAAATTTACGATATACATTTTCCCATTTACTTCATCTTCAAAACAAAAACAAACAAAAACAAACAACAAAAATTTCCCTCTGAATTTCAAATCTTTGCCAAGTCATTACTCTAATGATGGAAGAATTGTTAACCTGCACTTGTTTTCCCCCACTACTTAATTGTTCAGCATTATATTGTTTGGTCAATCAGTGGATGATTGCATCTCTTAGGAGATCCATGGAAAGGTTGTTCTGCACAATTCTTAGCCGCTGACAATGCTTGG
>JADBJO010002718.1:260000-265000 GCA_016801955.1 Conus betulinus | reverse complement strand
ATGAATAGGCCATCACAACATCACGCCCCTCTATGTTTTTCTTGCCATTCTCTTCCCATGAATAGGCCATCACAACATCACGCCCCTCTATGTTTTTCTTGCCATTCTCTTCCCATGAATAGGCCATCACAACATCACGCCCCCTCTATGTTTTTCTTGCCATTCTCTTCCCATGAACAGGCCATCACAACATCACGCCCCTCTATGTTTTTCTTTGCCATTCTCTTCCCATGAATAGGCCATCACAACATCACGCCCCTCTATGTTTTCTTGCCATTCTCTTCCCATGAATAGGCCATCACAACATCACGCCCCTCTATGTTTTTCTTGCCATTCTCTTCCCATGAACAGGCCATCACAACATCACGCCCCTCTATGTTTTTATTGCCATTCTGTCCCACGAATAGGCCATCACAACATCACGCCCCTCTATGTTTTTATTGCCATTCTCTTCCCATGAACAGGCCATCACAACATCACGCCCCTCTATGTTTTTCTTGCCATTCTCTTCCCATGAACAGGCATCACACAACATCACGCCCCTCTATGTTTTTCTTGCCATTCTCTTCCCATGAATAGGCCATCACAACATCACGCCCCTCTATGTTTTTATTGCCATTCTCTTCCCATGAATAGGCCATCACAACATCACATCACGCCCCTCTATGTTTTTATTGCCATTCTGTTCCCATGAATAGGCCATCACAACATCACGCCCCTCTATGTTTTTATTGCCATTCTCTTCCCATGAACAGCCATCACAACATCAACGCCCCTCTATGTTTTTATTGCCATTCTCTTCCATGAACAGGCCATCACAACATCACGCCCTCTATGTTTTTCTTGCCATTCTCTTCCCATGAACAGGCCATCACAACATCACGCCCCTCTATGTTTTTCTTGCCATTCTCTTCCCATGAACAGGCCATCACAACATCACGCCCCTCTATGTTTTTTTCTTGCCATTCTCTTCCCATGAACAGGCCATCACAACATCACGTCCCTCTATGTTTTTCTTGCCATTCTCTTCCAATGAACAGGCCATCACAACACATCACGCCCCTCTATGTTTTTCTTGCCATTCTGTTCCCATGAACAGGCCATCACAACATCACGCCCCTCTATGTTTTTCTTGCCATTCTGTTCCCATGAACAGGCCATCACAACATCACGCCCCTCTATGTTTTCTTGCCGTTCATTTCCCCATGAACAGGCCATCACAACATCACGCCCCTCTATGTTTTTATTGCCATTCTCTTCCCATGAACAGGCCATCACAACATCACGCCCCTCTATGTTTTATTGCCATTCTCTTCCCATGAACAGGCCATCACAACATCACGCCCCTCTATGTTTTTCTTGCCATTCTCTTCCCATGAACAGGCCATCACAACATCACGCCCCTCTATGTTTTTCTTTGCCATTCTCTTCCCATGAACAGGCCATCACAACATCACGCCCCTCTATGTTTTTATTGCCATTCTCTTCCCATGAACAGGCCATCACAACATCACGCCCCTCTATGTTTTTTTTTTAATATTGCCATTCTGTTCCCATGAACAGGCCATCACAACATCACGTCCCTCTATGTTTTTATTGCCATTCTCTTCCCATGAATAGGCCATCACAACATCACGCCCCTCTATGTTTTTCTTGCCATTCTGTTCCCATGAATAGGCCATCACAACATCACGCCCCTCTATGTTTTTATTGCCATTCTGTTCCCATGAATAGGCCATCACAACATCACGCCCCTCTATGTTTTTATTGCCATTCTGTTCCCATGAACAGGCCATCACAACATCACGCCCCCTCTATGTTTTATTGCCATTCTGTTCCCATGAACAGGCCATCACAACATCACGCCCCTCTATGTTTTTATTGCCATTCTGTTCCCATGAACAGGCCATCACAACATCACGCCCCTCTATGTTTTTCTTTGCCATTCTCCCCATGAACAGGCCATCACAACATCACGCCCCTCTATGTTTTTTCTTGCCATTCTCTTCCCATGAACAGGCCATCACAACATCACGCCCCTCTATGTTTTTCTTGCCATTCTCTTCCCATGAACAGGCCATCACAACATCACGCCCCTCTATGTTTTTCTTGCCATTCTGTTCCCCATGAACAGGCCATCACAACATCACGCCCCCTCTATGTTTTTCTTGCCATTCTGTTCCCATGAACAGGCCATCACAACATCACGCCCCTCTATGTTTTTATTGCCATTCTGTTCCCATGAATAGGCCATCACAACATCACGCCCCTCTATGTTTTTATATTGCCATTCTGTTCCCATGAATAGGCCATCACAACATCACGCCCCTCTATGTTTTTATTGCCATTCTGTTCCCATGAACAGGCCCATCACAACATCACGCCCCTCTATGTTTTTTCTTGCCATTCTCTTCCCATGAATAGGCCATCACAACATCACGCCCCTCTATGTTTTTCTTGCCATTCTCTTCCCCATGAACAGGCCATCACAACATCACGCCCCTCTATGTTTTTATTGCCATTCTGTTCCCATGAACAGGCCATCACAACATCACGTCCCCTCTATGTTTTTATTGCCATTCTCTTCCCATGAACAGGCCATCACAACATCACGCCCCTCTATGTTTTTTATTGCCATTCTGTTCCCACGAACAGGCCATCACAACATCACGCCCCTCTATGTTTTTCTTTGCCATTCTCTTCCCATGAACAGGCCATCACAACATCACGCCCCTCTATGTTTTTATTGCCATTCTGTTCCCATGAATAGGCCATCACAACATCACGCCCCTCTATGTTTTTTCTTGCCATTCTCTTCCCATGAACAGGCCATCACAACATCACGCCCCTCTATGTTTTTATTGCCATTCTGTTCCCATGAATAGGCCATCACAACATCACGCCCCTCTATGTTTTTATTGCCATTCTGTTCCCACGAACAGGCCATCACAACATCACGCCCCTCTATGTTTTTATTGCCATTCTGTTCCCATGAAATAGGCCATCACAACATCACGCCCCTCTATGTTTTTTTATTGCCATTCTCTTCCCATGAACAGGCCATCACAACATCACGCCCCTCTATGTTTTTCTTGCCATTCTCTTCCCATGAACAGGCCATCACAACATCACGCCCCTCTATGTTTTTCTTGCCATTCTCTTCCCATGAATAGGCCATCACAACATCACGCCCCTCTATGTTTTTCTTGCCATTCTCTTCCCATGAACAGGCCATCACAACATCACGCCCCCTCTATGTTTTAATTGCCATTCTCTTCCCATGAACAGGCCATCACAACATCACGCCCCTCTATGTTTTTTCTTGCCATTCTCTTCCCATGAACAGGCCATCACAACATCACGCCCCTCTATGTTTTTATTGCCATTCTGTTCCCATGAATAGGCCATCACAACATCACGCCCCTCTATGTTTTTATTGCCATTCTGTTCCCACGAACAGGCCATCACAACATCACGCCCTGTTCTCACCCCTTTCGCCTCCTCCAACACCAGCCCCCCTACCTCCCCTCCCCCCCCCCCCCCCCCCCCCCCCTCCCCCGGCCCCCTTTCTTAGTCACACAAACACACATACGAACGCATGCGCGCGCGCGCGCGCCCACACACACACACACACACACAAACACAGGCGTGAGCGCGCACGCACACACACACATAGGCGTGCACGAGCACGCACACACGCGCGCATGCTCGGACGCGCTCAACCTCACTGTGTGTGTGCGTGTGTGTGTGTTCGCGCGCCCGTGTGTGTGTGTGTGTGTGTGTGTGTGTGTGTGTGTGTGTGTGTGTGTGTGTGTGTGTGTGTGTGTGCGTATGTGTGTATGTGAGTGTGTCTGTGAGTGTGTGCGCGCGCGCGCGTGAGCGCATGCGTGCATGCGTGCGTGTGTGCCTGTCATGTCTAGTCCAAATTTTACTTTCACAAGGTACTTTAAGGAAGTATATGTTTATTGCTGTTGCTGTTGTCGTTGTTGTTGTTTTTTTTACCGTACCGAGCCATCTACGCGGCCAGAGCGCGATGACAAGTAATCAAAAGTACGGAAATGAAAAGGACGTGTGAATACGACAAAATAATCCTGTTCCTTCGATTTCAATCTGTCTGCTGGGAACCACCTGGCTTGTACCTTGATGGACATATGAAAGAAAATGAGGAGAATCAACTTTCAGACGCAATTAAAAAAAAGTTCTCTAAACAATCTCATTTCGCCAGTCTGTAAATACTCTACTCCTTAAGCAAGGCCTTGGAGCGTTCATTCATTCATTCGTTTTTTTTGTTTTGTTTTTTTGTTTCTTTTTGTTTTGTAGTGTGCAGCCAATGGGTTCCCATTCAAGTCCCTGTCTTGTGAGGTTGGAAGGAGACTTTTGCGGTGGTGTGTGACCAACCCAGCCGCATTTCCCTCTCCTCACCATTTTTGTCTGTGGGAGTTAGTTTGGTTTTCTCCCCTCACGGTGTCGTTACCAATGACTTCTGGCCGTTGATGTTGAGGATAAACTCCAGGCAGTTGCTGATGAATGTCTGAAGATTAGAAGTGTTCGATTTGGTTCTTCTCCAGTTCTCTAAACCATTATCACACAGCAGACATCACAAAGGAAACCACCAGACACCCCTTATATTTTTCTGGCTAGCAGATGCATTTGTTCATGCGGACTCGAGCTTCTCTTTTCTTCTCAGACACAAGACATACCAATACAAAACTGGGAAATATGAAACAAAACTGTATATATTCACTGAAAATGTATTACTTCGTTAACACTAGTTCGTTACACTGGTTTCGGACGCTCAGTGTTCAATGGAGGAATATATATCTTATAATGTCGACAAATCCCGGACCTGCCACAGGGGAGGTCACTGGAATTTTTCAAGGAACAAGTTGCCGCCCGTGTGTCCTTGATCTGGAAGAAGGATCGTGGATCGGCTGTCTGTTGGATCCGGATCCACACCCAAACTTCGTTGAATCGTCCCTTGGCCAACTCATTCTATTTTG
>JADBJO010002718.1:252500-255000 GCA_016801955.1 Conus betulinus | reverse complement strand
ACACACACACACACACATGCGTGCGTGCGCGCACAGATAGACAGACAGACAGACAGACAGACACACACACACACACACACACACACACACACACACACACACACACACACACACACACACACACACACACACACACACACACTCACACTCACACTCACACACACACACACACACACACACACACACGTTGCGCCAACACCGTGAATGAGGATTCGTGTATTTATTTTACAGACAGGCACCTTTGAATTTATTCACAGACAGGCACCCTTGAATTTATTTACAGAGAGGCACCCTTGAATTTATTTACAGACAGGCACCTTTGAATTTATCTCCATATTCCTAACGCCTAGAAGCTGATTCTTCTTCTCTCCTTTTTTTTTTTATGCCATAAACAAGTAGGGTAACTCTCGCTCCCATAAGGAAACCTAACTGAGAGTAACTTTTATTCAAGACTGGCACAGCCTTTCAAACTTGAATAACGTCAGACAAATACAAAGACGAACAAGCTAATCGTGGGGGGAAAAACAAGCGCAGGCCAACAACCCCTCCGTCATCACAGTAATGACTTGGCAAAGATCTTAACTGAAAGCGGGGGGGGGGGGGGGGGGGGGGGGGGGGCCCTAAAGATGTAGAAAATGGGAACATAAAATTAAAGAAAACAATGTATTATTTAAATATGAAAACTCTCCACTGTGGTGACGGAGGGGTTGTTGGTCTGCGCTTGTTTTCCCCCCCCCACTATTAGCTTGCTCGTCTTTGCATTTGTCTGACGCCATTCAAGTTTAAAAGGCTGTGCCGGTCTTGAATAAAAGTGACTCTCAGTTAGGTTTCCTTATGGCAGCGAGAGTTACCCTACTTGTTTATTGTTTACTGTTCCCTGTCTCATTTCATGAACGTTCAATTCTTTTTTTTTTTTTATGCCAGTCAAGACATATCAGATGGTACCAAGTCAGCTGGATGAAGGTGAAAGGAATGGCATTCTCTCAAGAAAGTCCAGTGATCCACAGAGGACATGAGTGGGTTCTAGAGACTGGACTCTGACGATAAGCATAGGGTGGTTCTTGTCTTCCAAATCTGCAAGATTTTTTTTTTTCATGTTCTCCAGGCGGCCGTAAAGAAAACAAGATGCAAAGCATATAAACGTACTCTCTCAGTTTATCTTGAATACGCGTGAGATATTCCATAAAGAGGAAAAACCGTTTTGGCCCGTTATAGCCGTTAGTAACGGCTATAACGGTGAACCGAAACATCGGGCATCATCCGTGACCCATAATGAAAATACCTTCAAATTTTCAGAAAGATCGGCCAAGTACTTTCTAAGATATTCCATAAAAAAAAAACTGTTATGGGCCGTTTATAGCCATTGGTAACGGATATAACTGTAAAATAAAACATCGGGCATCATCCGTAACCCGTAATGAACATACCTACAAATGTTCAGAAAGATCGGCCATGCACTTTCTGAGATATTACATTAAGAAGGAAAAACGGTTATGGGCTGTTATGGCCGTTAATAACGGATATAACGGTAAATAACACATCGGGCATTATCCGTGACCCATAAGGAGCATACCTACAAATTTTCAGAAAGATCGGCCAAGTATTTTTTGAGATATTCCTTTAAAAAAAAAACCGTTATGGGCCATGTAGCCATTGGTAACGGATATAACGGTAAAATAAAACATCGGGTATCATCCGTAATCCATAATGAACATACCTACAAATTTTCAGAAAGATCAGCCAAGTACCTTCTAAGATATTCCATATAGACGAAAAACCGTTATAAGCCGTTATGGCCGTTAGTAACGACTATAACGGTAAAATAACACGTCGGGCATTATCCGTGACCCATAAAGAGCATACCTACAAATTTTCAGAAAGATCGGCCAAGTACTTTCTGATATATTACATAGAGAAGGAAAACTGTCATGGGCCGTTATGACCGTTAATAACGGTAAAAATAACATTGGGCATGATCCATGACCCATAGTGTACATGCCCACAAATGTTCAGGTATCCAGTACTTTATGAGATATTCCATAGAGAAGGAAACCCATTATGGGCCGTTATGGCCATTAGTAACGGTCATAACGCTAAAATAACACATCGGGCATGATTCGTGACCAATAATGAACATACCCACAAATTTTCAGAAAGATCGGCCCAGTAGTTTTGTCTGGAGCGAGTGGAACACATTCTGACCACGGACGGACGGACGGACAGACGGACACACACACACACACACACGCACACACACACACACACACACACACACACACACACACACACACACACAGAGCGTTTCTTCGTTTCCCATTGTAAAGTACTCCCTGTTCTATAAGAACTTGGAGTACAAAAACAGTGTCGTGTCGTTTGCATACAGGCCACTCGTTTTACTCCCCCATTCCTATCTTTTAAAAGGTGAAGAAGCTCCGTGGTGCATTTCCTGTCATGTACCACTCACAGTGAAACACATTTCTTTTACAGTGTTGGGATTTAC
>JADBJO010002718.1:190000-210000 GCA_016801955.1 Conus betulinus | reverse complement strand
TCTGTCTCTGTCTCTGTCTCTCTCTCTCTCTCTCTCTCTCTCTCTCTCTCTCTCTCTCTCTCTCTCTCTCTTGTTTGTAACTGAGGGTATGCAAATGTAAATATGTTGTTGAAACTGTTGACCAGATGGAGGTATAAACACGTGATCGCAAAATGCATGTCGTTTTTCTTTTTTTTCACTCTCTCTCTCTCTCTCTCTCTCTCTCTCTCTCTCTCTCTCTCTCTCTCTCTTCTTGTTTGTAACTGAGTGCATGCAAATGTAATTATGTTGTTGAAACTGTTGACCAGATGGAGGTATAAACACGTGATCGCAAGCTGACTCCTTGACTTTTCTATATAACCTTTGTATAGATAAATGTTACTTTCCAAATATTCTCAAGCAAGCTAAGATAATACCAATCTACAAATCTGGCGATAAAACTGATCCTTCTAATTATAGACCCACCATGTCTCATATCTCAAAGTACGATTTGCTTCATCCCAGCCAGTCTGGATTTAGAGCTAACCACTCTTGCCACACAGCACTATCAAACCTCGTTGATCAATGGTTAACCAATATTGATGATTTGAAATTTACTGGAGTTTTGTTCGTTGATTTTGCAAAAGCATTCGATGTTATAGACCATACATTACTACTGAAAAAACTGGTACTTTACAAATTCTCTGATAACGCCCTTTACTAATAAAAAATCGTTTCTTACTGACCGTCAGCATACAGTCTTCTTACGTAACAAGCAAGCAGTCCATTTTTTTACGACAAAAATACGGTGTACCACAGGGATCAGTTCTTGGTCCTCTTCTTTTTCTACTCTACGTAAACGATCTACCCTTACACATAAAAGGTTCCTGCGAGCTGTGTCGCGGATGACACGTCTGTTCATTCTAACCACTCTAACCTCCATCAGTTATCCGTTAAAATGCAAGAGAATGTTGACCAGTTAGTTACTTGGACTAAACTCAATCACATGTCTTTAAATGAAAAGAAAACTAAGTATATGATTATAACGTCGCGGCAAAAAAGACAAAACATAACTTCTGTAATGCCCTCTATATACATAGGTGTAAACCAGCTTGAAGAAGTCAGTACCCATAAAGTTCTGGGAATCACCTTAGATCATAATCTCACCTGGGCACCCCATATTACTTGTTTAAGCAAACGCGTGTCGCAAAAAGTATTCCAGCTGCTGACAAAAATAAAAAATTTTCTTGATATAAAACGCACGTAAGCACTTTTACCATGCATATATTCAATCATTTATTGATTATGCCTCTACTCTTTATGATTCGTGTAGTGCTAATTCACTGAAACCTCTAGCCAGGGTCAATAAACGAGCCCTCAAGGCTATACTTCTAAAAAATCATCTTCATTAACCCCTCAAGACTATATCAAACTAAACATTCTTCCTTTGTCACTCAAACTTCAATACAACAAAGCAATAATGATGTACAGAATTATGAACGGTTACGCACCTCCTACTTTAACCGCTAAATTTCCTCTCAATCAGTCACGTTACACTAATAATATACTTATCCGTCGACCAAGAACCGATCTTTTCAAAACTAGTCTTATCTACTCCGGCGGAACACTTTGGAATTCCCTACCAATAAACATTAAAGAAAAGGGGAGCATTAATTCTTTCAAGACAGCCTATAAAAAATTCCTTATCCAAAACATTTGTATCATTTTAAACAACTCTTGCATAAATCCTTATTCATAAACTAAATCATTTCATGCTTATTTCAAATGTGAATAGAAGGTTACAATTATCTAAAAGTATATACTTGTATTCGTCTATGCCTTAATTACTTTATGAATATGTGTGTGCGTGTAAAAGTGGAGGAGGTAAACGGCTCTATATTTACCATACATCGATGCCTCCCTCCATAACTTCCAGTCCTCCCCCTTTATTCTCCACTTTCCCTCTCTGCCTTCCCCCTCCCTTTTCCAACCTCCCCTCCCCCCTCCCCTGATGCATTTATAGTATTGTTAGTTCTCATATTTTGTCAATGATATTGACTTCAGTTGTATATAGCGACTTAATTGGTTATTCTGTACATATTGCCAACGTAAACATTCTTGAAAAAAAATAACCGAAAACTTGAATCCCTGTTTTTACAGGCTTAAGCTAAACGCTTTCCGTACAAAATTTCGCAAAAATTTAGAATTGCATCTGCGGAGCAGTTGAAAGTTTCACAACCCAGCATCTTCTTTTCTACTGCGCATATTTCAAAAAGGAAAATCCTGACTGCCTGCGACTGATGGCACGTGTATTTTCCAGAACTTACCAGGTCTTGTTTCTTTTGTTAATTCCTTGATGATTAGTCCAATGGGCTCTTTTTTGTAACAAGTGTTCCAACAGATATGAGCGCTTAACATTTTGGTTATACCAGATATCCTGTACTCCTTAATGTTTTAATACTTGCTTTGGGCTAATGTTAATTGTAAAGAATTTTAGTATGAATCACTATATATAGCTAACTGCTCGTAACAAATCTCTTATCGGTCCATCAACACCACACACACGCGCACACACACGCACACACACACACACACACACACACACACACACACACACACACACACACACACACACACACACACACACACACACACATGCACACACACACGCGCGCGCGCGCGTAAGCGCGCGCGTGCATGCATACACATGCTACTTCCCTAATTCTGTCTAAAATCACTTTATGTGAATAGACGTTAAATTGAAGAACGAACGAACACACATGCATACACACGCTATTTCCATAACTCTGTATAAAATCACTTTATGTGAATAGACGTTAAATTGATATGTGAATAGACGTTAAACTGAAGAACGAACGAACACACACACGCCAGAAAGTCACAAAGAATCAAGGTTGGAAGTTCCCTCGCCCTCCCCCCCCCCCCGTTCCCTTCACACACACCCCACCCTCCACCGCCACCGCACACACAAATATGTCAGCAATACTGTCTGTTTCATATATCCAGCAATGTAATAGAAATGACGACGACGACGACGACGACGACAACATTGATGATGATGATGATGATGATGGTGGCGGTGGTGGTGATGGTGGTGGTGGTGGTGGTGGTGGTGGTGGTGGTGATCATGATGATAATGATACTAACGCTGATGATGATGATGATGATGATGATGATGATGAGTTGTAGAGTTTAAACGGTTCGGGTTCTAGGCTTACCGGCATGATAAGCTGAATCAAGGTGATTTTCTTGTGGACACACAGTTTGGTTAAGCCGTACCGATGTCAAATGCCGTGATAATTATTGTTTTGACTCCACCAATTTCTTTTTTTGTTTGTTTGTTTGTTTGTTTATTGATTTATTTGTTTTCAAACATAACTGATAGGTTTATCCATTTTTCACAGAAATCAAATCTTTTAGGACATGTGATCCCCCGTACTGACCCATAACGCCTGATCAACGGACGTTTGACTTCAGCCTTGATGGAAAGATCATGATTGGACCTGGTGGATGGATCTGGGGGGGTGGTTGATGAAGCGGTCTACACCGGTTATTTTCCCTCAAACCGTCAGGATGTCCATGCCAAAGTGATCAGGAGGTTCCCCCCCCCCCCCCCCCTCCCCTAAACTCCTCCCTCCCTCCGTGCCACTCACTCTCTCCCCACCCCCTCTTCCCCTCTTCCACTTTCAAGGCGACAAGAGCCTCGTTTCCCATCACAAAACCCTCCCTACTGCGACGCCACCTTGCGGACGAAACACACGCGTCAGGGGCGGACAATACCTCACCTTCCTCTTCACACAAACGACAATGATCACCACACACGGCCCACGCCACTTAGCTAGCGACGAGGCACGGCAGTTATAGTTCCCCCTCTTCCTCACCTCCCCCTCCTCTTCCTCCTCCTCTCCTCCTCCTCCTCAACCCCATCCCCCCTTGACCAGAGGCAGCATGGAGAAGGCGTTACGGCATCGAACAAGGCGACGGTACGACACGTCCATTATTCCAGTTTGATGGCTGGCCTGGTAACGGCGTTTCCACCATTGTGAGCAGCGGATCGGCTTTGGGGTTCGGAGCGTGAGGCTGATCGTGTGGGTACCGCCCCTTCCTCGCTCTGCCCCCATGGCAAGACGGTCTATAGTGGGGGAGCCATCATCCTCCACAACGAGCGAGGAGAAGTTGATTTTCCCTTCCAATCCTTCCCCCCCCCATCTAAACCTTCCCTTTGTGTCCAGCACAAAGAGCTGAATTAATATCAACTCAACTTGTGTCCACTTCTCTCTGTGGGGGGTGGGGGGTGGGGGGAGGGGGTGGGGGTGGGGGAGGGGGGAGGGGGGGAGAGGAGAGGGTGGTAGGGTGGGTAAGCTCGTGGATAGGCACTTTTAGTGGGCGAGAGGGAGTGTGTGGAATGAGGGTGGAGGTGGGGGGTGGAATGGAGGACGGGGGTGAGGGTTGAGGTGGAGGGGGAACTCGCTTCTGGAGTGAAACCAGCACGTTTTTTGATTTTGTACCATTCTGTGTGGGAACGTACTGTGTCACGTGGTGTCCCAATCTTTTCAGTTTAAATTCAACTTGACAAGACTTCATTGATCCACGTGGAAATTCATTTGGGACTTCACGGACTCATTATACACGCTGCATGGTGTAAATCTGATGATGAACAAATCGTACACTTAGAACGTATTGTAGATTGAAACAAGCCCAACAGAAAGTTTACCAAATGCTTCACGTAAACATCACCATAAACACACTAACTGACAAAACAAACAAACAAACAAAAACTACACACACACACACACACACACACACACACACACACACACACACACACACACACACGCACGCACGCACGCACACACACAGACAGACAGAACAGACAGACAGACAGACAGACCAGACAAAAAAACAGATAGACAGACCAACAGGACAGGCAGACAGACAGAACAGACAGACAGACAGAACAGACAGACAGACAGATGTTTTGCATTTGATTCTTTTGCATTGTAGTGTATTATCTTATCATAGCCTATAACTCTTAATCGCCCAGTTGTGTCCTATTTGGCATTGTCTGGTGCAACCCTATCAAACTCAGGCACAGGATCTGAAGTGAAGTCCAGTCATTCCCCTTTGATCCAGCTCACGTGAAAATGAGCAGCACTTCCTAGTCCAATGATTCGAGACCTACGTATTATTTTGCTTTGTAAAGACCTGCATTTTATGGTATGAAATCGTGTTGAATGGTTGTGTATTGTTTTGCATTGTAGTGCACTTATCAGCTTAAATTCGAGACTCGCTATTTTTTTTCCCCACCTGAAAACCAGAGGCTGGTGTTGATGAGGACAGCTGCTTGTCATTTTTCAGAGGCTGGTGTTGATGAGGACAGCTGCTTGTCATTTTTCCACGCCATCCATTTTTCCTTTCATTGCACTCCCAGATCTTATAGACAGGGAGCACTTTACAATGGGAACGAAGAAATGCTCCCTGTGTGTGTGTGTGTGTGTGTGTGTGTGTGTGTGTGTGTGTGTGTGTGTGTGTGTGTGTGTGTGAATGTATGTGTGTGTGTGTGTGTGTGTGTGTGTGTGTGTGTGTGTGTGTGTGTGTGTGTGTGTGTGTGTGTGTGTGTGTGTGTGTGTGTGTGTGTGTGTGTGTGTGTGTGTCATGGTCAAAATGCGTTCCACTCGCTCCAGACAAAACTGCTGGGCCGATCTTTCTGAAAATGTGTTGGTATGTTCATTATGGGTCAGAGATGATGCCCGATGTTTACCAGAATAGCCGTTACTAACGTCTACAACGGCCCAAAACGGTTTTCCCTCTTTATGGAATATCTCACGCGTATTCAGATAAACTGGGAGTACGTTTTTATGCTTTGCATCTTGTTTTTTTGTTTGTTTGTTTGTTTTGTTTTTTGTGGTGTTTTTTTTTCCTTCCGAAACTCCCTCACACATCCAGAATTTCCCGACATTCTCTAAACCTTCCACAGAACTCCCTCACAACTGACATGAAACTCCACGCCCACCCTCTGTCCTACTTTCCTCCCTCCCCTTCCTCAGTTCCATACCAACAGATGGCGAAGCAGTTTCTAAGTGTTCTAAATTGGGCTGGTTTTACAGCGTGTAAAAGGCTGGATGATAACTGTTTTTACATTCAGTTGACCACTAAAACCCACCCACACTCTTTTTTACATTCAAGCCAGATTGTTTGAGGGTCATTGGTGTTTATAAAGACTGACGATGGATTCTTCCGTCGTGTCCGACGGATCAGTAGGCAGGCAGGTCATCTGCTGATGTGGGTCCTCATGTGGGAATGAAGACCAGTTCCTGAGGCATAAGGACTTCCACAGACGCTGCATGGAATGGAGTCCTGCAGAGATGGGCCCCGTCTTCTCTGATTCTGCCTTTCCTGAATGGCAGCTGCTCTGTTGCGCTCAATGTCTTTGTGCCCTGGGTACTCTATTGCTTCCTCACCGCTGTCTTTCCTTTGTCATCCTGTTCTTTCTTTCTAGCTTTCTTTCTTTCGTTCGTTTCTTTCTTTCTTGCATATTGTAAGCAATTTATTGTATCATTCATTCATTCATTCATTCGTTCATTCATTCATTTCCACCTGCATCTGAATTTCTGCGTTGGTTTTTTGCTTTCTGGTCATTCTCGACAGTGTATACCAAGCTTTGGAGCGATGGCAATGTGGTAGAGGTGTTTGAAGTGGTCTGGATACTTTCCCTATACTGTCGTTTCTTTGAGTTCTTCCAACTGACACACAAGCTGTATATTGTCTTCTGCAAGTCCCGTCCATGATTGTTCATGTTCTACAGGAGAGCCTTTGTTTCTTGGCCGCCTATGAAGCGGGTTTGGGGGGACTGCAGGTGCTCTAAAATATACCTTCACCTGCTCTAGTTTGTGTCTTACCTGCTTTGAAGGAAGGTCGAGCAGGTATCGCATAGTTTCAACTGGCATATCCTGGGTGGTTCCCCAGATCAATCTCATTGTTTTATGTTGATTTCATTTTAATTGAAGAAGATTGCTTGTGGACGGTTGTAAGCCCTAATTCATAATCAATCACACTGAGTAGAAGTGCGTGATGCAGTCGGTAGAGATGGCGCTGTTCAGTACCTTTAGCTGCCATTGCTTTCATGCCAGATAGGCCTTCTTGCATTTAAGAACCACTCAGCATGTTTTACAGAGGGTCGGCATTCTATCACAACCTGTACCTAACTAGCGTAGACTGTCAGTCAATTCAATTCGTATTCCATTGAAGGAAACCGGTGAGGCAATCGTTCTGATGTCTTGTGTGAGCGCAGACCAATGTCCGGGCGTTTGTAGGGCTGATGGACGCTCCTGTGTCTTGACACCCCTGAGCAATGCTGCTCACCAGCTGCTGAGCTGCTTTCGTTCTTTATTCAGCATTGTTTGACGTGTTGCAGATCAAACCGTCATTTGCTAGTGTCAACACTGGAGCAATTCCGTTTCTATCAATGTCTGCAAGGCCTTTCGTGTAAACATTGTGTGAAATGGATAGGCTAAATAAAGAAGGAAGGAGACGGGAAAGAGAGCGGGTGGACACATCATCTTCCACATCAACAGCAGCTCGTTGGTTTCCTCTTTTATTTCGAATCATAGCTGGACCAACGGACCAGTTTGGACCGAACCAACCTCACCAACCTCACCAACCTCACCGACCTATTAAGACATAAACAATAACGAGCATAAACATAGGATATTATCAAGAACACATATACTGAACAACATTCAACACGGTGAAGAGTTGCATTCAAGAAAGGTTCAAAGTAGGGAAGAGATCAAACATTAACAAGGCACACGTTATTCAGATTAAGCCAAGACAAGTATCAAATGTTCATAATGGAATTGTGAAATCATAATCAAAACAATCATAGTCCCTGCAGCACAAAGACATTATCAAAATTAAGGTGCAAGGATTCACAACAAAATACACACAAGGCCTCCCCGTTTGCGAACAGTAGAAGGTTAAAAACATATCTTTGCAATCAACAACATAATTCTAATAATACTCATAACATTAACAAAGGGGATGCCCATTGCGAACGGCAGGAGTTACGAACAGTCAAAAGCATGGATTATAATAGTGTCATCAATGAGCATGCATGAACACACGAGAAAGGGACTCCCCGTTGCGAACAGCAGGAGTTCTGGACAATTAATGAAATTAATGAACAATTATTATTTTCAATAGCAAGCATCATTTTGGTCGTATAGCAGTTATACAATTGTATGAAGAAAAAAAAATCTGTGTCGTGTCCACGTCTTTGACCAAATTCAAAAAGTACACATATCGCACACCAACCAGGCAACTAAATCTATTTTTCTTTCTCCATAGATCTTTACACCCACCTCAGGACAGTGCGCGCTGCACGCTAGGGTTCCTCGCGTTTCACCCGTTAGGCCTACACATCATCCCAATAAGGCGCGGCTGTTGCTTTTCAGCCTTGCAATGGACCCACGGGTGTAAACATATCGAAACAGTAAATAAGTGGGGTAGTCTTTGCTCCCATAAGGAAACCTAACACAGAGTAACTTTTATTCAAGACTGGCACAGCTTTTTAAACTGAATAAAGTCAGACAAATACAAAGACGAACAATCTAATAGTGGGGGAAAAAAACAAGCGCAGGCCAACAACTAAATTGTCTTCATAGTAATGACTTGGCAAAACTTTGAACTTTACGGGGGAGGGGGGGGGGGGGGGGGGGGGGGGAGGTTGAGATGTAAAAACTGACAAAATGAAATTAAGAAAATATGAAAACTCTTCACTGGCTGCATAAGGGAACCATCACAATCCCTTTAAAGGCAGATATATTTTGTATTGCCTGCTCCGAGGCCTTTCGTCCGCTGGGTCGGAAACTCATCAGGGAGACACGGCTGGCTGTATCTGCGCTCCTGGCGTCAAATAGAGACACACCACAGTCCACAATACTGTGGTGTTCTCACCACCAGGGTGCAAAAAAGAATCTACAGACATTATGCAGATAGTATAAAATGTAGGGGGCAATCTTTGAGCCTACGCTTGAGGATCCACCCAAGGATGCAAGGGAGATCAGAAGACAAACAAAAAGACAGAAACAAACAAATACAAGTAACCTCGAAATTCTGTCTGCCCCTCCTTAGTTGCAGAGTTGCTTGTATAAATGACGGTGGAAATTTGGTATATCACATTTCCAAATAATAAGAAAGTGGAGTTTGAACAATAAAAATGTAACAACATAGAACTTCTAATTTCCATTTACTAGTAGTGTTGTTTCAGTAAGATAGTACTCTAGGTAAAACATAGACAAACCAAAGGCAAAAACCGTCAGCATACCTTTACATTCACAAACACCTGAAATAACGGAATCAGCGTCACAGCCTTCACCGCACTCTGGTCAGTGAAGAAATATCTGTTTAGTTTAAGCATTGTTTCTTTTGCATTTTCCACTCCATAACTTTCTCATGATATTTGCTTCATTGTTGTCATACTGAATGGGGTCGTTTGTTTTTCGTTTGTTTTACTTTTGACGATTTCTGTAACCTGAATAAGGCAGGGAAATGGCCAGTTCCGTGATGTAAAAGTACTTTCGACAATCACGCCTGCTGTGAACTTTGGGCCAGTGAGTATCAAGTCATTGACGCAGTCAGCGTAACCCTGCTATCTTAGAAGTGTAAGAGATGATGTTATTAATGCGCTGAGAAGAACTTCCATCTCTTCCAGCGCCATTCCTTGAGGATTGGTACCACGCTGATACCACAATTTTGGCCGTGCATTTAGATCACATTGTATTACAGAGCCTCCAAATTCGTTCCCTATTTCTTCCAAAAAAATGTCCAGGCCATTTTAGACGTTAGGAATCCTGGTTGTAAGTATTTCATTGACGAGCTCAAGGCTTTTTTGCTTACCATCTTTCCAGTCTCACATCCAATAGTTCACGTGTGCTGCAACACCAGTCCATCCTGGACTATTTGTTTTTCAAGCTGTTTCTTATTATCATAGCTAGTCCTGGTCCATCATCCCTTTGAATGATGATGAAGTCATCCAACTGTAATGATCGGTGGGCGGTACTTCTCGTTTCCTGAAGACACAGAATATCAAAGTCATGCGCTAGTTTTTTCAGTTGTTGACATCCTCTTTCTAGCACCGCGGCAGTTCCAAGTACAAATCCTGAAATATTTCTTGGATAGTCTTTCTGCTTTCATCAAAATTCTTGCCTCTCTCTTTGCGTCTCCAAACTCTGTTTCTACTCTGACTGTTGTTCTGAGGGGATCCCGTTGTAAGACCCAGTGCTTGCGTTCAATTATTCCCAAGGTGCAAAGCAAGACAAAGGTTTTTGAGAATCCATCAAAAGGAATTCTTACTGTTGATGAATTATCGACAGTCACCCTGACAGAGCCTCGTATCAGGGAAGGACAGTGGATGTCCATACGCGTAGTGAATGTTAAAACATATGAAGTCCGTCATCCTGGCGTCGCCCTAGGGCCAGACTGCCTACAGTTGCAGACTGATTCACCCGACAGTCCTTCATCCCCTCGTGATTGTATGAAATCCTTGGGATTGGGGGAGGCCGACTCCTAAACGGAAGGTGACAGCAGAGGATATAAGAGTGAAAAGTATCATCCTTAAGTTACTATCTGTGTTTGCGTTTGTGTTTGTGTTTGATTCTTTCTCTGGTTTGTGGAATAAACCGGCTAAATAAGGACTAAAAACAAGCAGAAAATTTAGATCACCCGCCTATCTTCCATTTTGTGTGATTTTGTTCAAATCGGTCTGTGCTGATTATCACTTTGATCGACAAACTGAAAGTGGCTGTCATGGTTAGTATGGAGAGAACAAATAGAAAACCTTGGAGGAACAAAGAAAGAAAGAAAGAAAGAAACAACAAACAAAAGCAAAACCAAAAGAAGCTTTCTGGTTTTGATGACACTCGTAAGAATGACTTTCTTGATCATAACGTTTGCGGGCTCCCCAAATGTTGACATTTTCCCTATACAGGCTGCACACCAAAAACATTAATGCGCCAAAGCCTTGCTTAATTAAGGAGTCGAGTATTTACAGACTGGCGCAACTGGATTGTTTTGCGAATTTTGGTTGTCTTGAAAGTGGATTCTCCTTTTCTTTCATATGTCCATCAAGGTACAAGCCAGGTGGCTCCATGCAGACAAATTAAAATCAAAGGAATGGGATTGTTTTTGTGCTCTTGAAGCTGGCGCAAAGATAGGGTCACAGGTGAGAGCGAAGGCCTGAAATGTGTATGAACTAAGGGGAAGGTCATGCGTTTGAAGATTGCTTGTGATTTGATCGGTGAAGGAATGATTGTGGAGTGTTGCTCTTTGATCCAGTATCAGTCTGACATTAAATGCTGGCTCTGATTTCTGTTAGGCCTCTAAACACTTACATGGATTATTAGTGTTTTAGCGCAAAATCCTAACTGTGGCGTGTGGCCGCAGAATAATGGGCTCTTGCCTTCCCGAAGCTCACTGACAAAGGGAAGCAATCCATCATTTGACATCTCCGGTTTGGGCACGAGTTGTGACGTTGTCTCCCTTTTTACCATGTTAAATTAATTTCATACCAGTGCCATGTCAACTGCAATCGCAGAATGGAACTAGTATCTTGCACACTAGGCTGACCAAGTTGAGTCGACTCGAGTTGGGCTGTGTCGAACTGGGCTGTGTTATGTTGAGCTGCTCCGGGTTTGGCTTAGCTGAGGTGAGCTGAGATTTTTGTTGCTTGCATCAGTTTCGTTTAATTCTTAAAAGTTCCATTAGAAAGTGGCTGTTGGTAATCGACAACAACAACAACAACAACAACAGTAGTAGTAGTAGTAGTAGTAGTAGTAGCAGTAGCAGCAGCAGCAGCAGCAGCAGCAGCACAGCAACAATAAAACATGTTCCTATGAACTGCTATGACTTTGCAAGATATCAGACATAAACACTTTACAGCAGACTCCGTGAAGATCTCGTTCAGGGACGATTCAACAAGTGTGATTTTCATTTATTGATCTATTGATTGATTTTATTTAACTTCTTGCAAGGCATTTAAAAAAAAAAATGATCTGAAGTTTTTACGGTAGCAAGTTTTAAGCACTTTTGGGCATCAGGTTCAGGTTCAGGTTCAAAATAGGGACAAAATCTTAACAGATTCATTAAGCCTCACGGCTTATAATTTGTCCCATCATTCTATGAAAAATAAGTTAACATCAAGGTCATAAGCATGCTCAAGATATTTAGACATCGTAATCAAATAATACATCTATTAACATGTTTCCTTTGTCTATAAGATTTTTGAAAGCATTTAAATTAGGGGCACGTTTAACATTTGGTGCAAGTTGATTCCAATAAGGTGCAACTCGGTTACTAAAAGTGAATTTTCTTCTGTTAATACGGCTAAACTCAATGTGAATTTTATCAGTAGGGTTTCTTGTTTTGTCGAAGTTAGATAAAGTAAAAAATTTAGTAGGGTCAATATCATCAACATGATTAAACAATTTGTAGGCTTGAATCAGGTCACCCCGTAATCGTCGAGCTTTCAAAGATGGTAATTTCAACTTTTCCAACCTATCTTGATATGGTAGGTCTTTCAATTCCTTATCAATTTAGTAGCTCTCCCTCTGTACTTTTTCTATCGCGGAAGACTGTTTTTTTTCAAATACGGATACCAAACAATATTTCCATACTCAAGGATCGGCCTGACTAAGGCTTTGTATAATTTGAGAAAAGTATCTTTATTTAGAAAAATCAAAAGAACGCAGTATGATTCTGATCACTCTATTTGCCTTATTTGCAACATTTTACACATGATTATCAAAAAGTGAATTTTTTATTAAAAATGACCCCCAAGTCTTTTTCTTCTTCACATTTGGTTATATTAGCTGTCTGAACACCTTTAATAACATAGTCATGCTCGGGATTCTTTTTGCCAATATGCAGTACTTTGCATTTTGAAGCATTAAAATACAAGTTCCATGTTTCTGACCATCTTTCCAAAGTATCAATATCCATTTGTAGCAGTTCATGATGATCTGAAGTATTATAAATTTTTGTATCATCAGCAAAAATCGTACAGAAACTGTGTAATGATTGAGGTAAATCATTTATAAAAATTGTGAATGATATATAGGGCCAAGAATACTACCTTGCGGTGTTTTGATTTTTTTCTTCAGCGACTCTATAAGGAATTGACTATGAACTGACGATAACCTTGATAACTTTAACAGTGTTTACCATCTGCGGCTGACATGTCATGGTATCTACAAATAACATAGGCCTGTACAGATTTTGTACATTAACGCAACTGAATCCAGTAGAAAGGTTTATAAGTGACGTTTGTTGCTTACCATTATCACTAGCGTTGGAGAAAAAAATGCAAATCTACAATCACAAACGGACTATTATTTATTAGTTACTAACTGACACAACATCTCAGCTGCGCGCAAGATCTTCGATTGAGAAACTTAACTTTTTACCGATACTGACTGATACCCTTTGTCATGTTGTATTTCACGTCACGTCTTTGTTCTACGTGTTCTTGCCAACGCTGTAAGCCACTTCTCATTCTCCTCTGTTTTGTCTGTGTCCTTGGCGGTAACTAAACCCACTCTTTCCAAATTTCAGAGAAACGATGTGTTAAATAACGAGGCCTGTTTTCTCCCCCTACAACTGACGTTAACCTTGTGATGGTCAGTCATGGTCCCCTAAGTGTCTCCCCCCCCCCCCCCCCCCCCCCCCCCCCCCCCTTTTAATTGCGCCCTTTTTGGTTGATGTGCTGTTTTACAAGCGTAATTTATTTCGACTGGATTTCGCTAAAAAGACATTCAGCGGAAGTGATCTTTTCTTTGTGTTTTTCGTGTTGTGAAGACCAAATAGTGAAGTGGAGAGCAAGCCAGATTAATAAAACAGAAAATAGCATTATGGCTGCAGTGAACACGCAAACGCGGCTGTTTCGTTTAATTGATGACATGGAAGTTGTAGCAAAGTAAGTCGGAAATTTAGCTTATAATGCATATTTGGTTCTGGATCTGGATCTGGATCCGCCGCTATCATTGATTTACTGGCATAGGCCTAAACGCGACGGTGGGAGTGCGCAGCGCGATGATATTGGCTTCTGGCTTTTGCCAGAGCCGACTTGAAACTGTCGTCTGACTTTTGATGGACGATGTTATCGTGTGGTTGAGTTTTTATTCTAGACCGCGAATCAGTGAAGTCACAATATAACTTGACCATAACCAGAGTTGGAGTAAAGAACACAGGAGAGATGTAAAAAGTGAGAACGCATTGATCCATATGTCAAAGGGGCGAGGTGGCGAGAATTCTACCTTGTCCCGCGATTATCAGTGTTTCATAGCACATCCTAACGGCGAACGGGGCGAGGAAAAGGCGACGTTTTGCAGGACTCTGAGGATCTTTGCATACGAGGGACTAGGCAGGCACATTTGGTGCATGAAAAGTGTTATTGTTAATGTTCTCTCTGATTGTTCCATACAAGGATCAAAAAGCTGATCCATCAACAGCAAGAAGAGTTTGAAGAAGCAGTCACATTGCTAACTTGAATGTTTGTCCAGCCCGAGTTTCTTTAAACCCTTTGCCTCAAATTTCTTGTTGCAAGATAAGCAGGCATCAGCAAGTCTAGCAAGTTCTCGAGTGTGAAATTCTTATCTGATCCAAAAATGAAGACCACGATCAGAAAGAGAGAAGGGAAAAAAGCACATTAATGGCGCGAAGAGTATGACATCTGAGTAGAAAGTTCTGATTTTATTTGTAAATATAAGTGATCGATTTTTGCCCAAACCAGTTGAAATCAGAATTGCTTTTTATCAGTATGTGAGTAGTAATGAGACCAGGCAGATCCTTAGATTTGTATATCAGTCATTATGGAACCTGGCGGCTTCAAGTGAAATCTCACAGCTCTTATACAATTTTAACTAGTCACGGGCAGTAAGCGCGATGAATTTGTCTGACGGTCCATATCACCTTGTGAATAATTTGTGTGTGTCTAAACTATCACATTCACAGAGTGTGTGCACGTGGAACACTACTTTCATTTTGTCATTTCGCTAAGTTATGATATTAGATAAGGAAGGAGAGAGACAGAATGCAAGCATGCGTGCGTGCGTGTGTGTGTGTGTGTGTGTGTGTGTGTGTGTGTGTGTGGGGGGACATAAAAGGACAAAGTTTGCCAATATCAACAAAAACCTTACTGGAATAGAAAGCAAACATGAGATACATTAAAAGCAAGATTAGAATCACAGAATAATGTCCATCACAGACATGCCTTATAAACATGCTAAGTATGCTCTGAGAAGCACTCAAGCTAACCAAACAAGATCTCTCACTCTTCTTCTTTTGCCACTTTTTCCAGCACTATATTTAGTTCCAAGAGCATCTCACTTCAGATGATGAAAGATTTAATCTTTGTTCAGGGACATAATGTTTCACAGAACATTGCTGACCATGCCACATGGCCAGTCAACTGTGCTGGAGAATATTTCCTGGTAGCAAACTCACCCAGGAGTTCTTGTACAGCACAACAAAAGCTACAGTCATATAGGGAGTTCCAGGTTTAGACACAAACTGTACAAATAACTGAAGAAAGTGTAGTTTACTACTCATGCTTCTTAAGTTCTTACGGGACTCCTTTATTCAAAAACAGTATGCAGGTATACACTTAGGCTCTTAACTCAAGGTTTTGTGTGTGTGTGTGTGTGTGTGTGTGTGTGTGTGCGTGTGTGTGAGTGTGTGTGTGTGTGTGTTGACCATTCTTCTTCGATCACCAATTTTTTATTTTATGTTATTATTTTTTTTTTGGTCTTGTATAAAATGTTGCATCACAAGTAACATGAAATTGGCCGACTTGCCGTGACATTAACTGTATGGTGCATGTTGTGGTACACTGTTCTTCCTCCATTGCCATTATTATTATTACTTATCTTTATTTTTTGTCTCAATACAATACGTCACATGCGTCACAAGATGCATGACATCAGCCAGCTCCCTGTGACGCTAGTTCTATGGTATGTGTTAATACAGTTATGCATCTCTAGATTTATGTGTATCCTTCTTCTTCTTCCATCATCATTATCATTATTGTTTTGTTTGTTTTGTATTTGTTTCATACAAAATATTTGCACCACAAGTTACATGAAATCAGCTGATGTCCTGTGACACTATGGTACAATATGTTGTGGTACACTGATGACAGTGGTGTTGGAGTCACCTGGACATGATGTCATTGTACACAGGGAGCTGGTGGAGCTGATGATGAGCATCCCGAAGCATCAGCAGAAGACGGAGAGCGCCGACAGTGTCAGCCTGATGGAGCTGCTCATTGAAAAAGATGCCGAAATCAAGTCCGTCCTGAAACTAGGTTTGTGGCAGCATTGTTACATTTACCCTTTCAGAGTGTTGACTTGCATGATATGAGACCTAAACACTTTACTGGAGACTCTGTGAAAACCTTATTCAGAGATGTCCCACCTGATGTGATCTTTGAATTTCTGAAAGAGATCAACATATTTCATCTGATCTAAGATTTCACAGAGGAAAGATTTTTAACAAAATTTCCAGTGTGTGTTTTTAGACTTAACAGAAGGTGTGCTTTAAAGGGTGGTGTGAGTGAGGGTTTTTTTTTTTTTTTTTTTTTAACTATAATGACTTTGTGAGTTGACTTCAAAGCGGTGACAACTCTGATATGGCCCTTTGCGGTCGGCTGGTCTGCAAGTAACATCACCTTACCTTACCCTGACCAATCTGCTGACGTTGCCAGCACTTGGGCCTGAATCTGACCTTCCAGGTTCCAGAACCACCAAAGTAGTAAGCGGCGGCCTGATGGTAAGACGCCATATTGACAAGGGGACTACTGGAAGAAAAGAAACTGCTGGTATTAGTTGCCACGTGGATTTTTGATGGGACCAAATAGGACAGAAGCAATTTACCACCACCACCACCACCACCCCCCTCTCCCTCCCACCTCTTTTACAGAGAGAAACTGCCATTGTCATTGACACCAGTCCTTACCACACAAGTTTGCCTCTCTCTCTTCTCTCTTTCTGTCTGTCTCTGTCTCTGTCTCTCTTTCTCTTTCTCTGTCTCTCTGTCTGTCTCTCTCTCCTGTCAGTCTGTCTCTCTCCCTCTCTCTCACACACACACACTCTCTCTGTCTCTCTCTCTCACACACACACACACACTCTCTCTGTCTCTCTCACACACACACACACACACACACACACACACACACACACACACACACACACACACACACTCGCTCTCCTTCCTCTCACCTCTGTCTCTCTCTGTTTTGTACTCTCACTCCCCCTGTCTGTCTACTGGTCTCTCTCTTTGTCTGTCTGTCTGTCTGTCTCAGTGTCTGCCTGTCTGTCTGTCTGTCTGTCTGTCTGTCTGTCTCAGTGTCTGTCTGTCTGTCTGTCTGTCTGTCTCTCTCTCTCTCATGCATTTATTTCATCATCTATCAATTATTCGTCAATGCTCTATGATCAGTGCAGTGCAAACACATTAAAATATCGAAACAGGATCTATAAACACCCTCTGAAGTTTAGTACTTTTAAAATCTATACTAGTTTGATGACTGAAGACTACTTAGCACTGGAGATCCTTCCATTATCGTAAAAACTACAGTACAGCAAAGCAGTTGTGATGTATCAAATAATGAATGGATTTGCTCCTCCTACATTAACCACATGATTTCCGCGAAATCAGTCAAGATACGCAAACAATATTGTAATCAGAAAACCCAGAATTGATTTTTTTAAGACAAGCCTGGCCTGCTCAGGAGGGGGCCTTTGGAACTCTTTACCAAATTCCATGAGAGATAGAAATTGTATTGGCTCGTTTAAATCAGCTTACAAAACATTTCTCTTTCAGACATTAAAAACTTTAAAAGTATATACTACATATTTTAGACATCATGATATTTTTCTCAATGTCATTTGATACGAAAGAAAGAATACTGTTTTAAAAACGATATTTTGTAGTTTGATGATGACGTTGCTGTTGTTGTTGTTTGTTCATTAGATTAATTCCTTGATGTGTGTGTGTGCGCACACGCATGTGTGGATGCATGCATGACTTTGTCATTTCTTTTTGTAGTGTTAGTCTGTTACTTCATATAGTTTGCAAGTTGACTAGAGTATTCACTTTTCCCCCCCTTTTTGCTACTATATTGACTTGTGTGTTTACCATGTGTTTTTTTTCCCTTCCATGTGTTTTTTTTCTTTTTTTTTTCCGAGGGCTGGGTGGGAAAAAGCATGTGCAGTTTGTTTATCTCATTACCTTGGTTAAAAGATTTCGATTGTTTGTTCGATTTCTCTCTCTCCTCTTTCTCTCTCTCTGCTCTCTCTCTCTCTCTTCTCTCTCTCTCTCTCTCTCTCTCTCTCTCTCTCTCTCTCTCTCTCTCTCTCTCTCTCTCTCTCTCTCTCTCTCTCTCTCTCTCTCTCTCTCTCTCTCTCTTTCTCTCTCTCTCTCTCTCTCTCTCTCTCTCTCTCTCTCTCTCTCTCTCTCTCTCTCTCTCTCTCTACCATCAAACACTACAATTAATGGCAGGATAAAAAAAAAAAAAAACGGTCATACACACAAAACTCCACTCCCTTGTGTTGGGTAGATACTAGATGGGATTAATCCTTGCTTGTCTATACAAGGAGTGTCCGCAGGAGTATCAACCTGTGTATGCAGAAAAGAAGGGGAAAAAAAAAAGTACTACTAAGATTTTTTTTCTTTCTTTCTTTCTTTCATTCTTTCATCTGGTGTTCAGCGGAGGAGCAGGCCCAGATTCAGAAGGTGATGGACGCTCTCAGGCTGGAAGTGGACAAGAGGGACCTGGAAATCAAGACCCTCCAGAAGAGTCTGAAGGACGCCGAGATGATCCTGGTGAGGGACGTTTCACTGCTTTTGTAGCAGACTTAACACAGTGGGAGAGTTCACTCCATGATCACAGCACCTAATCCTGAAGAGTGCAGTTTTTTTTAGACAGAAGGCAAACCTGTGTACCCATGCAGTTTTCGCTGTATTTGTTATATGTGATTGGTGAAACTATGGTGAATACAGTCACTTGCAAAGTGAGGCGACTGTAGGAGGAAATCTAAACAAATCTTAAAAAGTTTAAAGTGCCATATCTGCCAAACATGAACAAACGAATCACAAGACACATGACACGTTTTGACCTCCTAGGTCTTCTCTAGGCAAGATAAACAGCACTCAGGACAACGAAAATGAGCAGTCACTTATCTCATCAATTTTGGCGCAAGATGGGCGTTGAGATGGATGAGAGAGAGAGAGAGATCAACAGACAGACAGGGGGAGGGAGAGAGTGAGAAGAGAGAGAGAGAGAGAAAAACTGTGGGTAAGGAGGTCTGCCTTCTGTTTAAAAAACTGCAGTCTTCAGGCCTGTCTTGTGACTCGTTTGTTCATGTTTGGCGGATATAGTACTTTAACTTTTTAAGATACGATACATACAGTAAACTGAAAAAAAAAAAATAAAGTTGGGAAAAAAAAAAATCTTAGTACAAAGTTCTTGAGTGGCAGTTGCACTTGTGGTGTGTGTAACCATTACGTTTTTTTTTTTTTGTGTGTGTGCAATGATCAAAGAAGAGTGACAACTCTGGCTAACTCCTGTGCATGAAATTGAGTCTGGATGACATTGAACAATAGTGTGGACTACAGGCTGTGAAATATCAAGAAAGAATTGCAGACAGCCTGAAGTTGCATTGCTGATGGATCAGTTTTGAAAGTGATTTGTGATCGGAGAAACCTTTTTTTTTTATGGTAGGCACTGTGAGACTGGGTATCCTACTGCCGTACCCACTGCCGTGTGATACCCATCGATAAAAATAATGCTCTCTTCCCCCCACCCCCCCCCCCCCCACAGTTTAACAAAAATTTGGAAGATGTCTGCATGCAGAAAATACACTCATTTTAGTTGAAAAAGTATGCCAGTAGCAGTATCAGGCTAAATGGGCCTGAGAGTGAGAGGTCCACAGCGGGAGAGATATTTAGCGGTGAAATAGAGAAATTTTCTA
>JADBJO010002718.1:155000-185000 GCA_016801955.1 Conus betulinus | reverse complement strand
GAGTGTCATATTGATGTGCTCTGGAGATGATTGAATCGGCAAATTCCAGACAATTCTTTTCATACCACACTCATCTAGGTTTATTTTCCAGCCGATAACAAACAAACGGCATGAACATTATGAACATAACAAAGAAACAGCATGAAAGATTGTGAACATAACAAACGGCTTGAAAGATTGTGAACATAACAAAGAAACAGCATGAAAGATTGTGAACACAACAAAGAAACGGCATGAAGGATTACGAACATAAAGAAACGGCATGAAAGGTTGTGAACATAACAAAGAAACGGCATGAAAGATTGTGAACAAGTGGTCAGGCAATATCCAAACTATGACAGTGCACACAGAATTGTGCAAAATTAATTCACATTGGGGGTTTCAGAGTAATTGATATTCCCGACTTGACTAGTACACAAGTTAGATGTACATGCCTCTGCCCCGACTACAACAACAAAAGAAAGTCTCAACAGATTAGTTTAAGGATTGTATATATATATTCTTTTTCGAACCTTTGGCGGTCGGAACACCACAGAATTATGGACTGTGGTGTGTCTCTATCTGACGCCAAGAACACAGACACAATCAGCCGTGTCTCCCTGATGAGTCCGATCCAACGGACGAAAGGCCTCGGAGCAGGCGATACAAATAGATCTGCCTTCGAGAGGGATTGCGATAGTTTCCTCATGCAGCTAGTGAAGGGTTTTCATATTTATGATAGACATTTTCCCATTTACTTCATCTTCAATTTTTTTTCCTCTCAATTTCAAATCTTTGCCAAGTCATTACTATAATGATGGAAGAATTGTTGACCTGCACTTGTTTTCCCCCCCACTACTTAATTGTTCAGCATTTTATATATATATATATATATATATGTATATGTATATATATATATATGTATATATATATATTAAAAAATCTGCTAAAACGCCTAATAAAAATCTTAAGGTGCTCAACCCCTTGGGGAGCAACATCTGTTAAAAACAGTAGCGCTGGCTCGAAACAGATCTGTTGATTTTTAAAACTTCCTTTTATCATACTATTTTTACAAAAAAAAAAAAAAAAAAAAAATATATATATATATATATATATATATATATATATATATATATATATATATATATATATATATATATATATATATATATGCCCTCTCGTCGGACTACAGCAACAAAAGAAAGTCTCAACAGATTAGTTTAAGGATTTTTTTTATATATATATATATATATATATATATATATATATATATATATATATATATATATATGCTTCTTCTCGGAGTACAGCAACAACAAAGACATGTCAGATGAATTACGTAGTGCAGTTTGGTAAATACAACCCTTAAACAATTCTGGCCCCTTATTTCTTTGGTAATAAAATACAAAATCAAACTGATCTTTTTTTTTTTCCTTTTTTGGTTTTTCTTTTTTCATCACACACACACACAAACACACATACACATATACGCAAATGTATAAAATAGAGTACGGAAACACAACAGAAGAAAATATATAGGATTTCCATGCACACACAACACACATAATAGACACAAGTTGCATAAACAGAACAAATAAACAGAATTTGTTCTCACACACACAGATGCATACACACACACACACACACACACACACAGGACCATGTGTCGAGAGTGGTGTTTTCTGACAGTTCACCTGGCACCAATCCTGTTCTGCAGACTCCAGCACGGGAATGCCGCCCATGCAGGGTGGGGCCATGCCCGTCATGAGCAGTTCGCTGTCATGGCAACCCTCTCAGGAGGTGGCCATGACCTTGACCTCCACCGGCTCCCACCACGGGATCCATGACCTCAGGGGTCACAACAAGGAGAACGAGGACGTGGAACTCATGTCCAGCGACTCCTCCAGCAGCAGTTCCAGTGATGAAGAGTGACCTCCCTTCTTCTTTGCTGGGTGCGCTGTGAGTGTGTTGCAGGGCTCCTGTGTTGTCTGCAGGTACACACGTGTCAGCAGCTGGACTGGTGGACTGGCAGAATGCACGGACTTGGATCGCTTGAGAATCTCAGCATTTCGTTCAGCATTGAAAAGCATCGCTAGTCGACAGGATGGCATGATGGGATTGCACAGGACATTGTACCGTTCTTTGGTGATGTGGAAGAAAGTTGCACGTTTGGTTGTCAACAAAGGGTGTGTAGTCACCGTGCAGACTCAAGTCATGTGTTCAGTGTAAGAAAGGGTATGAGCTCGTTGTACAGGTGCTGAGAAATGTCTGGACATTTTGGCCATGAGTGATCGAGAAGTTATAAAGTCTTTGACCTGTAGGTGAATTGATAATAAGTGAAAGAAACTTTTTTTTTGTTTGTTTCCTCCAGCCTCCAATTTTCCCCCACTTTTTTTTGTTGCGTTTTTCTTCTTTTTTTTTTTTTTCTTTTCTTTTCTTTTCTTTTTTTTTGTCTTTTTTTTTTTTTTTAATGGGACCTCCATCCTCCTATTCTTTCCCCACTGTCATTTTTTCTTCTGAAACTGACTCGTGCTCACCATGCATTGTCTGTCTGATGTGAAAGAATCTTGTAAATGGAACTTGACTGTAGTGTCAACTGGGTTTTAAATGTCTTGAGAGCGAGGGGGGGGGGGGGTGGTGGTGGAGGGATTCGCGCGGCTGTGGACCTGTTTCTGCGATTCCTCTTACCTGGTATTGTTTCCAGGAGGATGGTTGTGGGGAGTCTGATCTCCTTGTCTCTTGTTCATAGCTCTTCAGCTTTATCCTTCCTCACTGTAGTGACCAGGTCTTTGAAGTGATTTGCACGCTGCCTGATCATTCTGCAGACCTGGCTGTTTGTGGCATGCTCAGTGTAAGAGACAGGTCCATACTGAGCTGGTATCTGAAGTTTTTGAAGTAATAGGAATGCAAAGTTTTTTTTTTTTTTTCTACGTTCTGAATCTTTGTAGCAGTGGGAGAAAGAAAGAAGAGTGATGAACTTTAATGTCTGCATAAAGTGTAACTGTGCAGGGGACCAACATTTCCTAGATCTTCATCAAGTAAGAGTTTGGAATGCGTAGTTACATGTTTAGACTTGGATCAAAGGCTGAATGTCAATCTTAAGTTTGAGCTGCGTTTGTTTCTGATGTCAGTGGAGTCTGTGCACAGCTACAAACCAACTACAGTGTCATGCTGGCTGTGTTTCTGTGTTTTGAGAGAGCAGGAGGAATACGGCACATCGCGACCAGTTCAACAACTTTCACAAATGACAGCGTCATGCTGGCTGTGTTTCTGTGTGTGAGAGAGCAGGAAGAATACGACACATCGCGACCAGTTCAGCAACTTCTTCACAAATGACAGCATCATGCTGGCTGTGTTTCTGTGTGTGAGAGAGCAGGAGGAATACGACACATCGCGACCAGTTCAACAACTTCTTCACAAATGACAGCGTCATGCTGGCTGTGTTTCTGTGTGTGAGAGAGCAGGAAGAATACGACACATCGCGACCAGTTCAGCAACTTCTTCACAAATGACAGCATCATGCTGGCTGTGTTTCTGTGTGTGAGAGAGCAGGAGGAATATGACACATCGCGACCAGTTTCAACAATTTCTTCATCACTGCCTCCCACCCATTCCAGTGACTTGGTGAACTGGAAAGAAAGACGGCAGAGAATTTTTGAAATATAAACAAATGTTGTTCAAGCAGATGAAATATAAACAAATGTTGTTCAAGCAGATGAAATATAAACAAATGTTCAAGCAGATGCTCCCCCTCCCTCGTTCACAGCTTGTTCTTTTGTTTAATGTTCAAAATTGTACTCGCTGTCCGAATAATAAAAATAATTTTTTGACAGTGTACATGTGTTGTATAACATATAATATCTACCTGGTTCTGTAGATTATAATCATGCATTTCAGTCGTACAGTGATCAGACTACATGTTTTGCCACCTTGGCCTGCACTTGATTATCATCACTATGGAAAGTACCACTACCAGCAGAACAGTGTCCGTCCTTCCCTCTTCCCCATGTTATTCTCCTCACTATACTGTCCCTCTCCATAGCTTCCCCCTATCCCCTCCCTCTGATCTCCTCAACGCCTTTTTTCTTTTTTTTTTACTTCTTTTTTTCTGTCTTTTTTTCTTTTTTGCGTTCCTGGCCATGATAGCAAGGTGAAGTCCACAGTCCGCTGCAGAGACCCCACCGGTCCCCACAGCATCCCCTGGACCTCAACCAGACTGGGCCACGACTGGCATCTAAGGGGTTCAAAGGAGGGACAGGACTTTAAGATGCGGGTGGGAGTTAGGGTGCCCATACCACAAGGGCACCAGTCGGTATGAGAGAGTTTGAGACATGAGAGATGAGAGATGCCATTTGCTTTCTGGACTTCTGATCTGTGATCAGCAGGCTGAAAACCTGTTGCTAGAATATTTTAATGGGTAGAGAGCAAGCTTTGCTGTCAGAATACAAAGGCCAGATAGCAAGGATCTTATGTCATGTTGCCACACATGCACACTCATGCAGATACACATGTACACACACACACACACACACACACACACACACACACACACACACACACACACACACACACACACACTCGCACACACACACACACATACACACTCGCACCCTCCCCTCCCCCCTCAGGAAGTCACTGAAGTCATAATGATATAAACACATCTTTATTTCTTGTCATTTCGGTTTACATTCATATCTCATATTCATTTGCACATAATCAAGTCTGCAATGACAAATCATAACGCTTAACGCCTTTATTTTCTTGTCATAGAAGTTCATATCCCATATTTATTTCCTCATAATAAAATGATAATGTTAAACATCTTTATTTCATTTCCTCATAATCAAGTCTGCAATGGCAATGTAAGGCAGGAATGTAACCACATTGGGTATTTTATAGCTGTAAAACGTGCCCTGAAGTACATAGCATAGGACTATGAGTTTGAATGTGAACAAGTTCCAAAATGAAAAGAAAGTAGAATAGACAATAGACAAGTTTATGACCTTAGAAACTTTTAAAAAGATATAGTATGTTCAGCTTTCACACACACTCCTGGAAAATGTATAGCAGAACTCGGAACACTTCATCACACACACACACACACACACACACACACACACACACACACACACACACTTTAATGCATAAACCAGATATAATTCATTTTTCCCACTTCCAGCCACATCTTTGATGAAATGTACTGTTACAAGTCATTTAACAACAACAATAAATATTTAAATATATATATATATATATATATGTATGTATCCAAACAACTACACAGAGAAGACTTGAAACGCTTAGAAATATACGTCACTTGTGAAATATATCAAGTATCAAATATGAAATGTCCGTCTGTAAAAATCACACCCTCAGCAGTTCTAACAACACTCAACAGTCTCTCCATCAAAGCATGACAAGTACGATCTGCCCTCCATTTAAAGAGCAATTACTTCGGCCGCTTATTGCACAGGAGAATTGTTAATTTCACCAAAAGGCCATCGGACGCCCTTCAAATTTTTCCATGTGGTTGCACTTTGATGACATCAGACCTGACCTTTATCATTTTTATTTTGGTGTCAGATGCATACCCCAACATTGCTGATTATAGTAAAGCATGTGTTCAGTTATGGAAAATTTTACATTTGTCAAAAAAATGGAAAAAGACACGAGCTGACCATCACATCAATATATCTGGTATTTGTACAGGCAACAAAATAGATAGAAAAGTCTTTAAAAGTGTCTGAAATAACTCCACCAAACAACATGGGCAAACGAATCACAAGAGAAGTGTTTTGTTTTGTGATTCATTTGTCCATGTTGTTCGGCAAAGTTTATTTCGCTTCCTAAGATTTGTTTAGATTACCGCCTGCAGTCGCTGCACTTGCCAATTCAGATGGAAGAAAAACTGAAATGAATAAAAACTAAGATGAGCTTCGGAAATATGTAAGCAAGTTTAGATATGAAGTGCATAATTTTATGTAGGAAAAGGGGAGAAAAGAATGATGAAAGAAGGGGTGAAAAACTGGAACGCCCGGATAGGAAACGCAAGCGTGGAGAGAGAGCATGGAAGAGGTAGACTGGATGGGAGGGGGGGGGGGGGGGGGGGGGGGTGGCAAAGGACAAGAGAGTGAGAGAAGGACATGAGATGGGTGAGAAAGAGATGCGGACAGGATGCAAAACACAAGAGTGACAACAAAAAAAAAAATTAAAAAATACAAAAACAGATACATGTAAACAACCATCCTAAAATTAAATAAAGAATATCGCAAAAACTGTCCATGTTTTTAGCAAGCATACAGATTGGAAAAGAATTATGCATGAATAGATTTAAATTGTGTGAGAGAGAGAGAAGGGAAAGGGAAAAAAGGAGACTTAAAAATCCCCAGGCCAACAAGTCCAGAAATCTGCAGCGTACTGTACATACAGACAGAAGGCTCTGTCGATTGCTGCCTGCTGGTACACAACAAATTTCACAGTTCTTCAGTGTTCCCTTTTCTGACAGTATAGTGAGCATATTATTAAGCATATAATACACAAACATATCTCATATTTTGTCAGTGTCTCAACTCGTCCCTCTTTCTGCACACAGGTAAACTTCCAAATTATCTAATTAAAATAAGGGGGAAAAAAGAGGTCAACAAATAAATACATTAGCTTTTGTGCACAAGTAAATTCCAAAATCTCTTTTTTTTTTTAAAAAAGGGAAAAAAAAGAGGTAGCCAATACACTGACCCACAGTTACAGATTGAATGGCACTTGATTTGCAACTGTAACGACGTGCTCAATGATAATTTCTGGCATAAAGTCTGGGCTTTGTCACCATGATAGTGTTCAACCAGGCCACATTTCTGTGAGATCAGGTTTCTATTGCTGCAGGGTACCAGCCCCGATCAATGAACCCATACAGTCCCTTTCTGACAAATCAGTGAATGTCTACAATCACTCCTGACCAACTGATGAAACCCATACAGTCCCTTTCTGACAAATCAGTGAATATCTACAACCACTCCTGACCAACTGATGAATGCATACAATCACATTCTAAACAGTTGCAAAGTTGCTTTCGCTTATAATAATTTTTTTTCTTTTTCCCTGAAAAGAACACGAATCAAGGACTGGTACTGCTGACACAGACATGTGCATATGTTGGTGGGTCAGCACCAAACACGTGTCCTTGCACAACCATTGAACACAAACTTCAGTTGTTTTTTTCTCACCACACACACACAAATGGAAGCACATGAGCATATGAACATCTCTGTGTGTGTGCCAATAGAAGAATGTTCTCAATAAAGACCATCCACATACTTATACTCCCTCCCTCCAAAGACCGGTTTTGCTGCCAGTAACTACCTTCCAAATAAAACAGTCTCCAACCAAAGACTGATTTCTCTCCCAATAAAGACACTACAAATATAGACTTTAATAATTATAGACTCACTCTCTTTAAACACCAACTTTGTTCCCACTGAAAAGCTTCCAGTTATAAAATTCTCATCCAAGACTGGTTTCCCTTACACAAATCTCTACCTGAAGAGACTGGCTTTGCTCCTAATAAAGACTCTACAAAGTCTCCCTTAAAACATTTTCTGTTTACTTTTTTTTTTGTTTTTTTTTTTTTCTTTGGGAGCCCTATCTTTGTCTAGACACTGGACTGACGTCCTAACAAAGATTCCCTCTTCCTAGAGATCCAGTTTCTGAGGTTTTCTTAGAAGTCAGTATTGAGACGTTCTCTAAGGTTTTCTTAGAAGTCAGAATTGAGATGTTCTCCATTACTGTCTTTTTCCCTCACTGTCTCATTTTCCATACCACCCCAGCACTGCAGTCCTCAGGCAGCAATCCATATCACACCATCATGAGGCAACCCGCCAGAGGAGATGCTGCACTGCTGACTTATCACTGCAAATCTGGAGTGAATGATCACCCCCCCCCCCCCCCCACCCCCCCCTTTTTTTTCAAGAGGAGAGCACTGTCAATATCCATCTGATCACCGTCTCTACGAACCTGCCAACATCGACGACTGAACTCGCCACAGGCACAGGTGAGGATGGAAAACTGAAAAGAATGTTCGCATGAGAGCAGAACATGCAAAGACACAGAGTTGGACAGTTCTGTTTGGGACAGTGTGGAGTTCCGTTCTGGTCTGATCCCCACGTCAGCGCTGTTCTCTACGCCTCTTTTCATAATGCATGCCAGCGACACGGACACCTGCAGAGCAGGTCAGGAAAGTTGAGCTGCTCTCTTGAAGACGCCTCTACTAACCTGGTGAACCTCAGCTATGCAAATCTTAAATAAATGTCACCGAACCGCCCAGAGAAACGTGGACAAACGAGTCACAAGACAAACCACAATCATTCAACGCCTTCTTTCTTGCGCTGAACACAGAAGCGCGATCAAAGCTAAGTGCATTTTCGTTATTTGTTTCATGTTTGTTGCACCTGAAGAAGACCTAAGAGGTCGAAACGTGTGTGTGTGTTTGTCTGTGACTCGTTTGTCCACGTTTCTCTGGGCGGTTCGGTGACATTTATTTAAGATTTGTTTAGATTTCCGCCTGCAGTCGTTTCACTTTGCCTCAGCTATGCAGTTTATGACCACAGCATTCTTACCTTGATAAGCGCCAGTGTCAGACACCTCTACTAACCTGGTGAACCTCAACTATGCAGTTTATGACCACAGCATTCTTACCTTGATAAGAGCCAGTGCCGAAGTGAGGTGACTGCAGGCAGAAATCAAAAACAAATCTTTCAAACAATTCTCAGTGAGTCTGCCCAAAACAAGGACAAACATACCACAGGACAGAGCATGATGTGTTTTCGACCTCCTAGGTCTTCTGCAGGCAAAAATCAACAATATTCAGGACAATGAAAACAAAGAACGAGCAATCACTTAATGTCTTCTCATCTTCAGCGCTACAGGGCGTCATAACGTTATATGTTCTGTCTTGTAATTTGTTCTTGTTTTTAGCAGACTCACTAAGAATTATTCCTCAAATTTGGTAAGAACCAGTCATGACCAAACACCCCCCACCCCCCCCCCCCCCCCCCCCCAACAAATACAGCCTCCGATAGGACTCACATTCACAAATTATCAGCGTGGAAGTCCTCAGGACTAGCCACAGTACAAAGATGGCTAGGCATTCTCACCTCTTTGTCTCATCACGCATACATTCATACTTGGGTGGGTGGGGGTGGGGTGGGGAACTACCTGCAAACCATCACACACACCTAAACATTTCTTTTCTGCTCACACTGTGCATCTCACTCACTCTGTCTTCACATACCCACACACAAAGTCAGTACTGTCAGACAGAAAAACAAAAACAAAAACCCCTCATCCTTTCATTCTAGCACCACGCCTTTCTTTCCCAACAATTCCTCATCCTCCGCATCTTTCACGTCCTTCGCCTTTGCACCACCGTCCCCACCATCCTCCTTCCCCCCACCCTTCTTCCCTCCCTCCTCATCATCGTAATCATCATACTCCCACAGTTCCTTCTTGGGCTTGAACTTGCGAACACCGGCCTTGTTGATTTTGGGCGGGGGGGTCCATGTGTTCTTTGCTCTGGTCGTGCAGCCGGGACAGCGCTGTGAGCAGCTTGTCTTTGGCGATGATGCGACCTTTGTGCTTGGTGGGGCGGGCGCACTCTTTCAGCAGGTTCTCCAAGTCCCAGAAGTCCTTGGCCTCTTCGGGCATGTCATGCAGGAGTCCTGTAATGTCATGTGATCAGAATCTAGCCCAGCATACCAACACAATCATGTCATCACAATTTTATACTAACACAATCATGTCTTCACAATCTATACCAACACAATCATGTGACCACAATCTATACCAACATACTAACATAACTGTGTGATCACAATCTGTACCAACATACCAACATAATCATGTGATCACAATCTATACCAACACAACCATGTGATCACAATATATACCAACATACCAACACAATCATATGATCAGAATCTAGCCTAACTGATGAGATCTTTGAGTTTCTGAAAGAGATAACATTTTTCATCTGATCTAAGATTTTACAAAGGGAAGGATTCTTAACAAAGCTTCCAGTGTGTGTTTAGAAGGTGTGTTTTAAAGGGTTGTGTGAAACAGTTTTTTTTTCATTTTTAAATGACTTGTGAGTTGACTTCAACACCATGACATCCCCGATGTGGCCCTTTGCAGTCGGCTGGCTATAAGCAACATTATCCTTACCCTTAGCCCCAAACATACCAACACATTCATGTGATCAGAGTCTATCCCTACATACCAACAAAACCTAGTGACTGCAAGAATTGTGGGACAGTCCCCTTCAGCATTGCAAAGAGTGACTTTCTATGTAAATAAATGAAGTAAACTTACAACAAAACTAAGGCACTTTCAAGGAGACAAACAATTCAATGAAGCAATCCAATCAGGGCAAACGACAAGCAAAGCAGGCTTTTTTTTGTGTAGACAGACCACGTAATGAACAAAAACCAGCGAAGGCAAATTGAAGAAAAAAGAAACAGGACTTTTTGTTGAAAAGCAGTCTCTAAATTCAGATAACCAAACCTGTTCGCGCACACTTTACTAGTAGGCAAAGTGGTCTTTTTTTTTTCAAGAAGAAAGCCAATAATCACACCAACAAATGAATACTACTTCTTCTTTTTTTTCTTTTTTTTTTTAATTTGGATCACAAATTAAACAAAGTTCTTTTTCATAAGTAAACAGTCAATACGTGAGTGACTAAAGCTTTCTAAAGATATTGGTGTTCTTGCTCACTCAGGAGTAAAGAACATTTTGTCAGGAATACCCGACTACTTGCTGCTGTTCATTAAACTTTGTTCTAAACTAGGTTTCTCGCAGTTCTGAATCATGCTTCGCTGCACAAAACAACGACAAAACAAGCAATCATTTTATGCTCCATATTGAAAGATATCCTTGTAAGCTGCAGTCATGAATAAACATGCAAGAATTATCCAATTCTTCAGCTGTAACAAATATCGGCCTCAGAGTCTAGAAACAACGGTCAAAGATGATTTTTATCTCCGACTGTAACAAGTATGAATGTTACAGACATAGACAGGTTTTAAATGATTCAACACCCATTGTGCACTGAAGTGGATGAAGGTAAGTGATTGCTTGTTCATTTTCATTGTCCTGAGTGCTTCGTATCTTGACTGAAGAAGACCTAAGAGGTCGAAACACGTCGTGTTTTGTCTTGTGATTCGTTTGTCTACGATTTTTTTTGGCAGTGCGCTATTAATTACATTTAAAATTTGTTTAGATTTCCGCCTGCAGTCGCGCCTCACTTTACAATAGATATAGGTTTTTTTTTTATTTTTTTTCTTTTTCTGTAGTGCAGAAATATTCATCTTTTTATACACATAACAAATACACACACACACACCCTAACTCTCTGGGATTTTTTTTTTTAATGTTTCATTCAATGGCAAGTACCAGATTAGTAAAAGTCTCCTTCCTCTGAACTCATCCCCACCCCCACCCTCACTCCCCTCCTCTTTCCACACACACACACACACACATACACACACACACACACACACACACACACACCATACACACACACACACACACACACACACACATACATACCATACACACACACACACACACACACACACACACACACATATACCATACATACACACACACACACACACACACACACACACACACACACACACACATACATACCATACACACACACACACACACACACACACACATACATACCATACACACACACACACACACACCACCACACACACACACACACACACACACACACACACACACACACACACACACACACACACACACACACACACACACACACACACACACACAGAGGCCCTATTCCCTAGTCCACTCACACTTCACCAAAGACCAGACACAACCAAAGGAGCAGCGCACCTCCCGGCATGATGCCGTCCTCCAGGAGAGGGTCCAGAAGGTTAGTGCAGATGGCGTAGTAGTTGTGGTCGCTATGGAGACGATGGCACAGCTCATCTGGCACCACTGAGAGACAGGAGCTGTCCGTGCACAGCCGATGCTCGCTCTGCAGAAAGCGATCATAGTCCCGGGGTTTCTCTGCATTCACACACCACGCCAACGTCAGAGCATGGGCAGCAATTAAGGAGGGGGTGGGAGGGGGACAACCCTTCCCTCTTCCTCTCCTCTATACATGCACGCCCTTCATGATACACCAAATCCTAGGAATGTTTAAGTAATACATCCGCCAAAAACATAACAAACCAATGGGCATTGAATCAACACCAATCTCATGCCAAATCTAACGAGATAAGTGATTTGCTCGCTCTTCATTTTCATTGCGCTGAGCGTTGTTTATCTTGCCTGAAGGAGACCTGAGAGGTCGATCAGCATCGTGTTTAAATGTCTTGTGATTCGTTTGTTCATGTTTCGCGGGATGTATTTCTTAAACTTTTTTAAGATTTGTGTTGATTTCCGCCTGAAGTCACCTTACTTTACAGCACACCAAATCCTGTTCATCTCTGACGTACTGAACATCACTTTTGACTGCACACTCCTGGTAGTAGGGGTCTCTCACCGCCCGTACATTCCTTACAGGCTTGGCTTTGAACAGCATGGGTCTTTCTTGGCCTGTACATTCCTTAGAGGCTTGGCTTTGAACAGCATGGGTCTTTCTTGGCCTGTACATTCCTTAGAGGCTTGGCTTTGAACAGCATGGGTCTCTCACGGCCTGTAAATTCCTTAGAGGCTTGGCTTTGAACAGCATGGGTCTCTCTCACGGCCTGTACATTTCTTACAGGCTTGGCTTTGAACAGCATGGGTCTCTCACGGCCTGTACATTTCTTACAGGCTTGGCTTTGAACAGCATGGGTCTCTCACGGCCTGTACATTCCTTAGAGGCTTGGCTTTGAACAGCATGGGTCTCTCACGGCCTGTACATTCCTTACAGGCTTGGCTTTGAACAGCATGGGTCTCTCTTGGCCTGTAAATTCCTTTACAGGCTTGGCTTTGAACAGCATGGGTCTCTCTTGGCCTGTACATTTCTTAGTTAGAGGCTTGGCTTTGAACAGCACAGGTCTCTCTTGGCCCGTACATTTCTTAGAGGCTTGGCTTTGAACAGCACAGGTCTCTCCTGGCCTGTAAATTCCTTAGAGGCTTGGCTTTGAACAGCATGGGTCTCTTGGGTCTGTAAATTCCTTAGAGGCTTGGCTTTGAACAGCACGGGTCTCTCTTGGCCTGTAAATTCCTTAGAGGCTTGGCTTTGAACAGCACGGGTCTCTCTTGGCCTGTACATTTCTTAGAGGCTTGGCTTTGAACAGCATGGGTCTCTCTTGGCCTGTACATTTCTTAGAGGCTTGGCTTTGAACAGCATGGGTCTCTCTTGGCCTGTACATTTCTTAGAGGCTTGGCTTTGAACAGCATGGGTCTCTCATGGCCTGCACATTCCTTAGAGGCTTGGCTTTGAACAGCATGGGTCTCAGAATACCTACACCATCAGCAGATTGCAGGACATGCTAATGCCTCAGTCAGAAGGGTAGGTCTCCCACATTGCCTGTCCAAGCCGTCACCGCACATTCTGTACGTGCATCAGCTTGATCAGTCACCTGCATATCCAAAAATCATCTCTCACACACCCCCATCCTCCCTCCCCTCAACCCCTTGATAATGGAAGTGGTCCTCATCGATTCAACAGACAAACAACAATACCCAATAAAACAAATCACTCACTAGCCTCGACCGCCAACTTGTCGACGACAATGATGTTCTCGACGTCTAGGATGCGCACTTTCCCGGAGGCGTCAACACCGAAGTTGGTCCAGCTGGGGTCAGTGATGTACAGGGCAAAGTCCTCGTTGTTGTTGGTCAGCTGCTCTGCGCGATCTTCAGCAGTTCATGGCTAACCCTGCCTGCAAGAACATTGCAGGTCACAGTGCTAACGCTGACACATCACTTCATCCATGTTGGTCATGGGAGGCTCGAGCGAACCGAGAACTCTAGAGCAGTAGTAGTGGAATTTTTGTTGTTTGTCTTTATCATTCTCTTTATCCACCCTGCCATGTGCTGACCCGTTTATCCTGAAACTTTGTTGACTGTCTTTATCATTCTCTTTACCCACCCTGCCATGTGATGACCCGTTTTATCCTGAAACTTTGTTGACTGTCTTTATCATTCTCTATATCCACCCTGCCGTGTGCTGACCCGTTTATCCTGAAACTTTGTTGACTGTCTTTATCATTCTCTTTATCCACCCTGCCATGTGCTGACCCGTTTATCCTGAAACTTTGTTGACTGTCTTTATCATTCTCTTTACCCACCCTGCCGTGTGATGACCCGTTTATCCTGAAACTTTGTTGACTGTCTTTATCATTCTCTTTACCCACCCTGCCATGTGATGACCCGTTTATCTTGAAACTTTGTTGACTGTCTTTATCATTCTCTTTACCCACCCTGTCGTGTGCTGACCCGTTTATCCTGAAACTTTGTTGACTGTCTTTATCATTCTCTTTACCCACCCTGCCATGTGCTGACCCGTTTATCCTGAAACTTTGTTGACTGTCTTTATCATTCTCTTTACCCACCCTGTCGTGTGATGACCCGTTTATCCTGAAACTTTGTTGACTGTCTTTATCATTCTCTTTACCCCCCCCTGCCATGTGATGACCCGTTTATCCTTAAACTTTGTTGACTGTCTTTATCATTCTCTTTACCCACCCTGCCATGTGCTGACCCGTTTATCCTGAAACTTTGTTGACTGTCTTTATCATTCTCTTTACCCACCCTGTCGTGTGCTGACCCGTTTATCCTGAAACTTTTGTTGACTGTCTTTATCATTCTCTTTACCCACCCTGCCATGTGCTGACCCGTTTATCCTGAAGCTTTGTTGACTGTCTTTATCATTCTCTTTACCCACCCTGTCGTGTGATGACCCGTTTATCCTGAAACTGCTGCTGGTGTACTTTTTTTTCAACTAAAATGAGCAAGTTCTCTGCAAAGTGTGTGTACACAGCTTCCAACGTTTTGTGACAGGTGGCGGGGGAAAGAGTGAGCATGGGATTTGTTTTTCATCAACCATCAAACAGCACGGGATAGAGGTATAACTGAACTTGCAATGCCTATTGTTGAAAAACGAGTTTTTAGCAACACAAATTACTTTCATCATGCTTCATTCATCAGTATAACATTTGGCACCAATTCAGGTTCTCTTGCTAGGGTGGGTTTTTCTTCCTTTTTTTTCTCTCTCTCTCTCTCTTTTGATATATGTTAGGGCCTGTATTGTTCCGACTTATTGGCATGTCATCAAAGACACAGACGCAGCGCAATGCAACTTAGTAGATGAGAGTTAGTGAGAGTTGTCTCTCTTCTTTCATAGGTCACTAACCTAATGGTTACAAACTGCAAGTGCAATTACCGCTCGATAACTTCATCTCCAGATTATCTTTTTTCTTCTTCTTTTTTTTTTTTTTTTGACATACTTTTTTTTTTTCTCCAGTTTGTTGTATTCACTGTATTTTTACCTAACACGTGTACAAAATATGGCAAAATCATATGGGTAAACAAGCATGTGTGAGGGGAAGAGGGAATGGGGGAGGGGATCTTGACAGACACATGGAGAATGATGTCTTAGTTATGTGGTAGTTATGGTAAAATGGCAAAAATGGCTGGGTCATTGAGGTTCAAACGTACATAACTTAACCAAGGGCATGTACACACATAGGCAGATCAGTCACCGTTGTGTTAGGTCTCCACACAAGTTGACCTGAGAGACGAAAAAAAAAAAAAAAATTTGCTCCACACTTCACCTCCAGGTACAGCTGGGGCTCTCAAATCCACACCCCTTAAGATTGAGATGTAATTGATCTAACTAGTCAATTAGTACACCCTCACTGTTAATTGATGTGTTTGAATGGCAGACCAACACACAAGTCACCATCAATTAACACAGCCATAATCATTGGTGAAGTAAGGTGATCAACAAAGAAGCAACATACAGACTATCATTTAAAATGTATGGACCACCAACCTTTTACTGACATGACGGTCGATAATCTCTGCAAAACAGACATGCTACAAAGTTCTGAAGAGGTTGTTTCCAGCATGCTGTAGTCAACTATCTCAACTTAAGCAGCAACTTGGAACAGATCATTATAGTTTTCACTCTCTTCTGCATGTGCTCACTATAGTTCTTTCTCCTCTTCTGGAATGGCTAATTACAATTCTCACCTTCTTCTGAAATGATTGATTACAGTTCTTAGCTCCTTCTAAAATGGCTGATTACAGTTCTTATCTCCTAAAATGATTGATTACAGTTCTTATCTTCTTTTGGAATGGCTAATTACAGTTCTTACCTTCTTCTAGAATGGCTAATTACAGTTCTTACCTTCTTTTGGAATGGCTGATTATAGTTCTTATATTCTTCTGGAATGGCTAATTACAATTCTCACCTTCTTCTAAAATGGCTAATTACAGCTTTTACCTCTTCTAAAATGATTAATTACAGTTCCTACCTTCTTTTGGAATGGCTAATTACAGTTCTTACCTTCTTTTGGAATGGCTAATTACAGTTCCTACCTTCTTTTGGAATGGCTAATTACAGTTCCTACCTTCTTTTGGAATGGCTAATTACAGTTCCTACCTTCTTTTGGAATGGCTAATTACAGTCCTTACCTTCTTCTGGAATGGCTAATTACAGTTCTTACCTTCTTCTAAAATGGCCAATTACAGTTCTTACCTCCTTCTAAATTAATTAATTACAGTTCTTACCTTCTTTTGGAATGGTTTATTACAGTTCTTACCTTCTTTTGGAATGGCTAATTACAGTTTTTACTTTCTTACGAAAGGACTCATTACAATTAATTTCACCTTGGAGGGCTCATTAGTGTTCCAATCTTCCTGTGAAAGGGCTCGTTACAGCTCTCACCATTCTCCCGACGGGATCATTTTCAGTCTTACCCTTTTGTGGAAGGGCTCATTGTAGAATTCCTGCAGCGTGGTTCCCACATGTTCCACTATGACCTGTCGTCCACATGCCCCAAAGTATTCTGGGAAGGGCCACCTCTCTGCTGCAGGAAAGGTCTGCAATCCCGTCCCCAGCCAGCATTAAGCAGACGAAGAACACAGAGAACAAAGAACACTGAACAAAGACGTGTTCGGACTGCACAGAATAGCATAAAGTAATTCTGGCCAAGCCCGTTACACTTGTTCTTCCTACCATAACAGTGTCTTCCAACGTGAGCCGAGATTTGTTCCCCAGTGTCCGCATGAACTAACAAACAGCAACACTTATAACACTTTCAGCACTTACATTGCACTGATCTCTGGTAACAGCAAATAAATTTATGTGTTGACAACCATGCTTTACAATCTACATTTCTTTATTTCTTTTTAGTATAGAGACACATATTCCAATATGACAATTAACTGAATAACGACTAATACAACTTAACACATGTCATACTTGTTTCCTTGACAATGACAATAGGCAGGTTTAAACATATGCCAAGTTACACCTTTGCTGTTAATGAAATCACATACAAATGAAGCAAAAAATAAATGAATAAGTTTAAAGCCACATAAAAAAAAAAAGTGCTCCAAACTATTTAAAGTTCAGCAACAACAACAACACACACACACACACACACACACACACACACACACACACACACACACACATACACACACTGAATGCATTCAAATTGAGGATATAACAGAATTTCAAAATGCTAAAATGAAGCAGCATCACCATGTGTCCTTAGAGATCCATTGGAACTATACACAACAACATGAACATTTTGTCAGAGATCAGACAGGCAATCTCCATCAGACCCACACACACACAACATGAACGTTTTCCCCCAGTACCTGCAGCATCAGAGGCTCAGTGTTGAGGGAGGCCGTGTACCACACCTGAAGCTTGTCCCCGACCATGATCTGCTTCTTCTTCCGCACCTCCTTGTAGTACGTCCACATGCGGTCCATCAGGCGGTATGACGCGCAGGTGAACATGCCCGCCATCTGCGTCAGATGCTTCGGTTGTAAGGGTTCCTTACGGAGTGTCACCGCCATATCTGTCAGAAAAGTACCCGCGGCACGTCGCAGCCGTGCGGTCTGTTGGCGTTTCGACACACCTTGTTGTCGAGTTCTGCGAGTTCCTGATCAGTGCCCATCTTTTTCAGCACCACCTTCTGGTTGCCGGACAGTGTGGCGTACCGGATGTTCTTAGAGCTGAAAGCGTCCCAGGACGCGGTACTGAGACCACCCTGAAAGCTCCACCTGGTTGTAGTAGATCAGGCCGCAACCGCTGTACCCGAAACGAAACAGGCTGGGCACATGGGCACGTCCAGGAAGTTATCGTGAGTGACATCGTGTTTCATGAAATAGCGGAACAGCAGTCCCGTACAGCAGGAGGGAAAAGAGCAGGGACAGACAGAAGACGAGTTTGCCTGTGAACGGGAGTCTTCTGTAGCGTCGGGCAGACTCGTTCATCACTGAAGACAGTCTGTTCATGCCATCAGCCATGCTGGCAGCACCATTGCGGTGCCGTACTCCACTCCCTGGTAACATTGTTCTTTGAACGCCAAGGATAATCACTATGAATGTTAGTAATAATGTTGCATAACACACTTGTCAAAGTCCACACCTTTTAGATCACTGACCAGGGAACTTTCACAGACTGGACGTGGAATGGTACAGTTACCAAATACCTGGACAAAAAAAAAAAAAAAGTCAGGTAATATCAGCAAAGAGGATCCCATACTTGAATTAACGTACCACACATATCTAAGCAAATCGCATAAAATGCAAATGACAGAATGTCACCTGTCCACATGAGAAACCAACAAGAGGGGAAACTCATACTGGCACCACAACCAAGCAATGATTGTCAGAAGTGGGCTTAGTGAGTAGTTCCCCGAGTACGTTGGATCAGAGAAACCACCATTGAACACCACCGAAGTGTTGTCTTCTCTGCAGGATTGCCTCATGGCACTGGCTGTCAGAACTAGGGCTGCGACAAACAAAGCAGGACGCGGACATTATGCTACTGGACAGGCAGAGACGATGAGATTGCAGAAAAAAAAAATAATAATAAAACAAAAATACAAGTGTGAAACAAGAAATCTACCCTCTTGATCAGTGCAACCAGCAAAGTCATAACATTCAAATATTTCCTTAAAAACAAGTAATGTTTAACTCTTTCTATGCTAAGGACTGCATATCCAGTCCTTATGTTTACAACCTTTGTATACTAAGGACTGCGTATGTGGTCCAAGGCTTTGGAATTTTTCTCCGAAGTGAGCAAATCTTTGGTACCAAAATACTTCTCATAGACAGCTCCTGCATATTAATTAGAGTGCAGGCATTTTAGTTCATAGGCTTTGCAAGCTGAATGCTCGCTAGCAGATGCTGTTCACACCACATCATCAGCTCGGTTGGCAACAAGGCGTCCTCTGCTACTACATCAACCATGCATGGTGAAAAAACACTACAAATTGCCACTACAATGTAACAGAAGCCCTTGAAATGTTGCAAAACATTTGAAAATATTAAGAGCATAAAACCAGTTAATGTAATTTTTTTTTTTTTTTTTTTTGCTGTCCCAACCTCTGCGCCACCTCAGAGGCAGTGCACCCACGCCGCTCATTCCGACACCCTGTCCACAGCCCACAGCCTGGCTGATCCTGCCGTAGCCCCGGCATCGACAATCCACAGGGAGCAGTCAATGTCAAGTCGTCAAGAGGCAAACCATCGGAGGAGACACTGCACTACTGCAGAGTCACTTCAGTGGTGTTCAGTGGCGCCTGTTCTGATCTAACATACGCAGGACACCACATACTAAGCCCCCACTGACGACAATAATTGCTTAGTCGCGGAGCCGGCGTGAGTGAGCTCCCCCTCTGGAGGGCACCACCATGTCTGTCAAACGACAGCCCCCATGGACTCACCGATACCGTGTGACCCTGATGGAACCAAACCAAGGCCACAGACGTGGAGAGGACATCGAAATTGAGGTCACCATGAGAGCAGGGCATGAAGGGCCACAGAACTTGAGACATTTTTTTTAAATGCTGATCGATGAGAATGAGGATGATTAAGATGATGCTATGGATTTCCATTTCGGTCTGAGACTACATGACAGGGCTGTACTCTACGCTTCATTTCATGATATACCCCGGCATCAACCAGGCCCGAGAGATATAGATACCTGCAGTGTTGGTCAGAAAATTTGAGCAACACTCTCAGAAACGCATCCATTAAGTGGATGAAACTCGACTGTGTGGTCCCAGTCTTCCCAACTGAGTCCGCAGCAAACTCAACTCTGGGTAGGAGCCGGTCGGGACAGAAAAACCCACATGACTCTGATGGGATTCGAACCCGTGACCTCCCAGCCGGGAGTCCGCGACGCTAACCACTTTGCCACAGCGGCTGGTAATGTAAATTTATTGTTCATAGGGGTATACCACCTCTATTTTTACATGACAGGCAAAATCTCATTTTCTTTGTCATGCATACTGTATTACCAAATAAACAGAAAAATAATTTTGCTATATTGTTTGTAGTTTCTCAATCATTTAAAAACATAACTTGAAAAAAATCACAAGTCTGTGTTTATTCATTTTTCTTATATGATTTTTTAAAAAGTATATTGAAATGGTCAGTTTCTGGGCAAGTAAGGGGAGATAACAGCTAGTATAGAATGAGCTAGTGTGAGCAAATGCTTGTCAACACACACTGTTCAGCAGTATTTTTGTTTCCGCCAGGTTGGACTGACATAAACCTCTGACGAAAACACTGGTGCATGTATTGTCCATGAGACAGAAAAGTATCAGGTTTTGATATCGGTTAAAGAAAAAGCACCATTTCTCAATCGTCCTACTTATACCCAAACGTCACTTCAACAATGGTGCAGAACTTGGTTTGGAGCATTACCCCTCTGCTGCTTCTTCTGGCTCCAAAGTATCTTGTTGCTGCCCAGGTAACAGCAGTATAGGGGGTGTGATCAATAGCAAGCTGTCAAGAGGAAACCCAGCACAGAAGACACAGCACTGCTGCCGACTCACTCTGATGGTCCTCAGGGGCCTCTGTTCTGATCTAACATACCCAAGACACCACCTGCTAAACCCTCAAATGATGAAAATGACTGCTGTAGTTGTGGAGCCAGCATGAGCAAGCATGGGCCAGCATGAGCAGGCATTTCAATCTGGAGCGGGGAGGGGGGGGGGGGGATTGCTGTAACATCCATGGAATGACAGTCCCCATGAACATCTGATATCACCCAGTTTGTCATGGACATGGACGTAGTAAGTCAAAACTAAGTTTACCACAGGAGTCCGCCAGAGCAGGACCACAGAAATTTAGATATTGTCAAGATGTTCCACAATAATGAGCCCACTTATGGAAACACACTGGTGTTCATCTTAATACCGTTTCTTCTGTTTGTGTCTAAATGACACCCGACAGCGTGTGACGGAGAACCCTGATGTGAGAGTAGTTTCTTTTTTCAATACACGACAGACCATGTGTGCATAATTCTGTGACATAAAAGTGGACAGTATGAATGACATTTTTTACATGTGTGTGTATGTGCGGAGTGGGATGGGGAGGATAGTGAGGGGAAGGAGAGGTATGGACAGGAGGGAAAGGCGTGACTCACAGAAGCCTTGAGCCATTACATCAGTACTGAGTTTACAATCAATGCTCTTGAGCTGGTTTGCTGTCATTGCCTGTCTACTAACAATACAAAAAAAAAAATATATATATATATAGAGAGAGAATCACTGATAATGCACACATGTACAGTGTTCTGAACTTGTAAAATACCTAGAGCTTCATTTCATCAATTATAACAATGATACTTTCTAAAGGTTCTTACAGCTTTATTGAGTGACTTCTGGTGTTTTTTTGACACAGTTAAATGCCGTTTGATCTCTCTTCACACTCACTTCAAGTTCAACACTGGAAATGTTATCCACAAAGAAATAAAATGGATCCATGATCTTATTCACACTTTTCTATGTGTTTGTGTGAAGATATACCTGTATCTTTTGGTAATTGTGCATGTGTGTGTGTGTGTGTCTACATATGTGTGTGTGTGTGTGAGTGTGTGTGTGTGTGTGTGTGCACGTGTGAGTTTGTATCAGCTGAATAGTGTCGTTAAGTCACATAACTTCTTTGACTTCTTTGGAAATTACATAATGAAAATGTTTTTAAGTAAATAAATACAATTTCAAGTCATTCTCACAGTCCCATGCACTCACTTTAAACTGTCTAAATCATTCCTAACTTTCACGTTACCATGTATAAAGTTCTCTCTCTCTCTCTCTCTCTCTCTGTTGTCTGTCTCAAACAGACATGCACACAAAGGCAAATGTGTGCTGTGATTGCACGTGTGTTCGTGCACACACACATATAAGTATGCACACACAACATTTTCTTTACATAGGAGCAAGTAAATGCAAGTGAATGTGCGCATGTGAACACCAGTTGATGGAAAAGGCAAGTATGTGTAAATTATTTGCAAACTGGATACAATGAATCAGCTGTCTGTATGTGTGTGTGTGTGTGTGTGTGTGTGTGTGTGTCACTCTGTGTGTGTGTGTGTGTGTGTGTATGTGTGTGTGTGTGTGTGAGCATGCATGTGAGAGAGAGAGAGAGAGAGAGAGAGAGAGAGAGAGAGAGAGAGAGAGAGAGAGAGAGTAGTATGCGTGAAAGAGAGTGAGAGAAGAAGAAGAAGAAGACGAAGAAGAAGACAAGGTAAAATTCCTTACATACATGTATAGATAATAGATAAGCACTGGTAAGCTTTTTTGAAAATTTGTGGTCTTCCTGGGTTGAGTCAATGATGCAAAAATACGAAATGGCAATAAATGTGGAAGCATACAAAATGAGGCTCAATCTTTTTTTCTTTTTAATCTAATGAGAGAGAGAGAGAGAGAGAGAGAGAGAGAGAGAGAGAGAGAGAGAGAGAGAGAGAGATTCTCTTTTTTTATTCACTGAGATGATGATGTTGATGATGATGATAATCTTTTATTTCCAAGGGTAACAGATTTAAGCAAACACATGCTTTTTTCATCCGGCCCCTTGCCCCGCTATGAGACTAACTAAGCTAGAGACTAGAGAGAGAGAGAGAGAGAGAGAGAGAGAGAGAGAGAGAGAGAGAGAGAGAGAGAATGTGTGTGTGTGTGTGTGTGTGTGTGTGTGTGTGTGTGTGTGTGTGTGTGAGTGAGTGTGCCAATGGGCGATCAAATTCAAAATCATGCCACTTGTGCTGGCAGACGCAGTGCGACAATTCTCACTGTTCTTGTTACTTCTTCTACAAAATCTTAATAAGTTATACTTTGAAACTAACAAGTAACAGAACACAAACAGTAACAAACCCATCCAAAATTCCATTCTGTCTGATATTCATGGAATGATTGATAAATGCATCATTGTTGCTGTTTTGTGGCCCACTTCTTTCGTCTGCTCTTGAATCATTCTTCCGGGAAGAATGATGATAATGACTGTCTACCTAAATCCACGCAAACGTTTACAGACCCCGTACATCTACTTACACAATTCCGACACAAAATAACAAAATACCACATTTTAACATTTGAATCCGACACGAATAAACCTTTCGTCTCCATTGGCATGGAGAGGCCGAGTCTGTGTGAAAACCTCCGTGTATCAAAGTGTTTACCCTACGCTTTGGAGTGTTCGTGTATATAATGATAATAATGATAATAACAATGATGATGATAATAACATAATAATAATGATAACAATAATAATAATCATCGTAACAACAACAACAACAACAACAACAACAACAACAACAACAAGAATAGCAACAGTGAGTTCGAAGTGAGGTGAATGCAGGCGGAAACTATTTGTCGTGTACTTTGTTTTTAAAACGAATTTACAGTAAATCCGCTAGTCAATAGGGATAAAGAAATGACAAGACAAAATACGACGCGCTTCGACCTCTTAGGTCTCCTTTAGGCATGATAAACAGCATTTAGGACAACGAAAACGAGAGAGAGAGAGAGAGAGAGAGAGAGGAGAGAGAGAGAGAGAGAGAGAGAGAGTGTGTGTGTGTGTGTGTGTGTGTGTGTATGTATGTGTGTGTGTGTGTGTGTGTGTGTGTGTGTGTGTGTGTGTGTGTGTGTGTGTGTGTGTGTGTGTGTGTGTGCGTGCACGTGCACGTGTTGATTCAACGCCCATCTTGCACCAAATTTGAGAGGAAAATGATAGCTTGTTCTTCGTTTTTGTTGTTCCGAATGTTATTTATCTTGCCTGAAGAAGACCTAAGAGGTCGAAACGCATTATCTTTTGGCTTATGATTTGCTTGTCCCTGTTAACTGGCGGATCCACTTTAAAGTCCTTTTGACACGTGTTTGAATTCCCTCCTGAGTCACTTCACTTTGAAACTAATCTTAATTTGTTTCTTTCCTTCGTTTGGCGGCATAGTCCTTTTTATACACTGGCACTTTCAACACACTTGCACTCTGCCTTATCCGGTCAGTCCAGTCACTGACTCAGGGGTTCTGTTAGGAGTCTTGATAAGCCTTTCTATGGAACCACTTACTAAGTCCGACCTGTCAGTGTCAGTCTCAGAGTCCAGCAGTGGTAGTGTCAAAGCCGTGCTCAATGATGTTGCAACAGTCTAGGACTGTCCTGTCGCAGTAGTAGGTATGGCAAGTCTGCCTCCGATGAACTGGAGGCCATTCTACTGGTCTGTCACAGGCACACTCAGCCTGACACTAGTCATAAACCAACTACAAGTTGGGAACTCCCGTCAGGTGCGTTGCAGTGCGTTGAGAGATGGCGTAGCAGCGAAGACCAAGGGAGAAGTGGCAGCTCTCCTTTGAGGGACACTGATGTGAGAGGTCAGTGTCGAGCGACACAGCGAACCTTCCAGCCGAATAGGTGATGGTTGGTCTAGTCTGTGTCGCCGGGGGACGGCTCCTGGAGATGTGGGGACCATCGGCGATGGCGCGCTGCCTGACTATGATTACCGTGGCCTGGGATACCATGATTCTGAGGGTCGGGCATGGGGGCACCCCTCATGGGGTTGGGCTGAAGAATTGCCCTCTCGGCCGTAGTCTACGTGGACCACAGAATACAAGGGACTCGTGCAGCGCTCCAACGACTGTCGTCCTGCTCCCTCTTTGAGGCGGCCCACCGCGGCACAGGACCATCGCCACCCGAGCATGAAAAAGGCCGCCTGGTGGCCCTGAAAACCAGCACCCGAATGTGAACTAAATGAGAGCGACAAACGACGGCCCTCACACGCAACTCGCCCACTACTGCCAGCGACAACAGCTGCCACAGAATATGCGGACCAATGCGAGTATACCCTGTCTGAATCTCACCAATCACGTCAAGGAGCTCCGTTGTCCATGAGCCTAGGTGTTGTACTGCCGGAGCTGGTCTGCCTGTTGGTCTGCCTGCCTGTTGGTCTGCCTGTCGGTCTGCCTGTTGGTCTGCCTGTTGACCTGGGGCATCAGCAATTCCGCAGAACTCCTCTGTATGCACAGCATCCGTGTGCCATGATCCCCCCCCCCCCCTTCCCCTCCCCCCCCCCCCCCCCCCCCCCCCCCCTCCCCCCCCCCCCCCCCCCCCCCCCCCCCCCCATTCCGGACTTCATAATGAAAGTTTTTCACTCAGAAGGTTGTCTACCCTGTCTGTAAGGGCTTCCGGCTAATAGGACGTAAATCTCACCCATCACCCAGGGTGTGCAGGGAAGAAGGGAGCCCTTCACCATGCTTGAGCGATAAAGATCCATTAACAACAAGAATGACCGTTTAGGTCCATTAACAACAAGAATGACCGTTTAGGTCCATTAATAACAAGTATGAGCATTTAGGTCCATTATAACAAGTATGACCGTTTAGGTTCATTACTTACAAGTATGACTGATTAGTCTATTGATTACAAGTATGACCGTTTAGGTCCATTAATGACACGTATGACCATTTAGGTCCATTAATGACAAGTATGACGGTTTAGGTCAATTGATAACAACTACAGACAGACGCTCAGACTACAACCAGGATCGACTGAATATAGTTCAGTTTGACGTCATCACAGCTAAAGCTTTTAGGGACAAGTCATTCTTTCGCGGTAGTCGTGGATGCCTTGGTTTAGAGGTTCATGGTGGAGTTGGTCGGTGTTGTTGATCGATGGTGGTGGTCGTTGATGTTGTTTTCCCTTCGTTGTTTTCCTTTCGTCAGGTTCATCTCCTGGTCACCAGCTTTTTAATGCCTTGCTACCGACCAAAAGTGAGGCTTGTCTCCTCGCAGGAAAGAAGTTGTCTCCCCTTCTAACTTAACCCTTGGGTCATAGTCGCTCTGGGTGGGGCACTGGTCTTCCATGTCGGCTCCCCTAGGCCATCTAACAAGAAGTCAAACGTCCCGTAAACTAGGGAAGCTCCTTGGAGTGCACGGACGGCAGCAGGCTCGACCACAGGAGGAAACCACTCCAGCTATGGAAGAGAGTCGCAGGGGTGATTCTTTGGGCGTCCTGAGAGGTGAGGCAGGGATGCACTTTCCGTCTACCTAAAGTCCCGTTAAGCCAGCGTCCTTGAGGGTGAAGGGGAAACGGACTTGATACCCACGTCAACCTCCGTCACGCCCAGTATCGTAAGGAATGAGGTGGAAACGGATTTCCTGTCCTCTTCAACCTTCATCCACCTCCAAAATATCCGCATGCCTTGCTCCTCGACCTGAAATGGTTCATCCCTTGTGGAAGACTCGCTTGATATGACTCTGCTACATGTGGGTCACAAAAATTAGAATACTTTTTATAGACAGTGGGTTTCAATTATGTTTGGCTACACCAAAGTGTGGAAAATGATTTGATGTGTCTGTTTTTAAAAAAAAAGAATTACAGACGTAGCAAGACAAGAGTGGTTTGCAGACATGACAGCGAGTTGACGTTTCACCTTATATACATCATTCAAAACTATGCTTGCACCGGAAAATTGTTTTACTGAAGTTCAGATAAAGTGATTCAGAGAATCTTTGACGAGGTTCAGATTAGGGGTGAGTTAGATAACCTCTCACAGAAATCGTTTCATGCGGGATACATCTGCGAGAATGAATGACTGTCCCTTCGGTGCAGATGAACGAAAGGATGAAAAAACATGTTTTGTTTGAGTGTCCTCAGTACAACAATATTCACCCCAAATATTTTCAAAACTATTCCGCCTCATTTCGAAAACCAGTATCTGATAGAATTCTGACATGTGAAAATGCTAATATTGCTCGTCAGCTTGCTTGGTCCTTGTACAAATGTTTTTGAAATAAGAAAAAAAGCTAATTGCTGAAGACTTCATAGTGATGTGTTAAAAGAAAAATCTCCAGAAGCTATCAAATGAATGTGTACGCATGGAATGAAAAACAAATAAGTTTTTGTCACATCTCTACAGATGTAAGAATTTTGTCAGGTCGTTGTTTTCAGTATGACTTTTTCCTTTTTAAATGATTTGTAACGTCACTCACCCTGTGACAGAGGCCATCGTGCCACAAGTCATTAAATGTTCGAGTTCGAGTGACACTCCTAATTTGGGCTTATCGGCAAACGAAAATCGGGTTGTCTCTTTCAAAGTTCCTCAGCAGCTGGTCTGGTCTTGCCAGAGTGGTCTACTTGCAGGGTGACAGGGGCCACATTGTCCACCTCTCTCCCCTCCCCGACCCCCCTACCCCCACTCCCCATCCCAACCCCTCAGTCGATACTTGTAACACCCTAGCAACCCACTTCAGCCACTTTTCTTTTTTTTTTTTTTTTTTTTTTTTTTTAATGAGACCTCCTCGTTCGTCAGATCAGCAACATCCAGCATTGTGGGCGAAGTTTGCTCCCGTTCACTCCCCCAGTCTCAGGCCCTTGGGCTGCAAGCAGATGTCGATGGCGTAAGCAGATGCCATGTCCAGTGGTGCTGGATAGCCCTTCAGTCAGCTTCTTTCCCTTCTCTAGACTCATATGGGCTGCAATACCAGCACTATCATCTACTGAAGAGAACTGCCACCAAATTCAGCTGAAATCTCTCTCTCTCTCCTCCTCTCTCTCTCTCTCTCTCTCTCTCTCTCTCTCTCTCTCTCCCCCCCCCCCCCCCCTCTCCCCCCTCTCTCTCTGTGGCAGTTGGTGATGACTGTATTGCTCATACCGGTGCAGTGCTGCCTGTTGATGATTCCACCAGCTTATCCCAGTTTCCACCTGGTCCCAATAGTCATGCCATTGCCTGTTTTAGTGCCTGTGTCCGCCCCTGCGAAACAACCTCTGATGAAGGTGGCAGCCTTTCACCAAAGATTAATGACAGGTGGTGAATGAAAGCATGAACCTTTGGAGACTAGTTCGTCTCCACACAGCCAGGAACCAAACACTTCTGGCCCTTTTTTTTCTTTCTTTTTTTTTTTTTTTTTTTTTTTTTTTTTTTTTTTTTTTTTTTTTTGTCCCTGGTATGTGGATCTGGCGTTCTTTGCTTTCCTGGATCTGTGGAGATACACAGACATGTGCTTGAGAGTTCTGGCACCCAGGATCTCAGTAGTAGCGGGGCTTGAGAGTGTGATCTTTTCAGGAACAATTCCTGCTCTTTGACACGGACAGCTTTGACCTAAAAAGGACCGTCCTGGTCACCAACAAGACAGCCCATGTCAGAGGAACACGGGTCCTTAGCACACCGCCTGGCCGTTGGCCCTTTGTCAGAGGATTCTCCGTCCGTTCAAGAACTTTCCCTTGATCCTCACAGGCTTGTCTTGGGATCCCCATCAGCGCGGCCAGCATACCCAGTGTCCCCATTGTCCTGAGTATCCTTGGGTGATGCTTTTTCAGGTGGTCCTCTTGAGCAACCTGATCAGCCAGCCGTATCAGAATGTTGACTCGGACGCTTCTGGAGCAAGACGCACATCCGCCGAACACGCCCGTTTGCACAGCATCTATACACCCACACAGCACTTTTCCCTGTTCAGGGCATCGCCGCTTGGAGCTGTCTCCAACCAATACAATACAAAGGAGGTCACAGGTTACGTCACTGACCATCAAGCAGGTGATTTAACCGGAACTCCGACGGTTGATTAGCTGCTGACCTTGAAGGCCTGGGGTTGCGGGTTCGAATCTCCGCTGGGCCGTTTCGGTGCAGGGGGATTTTCCCCTCGGAGTTAACATTGGTTCTGACTCCATTCCCCATACAGTCCTTCGAATGAGGCTATAAACCGAGGTTCTGTGAGTGAACGCACGCATAACATCTTGCACACACGCTACACCCCCATCACCAACTATCGGAAGAGAGAAGGCCAGTTTGGCCGTTGGTGAAGGATGACACGTTACACATAGCAAACACTCAGCGTGAGAAATGGAAAGAATGAAGGATATACGGAAATTGAGTGAACAATATTGACCGGATGACACGGGAAACGACTGAATGATGCGCCGGCAGGCAGCTCTTCAGTCGGCACTACCAAGGTAGGCAGCCCGTTGTGTAAACGATAATGTTTATTATCTTATGATTATGTAAAGCGCTTAGAGCCCTAATCTTTAGAGAATAGGCGCTATAAAAATTATTATTATTATTATTATTATTATTATTATATTATTAAGACCAGTGTGAAGAATGGAACGCCATTTCTATTCACTGTCAATATGTGTCCTGGTTCCTCTGAGGACTTTTTGACCCATACAGGTGTCGCCTCAGGTTCTCCGGCACCTGCAACCCCATGTCACAGGCAGGAGTCACGACACGTCACGCGGTCTCAGACCTGAATCCCAAATAAGGCATTACCGGATCCTGACGGTACAAGGCCAAGAATCTGGAGATGTTTGATAGATCAGGTCTAGTTTTGAAGAAAGGAAATGAGGCGGGGAACAGTAAACAGTAAATGATGAACAAGTAGGGTACTCTTCCTTCCATGGTGAAATGATTACATGCCCATAACTCTATACGATACGAAACCTGTTACGACACCAAATCGCCCCCCACCCCCCACTCCACATCACACACACACACACACACACACACACACACACACACACACGGACGCATGTTCCGCATCT
>JADBJO010002718.1:142500-147500 GCA_016801955.1 Conus betulinus | reverse complement strand
AATAAGCAATTCACAGTATAGCAGAGTTCATTAGAATAGTGCTGAGCACAGCAGGGTGGAATAGACTTCAGGACAAAGTACAGCAGAGTAGAGTGTAGTGGGGGGGCACAGTAGAATAGAGAAGAGGAGAGCACAGCAGAGAGGAGCTGAACAGAACTGAGTACATTAGAGTACAACAGCAGTATTCCCACTGGCTATAACAATTCTGAAGGTCATCAGTTAAGCCTTCTATCATCAATGTTTGACGGCAAAAGTGGGAAGAAAAGTTCGGGGGGGGGGGGGGGGGGGGGGGGGGGGGGGGGGGGGGGGGAGGGGGCGGGGGGGGGGGGGACTTTTATCAACCAGGGTAAGGCCAGTGGAGGGGTGGGGGAGGAGGAAGAGGTAGGAGCACTATCTACATGTCTTTTATGTTTCAACATCATCAGCAACGTGTTTACTGACTGAGGCAGACCTGCCTTTACCATTTCTTCATCTCCCTCAGCCTCATATCATCGCGGTTTTGCTTTAAGGAGCCAATGCAGGAGAGGCAGTTTAACACAAGACTCCGAGCTGGCGCGTGCTCATGGATAGGGAAGGGAAACAAGTCCGGCATTTTCCTGTTGTGTCGTCTGCCATGTTCCTTGTGATGAGATAGGACAAACAGGGTCAGCGCATACGATTCGAAAAAAAAAAAAAAAAAAAAATGTGTGTCACAATAACTCACAGAGTGATATCCTTATGTGATTCATATATATACATGCACATCAGTGTGTCTTTGGGGACACTGCAGTAGAGTAGAGCAGAATACAGCACTGCAGAGCAGAGTACAGGAGGGTGGAGCAGAGCAAAGTGCACTAGAGCAGAATATATTAAAGCAGAACAGAGAAGAGCAGAGTAAGTGGAACAGAGCAGAATACAGTAGAGTAGAGCACAGCACTAGCGTAAGAGAATGCAATAGAACAAAGCAGTGTAGAGAAGGATGCAAAGAGCATAGCAGAATACAGAAGAGTGCAAAAGAACACAGAGTACAGCAGAGTGCAAAGAACATAGCAAGAGTACAACAGAGTGCAAAGAGCATAACAGAGTGCAAAGAACATAGAGTACAACAGAGTGCAAAGACATAGAGTACAACAGAGTGCAAAGAAACATAGCAAAGTACAACTGAGTGCAAAGAACATAGCAAAGTACAGCAGAGTGCAAAGAACATAGCAGAATACACCAGAGTGCAAAGAACGTAGGAAAGTACAGCAGAAAATAGCAGAGTGCAAAAGAACATATCAGAATACAGCAGAGTGCAAAGAACATAGCAGAGTGCAAAGAACATAGCAGAGCGCAAAGAACATAGCAGAGTACAGCAGAATGCCAAGAACATAGCAGAATACAGCAGAGTGCAAAGAACATAGCAAAATACAGCAGAGTGCAAAGAACATAGCAGAGTGCAAAGAACATAGCAAAGTTCAGCAGAGTGCAAAGAACATAGTAGAATACAGCAGAGTGCAAAGAACATAGCAAAGTACAGCAGAATAGAGCAGAGTGCAAAGAACATAGCAGAATACAGCAGAGTGCAAAGAACATAGCAAAAACAGCAGAGTGCAAAGAAACATAGCAGAGTGCAAAAGAACATAGCAGAGTGCAAAGAACATAGCAGAGTGCAAAGAACATAGCAGAATACAGCAGAGTGCAAAGAACATAGCAAAATACAGCAGAGTGCAAAGAACATAGCAAAGTGCAAAGAACTTAGCAGAGTGCACAGAACATAGCCAGGGTACAGCAGAGTACAAAAAAAACATAGCAAGGGTACAGCACAGTGCAAAGAACATAGTAGAGTACAGCAGAGTGCAAAGAAAATAGCAGAATACAGCAGAGTGAAAAAAAAAATAATAGCAGAATACAGCACAGTGCAAAGAACATAGCAGAATACAGCAGAGTGCAAAGAACATAGCAGAGTGCAAAGAAACATAGCAGAATACAGCAGAGTGCAAAGAACATAGCAAAATACAGCAGAGTTCAAAGAACATAGCAGAGTGCAAAGAACATAGCAAAGTACAGCAGAGTGCAAAGAACATAGCAGAATACAGCAGAGTGCAAAGAACATAGCAAAGTACAGCAGAATATAGCAGAGTGCAAAAACATAGCAGAATACACAGCAGGGTGCAAAGAACATAGCAAAATACAGCAGAGTGCAAAGAACATAGCAGAGTGCAAAGAACATAGCAGAGTGCAAAGAACATAGCATAATACAGCAGAGTGCAAAGAACACATAGCAAAATACAGCAGAGTGCAAAGAACATAGCAGAGTGCACAGAACATAGCAAGGGTACAGCAGAGTGCAAAAAAATATAGCAAGGGTACAGCACAGTGCAAAGAACATAGTAGAGTACAGCAGAGTGCAAAGAAAATAGCAGAATACAGCAGAGTGCAAAAGAAAACAAAACATAGCAGAATACAGCACAGTGTGCAAAGAAACATAGCAGAATACAGCAGAGTGCAAAGAACATAGCAGAGTGCAAAGAACATAGCAGAATACAGCAGAGTGCAAAGAACATAGCAGAATACAGCAGAGTGCAAAGAACATAGCAGAGTGCAAAGAACATAGCAAGAGTACAGCAGAGTGCAAGGAACACAGCAGAGTACAGCAGAGTGCGAAGAGCACAGCAGAGTACAGCAGAGTGCAAAAGAGCACAGCAGAGTACAGCAGAGCATAGCAGAGTACAGTAGAGTGCAAAAGAGCACAGCAGATTACAGCAGAGTGCAAAAGAGCACAGCAGAGTACAGCAGAGTGCAAAGAGCACAGCAGAGTACAGCAGAGTGCAAAAGAGCACAGCAGAGTACAGCAGAGTGCAAAAAGAGCATAGCAGAGTGCAGTAGAGTGCAGAAGAGCATAACAGCATACAGTAGTGCGGTAGAACAAAGCAGAACACTGTAGAGCAAAAGCAGAGTAAAGCAGAGCAAAGCAGAGCACAGTGTAGTGCAGCAGCGCAAAGCAGAGCAGGCAGATTGCAGTTGAGTACAGTGGAGCAGAGCAGAACATGATAGAAGACAATAAAGCATAACAAAGAGCACGATAGCACAGCAGAGCAGAGCACAATAGAGAATAATAGAATAGCAGAACAGGGCACAAAAGAGTATGGCAGAGCTGAGTAGAGCACAGTACAGTAAAGGGAAACACAGCAGAGCGGTACAGTGTGCAATAGAGCACAGGAGGGCACAGCAAAGTACAGTTGATAAGTGCAGAGCAGAGCAGAGTAGAATACACTAGAGTTATGGTGGAACAGAGTACAACAGAGTTACAGCAAATGGGAACACAGCAGAGCAGAGCAGTACAGTGTGCAGTAAAGTACAGGAGGGCAAAGCAGGATGCATAACAACAGAACAGTGTACAGCAGAGTATTCCACAGCAGAGCAGAGCACAGAAGAGCACAGTAAAGCCAAGCAAAACTAGAGCATAGTAGAGTACATTAGAGAAGAGCAGAGCAGAGTACACTAGTACAGTAAAAGTACAGTAGGCCCAGACAGTACAGCAAAGCAGAGTACAATAGAGAGTGCAGTAGAGCGGACAGTAGAGCAAAACAGAGTACAATAGAGAGTACAGTAGAGTGGACAGTAGAGCACAGTGAAGTAGAGCTGAGAGGACTGCAGTAGAGTGAAGTAGAGCAGAGCAAAGCAGAAGAAGCAGAGTTTAGCAGAATACATGTACATCACAGCACAACATAACACGACGGAGCAAAGCAGAAAACCATAGAACAGAGCAAGTAGGGCAGAGTGAGTAGAATACAGCAGAGCAGAGCAGAGCAGAGCAGAGCACAGCACAGCACAGGACAGCACAGAACAGCACAGCACAGCACAGGACAGCACAGCACAGCACAACACAGCACAGCACAGCACAGCACAGCACAATTCAGAGAACTATAGAGCACAAGTTTGAGGACAGAAGAGCAGAACAGAGTGGAACAAAGAATGGTAGAAGAGTGCAAGTTTGAGGACAGAAGAGCAGAACAGAGTGGAACAAAGAATGGTAGAAGAGTGCAAGTTTGAGGACAGAAGAGCAGAACAGAGTGGAACAAAGAATGGTAGAATGGTAGAGGAGTGCAAGTTTGAGGACAGAAGAGCAGAACAGAGCGGAACAAAGAATGGTAGAAGAGTGCAAGTTTGAGGACAGAAGAGCAGAAACAGAGTAGAACAAAGCAGAGTATAGTATCACATGACTCAATATCAAACAGTACTTTTGTGAAATGGAACGAAATTGCACAATAAATATCAAACAACGGAACGAAAATACACAACAGGTATTAAAGAAAGGGCAGTAAAGCACAAGATGAGATCAAGAAATATTAAATATAAAAGGATTAAGAAAACGACCCAGTTTTGTACGTGCAGACTGAACCTAGAAAACCTAGTTGCAAAGTGAGCCCACTGCAGGCGGAAATCTGAACAAATTTCAAAAGGTATATATAAGGTTCTGCCGAAAAATGTAGACAAACGAACCACAAGATAAACACGACGCGTTTCGGCCTCTTAGATATACTTCAGGCAAGACACACAACGCTCAGGACAACGAAAATGAACGAACAACTACTTATCTTCATCCCATTCGGCGCAAGATTGGCGTTGATCCAAGGAAAAGAACTGGATGAGGATAAGCGATTGCTCGTTAATTTCCGTTCTTCTGAATGTTGTGTATCTTGCCTGAAGAACGCCTAGGAGGTCGAAACGCGTCGCGTTTTGTTTTGTGATTGGTTTGTGTACGTTTTTCGGCGGAGCCTTATTGATACTTTTTGAAATCTGTGAAGAACAGCCTCTTTACCTGAGAAAATGGACGAAGGTGAAGGACTGGGGAGAATCTGTCCCCTGGGCGGACATCCAGGTGTAGTGGCCGATTCTTCTGGCACCAGGTCCACGGTGCCGGAATGGAAAGTGGCGAAGGGACGTCTCCTCCCGTAGTACAACCACCTGGCCAGCTGGGCGAAGGGAGAGTCCGAACTCCTCACGTCCCGAGGGTACACGTCCTCGGTCAGGCTGAC
>JADBJO010002718.1:110000-130000 GCA_016801955.1 Conus betulinus | reverse complement strand
CCAAATCCCGTGCATGAATATATGTATTAAAAACAAAAAAATTCTTGTACACACGTACAGACCTACTCCATCGTTCAAAAGAGCTGGCCATTCCGTGTCTGTAGAATTGGATGGCACACATGTTCACAGACGCCTACTTAGCTGGCTGCCTTAAAGAAGCAGAAGTAGGCACCTTAGTGTGTTATGTTGCAAAGAATGTTGCACAAAAAAACACAAGATCAACACGAGGCGTCATTTCTGCCCAACTTGACGAATTCATTTTTAATGGCATTTACTCCTGTAAACACATAGGTTACACAGTAATTCATTTCGATACAAAACTGAAACGGATTATGACATACCCCTCGTGGATGTAGAACGATTTTCATAGTCTTGAAATGGAAAGAAAACCTCATAACTGATAACAAAACCAATACTTGTCACGAAATCTCATAAATGATGACATAATCTTGCTAGATGATAACAAAACCTTCATAGACGACAACGAAAACTTCACAGATATAACACAACGTCACGAATACAACAAAAACCTTAAATTACGACAACAAACCCTTACCATGTAACAAAATGTTCACAGCTGATAACATAATATTCATAAATGATGGGTAAAAAAAACCTTTGACAGGCGATAACAAAACCTTCACTACTTAGTGCAAGCTGTGTATTTTTCATCCAGGCGTCAGCTCTATACTGCTACCTCCAGCATTATTAATATGACGCCTATCCTGAAACTTATCGCTTTTATGCATTCCGAATCGAATATTACATCCAAGGGACTATATATTCGTAGGTGAAACAGAGCAAAAGCCAGAAGTCAAATAGGTATGTTTGCGTGAGTGAATGAGAGTGAGAGAAAGAATAAGAGAGTGAAAGAGGTAAGGTAAGGTAATGTTGCTTATAACCCAGCAGACAACAAAGGGCCATATCAGGGCTGCCACCACCTTAAAATCAACTCACAAGTCATCCATTCACACAGTTCTTTAAAAGACATCTTCTAAAAAACCCATCGGAAATTTTGTTCAAAATATTTCCACTGTAAAATCTCAGATCCGTTGGAAAATGTTAATCTCTTTAAAGAACACAAAGATCGCGTCAGGTGGGACATCTCTGAACAAGGTTTTCATGGAATCTGCTGTAAAATGTTTGTGTCTCACATCGTGCAAGTCCCAACACTCTCAAAGAATATGTTTCATTGTGAGTGGCACATGACACGGAATGCACCACGGAGCTTCTTCACTCTTTAAAAGGTAGGAATGGGTAAAATACCAATGGCCGGTGTGAAGCCGGCACAGAACCGTTTCTTCTTTGCCCACCAGACATAGATGAGAGGAATTCCTTTAGGTTTGGACGGATCTGAAAGAGTTTGTTATCCGTCTGTGTATTCCAGTCCTCCTGCCAGAGGTCTCTGACATCATTATCAACTTTTAGTTTCAGACCTGAGCAGGGGAGAGATGGGTGCACAGATGGGGAAAATGAGACAAAACATACCAGCATGGTACTGTTGAGCTCTAGAGTATTTACTTCTAGTTGCAAAGTGAAACGACTGCAGGCGGAAATCTAACAAATCTTAAATAAATGTCAGCGAACTGCCCAGAAAACGTGGACAAACGAGTCACAAGACAAACCACAACGCGTTTCGACCTCTTAGGTCTTCTTCAGGTGCAACAAACATGAAACAAATAACGGAAAATGCACTTAGCTTTGATCGCTTCTGTGTTCAGCGCAAGAAAGAAGGCGTTGAATCAGCAGTAAAATCCTCAAAGCTTTGACAAAAATTCTCAGACAATTGAAAAAAAAAGGGGGAGGGGGAGGGGGGGTCACAGAAGATAAAATCCACAGAGATGATAACAAAATCCACCCATACATTTGGTTAAAAAAAAAAAAAGAAAGAAGAAAAAAAAAGAAAAAAAAATCCGACAGATGATAGAAAAATACCGCCATAAGAAAAAAAAAAATCACAGACTATAACATACCCTCACGGGTGTTATCAAAATGCTCACACATAGCAACAAACATACAAACAAAAATGTTCGCAGACTAAAAGAAAGCTTTCATTTATGGTAACAACCCCTCAAAAAATAATAAGCAAAGTACCAGCAGACAATGAAAAAAAAAAATCCCAGTTTGATGACAAATCATTCGCTCCAGTTCCAATCAACATGCAAAGCGTATTTCCTGAACAAAGTCGAACGGGAACTCTTGAAACGTTGTCTTCTTCATTAAAACACTAACAATAATGATGATAATAACGAGACGACGACGACGACGACGACGACGACGATGAGGATGATGATGATGATGATGATGATGATGATGATGATGATGATAAAAAATGGTATTGATAAGTATGATGATAATAACAATGATGATGATGATGATGATGATGATGATGATGATGATGATGATGATAATAATAATAATTATAATAATAATAATAATAATAATGATAACAATAATAAAAAAGGAGTAGAAGAAGAAGAACAAGAAAGAAGAAGAACTACAACAATAAAAGTAATACTAATGATGATAATAATCATGATAATAATAATAACAATGATGAAGTATAAATGATGATAAAGTATAAATGCAAGCAAAATTATTATTGACAGCAGTTCAACACACGAGGACTGTTAACACCCTTTGTGGTATATGAATGGAGTGAGCCTGGAGTTACCCACAGATACACTCTCTGTCTGTCTGTCTGTCTGTCTGTCTGTCTGTCTGTATAGGTGTCAACCTATACGGTTTTCCCGTATTGCTGTGCGGGAAACCTACGATTTCGGGTCTGTACGGCTGTATGCAAGTTTCAATACGGGTAAATCTGATTTAGAAACTTTGGTGTGAACACAGTAACTAATGATGTACACCTGCCGTCAATGGACTAATGATGTTGGTAGGAGTGGAAAGTGCATAGAACAAACTGGTTTGTGACTTTGATGGACTCATGATGTTGGTAAAGTGGAAGAATGTGTGAACAATGGGTTTATAAACAATTTTAATTCTTCATCATTGTCAGTGTTTCACTATAGAGTGTGTGATCTGATCTACATACTGTCTCAAGTGATCCATTCTGCTGGAATGGAAGAAGAGGTTCTGTTGGATGGGTTAGTGGTATTGTTATTCATAAACAGTCTTAAACTGCCATTTGTTTCAAGACGTTCTGCCTGATGCTGAGAATTACATTGTATTCACAGCAATTTTTGTTGATGTTTTTGTGTTTTCCGTAATGTATAAGGTTTTTGGGCTCGGAATAAGGGAAAAAAACTACTTTTCAATATGGGCAGTTGTAAAATGAGGAAAACTGGGTTGACACCTATGTGTCTGTCTGTCACGCACACACAGACACAGACACACAGACACACACACACACACACACACACACACACACACACACACACACACACACACACACACACACACACAGCGCATAATCGCACGTGCCTTACAGGAGATGGCGTGCAGAAGTGTGTGCATGACGTCACAGTAGCTTTGGTACTACTCAATAAATTAGCGGTGGTTCAGCGTTAACCGGTATCGATTGGAACGATCACAACTGTCATGTGATGAGCAACAAGCTTTCATTTCAGACAGACATGGTAGGAAAAATATTGAAAGCTGATTGTGAGTTGTGATAGTAAATGGTACAGAGAGCTGTTAGTCATGAGTATGTTCTGCTTTTTTCTTACACACACACACACACACACACACACACACACACACACACACACACACACACACACACATAGGAGAGAGAGAGAGAGAGAGAGAGAGAGAGAGAGAGAGAGGCAGAGAGAGAGACAGAGACAGAGAGAGAGGAAGAGACAGAGAAACAGATGAGAGAGAGAGAGGAGAGAGAGAGAGAGAGAGAGAGAGAGAGAGAGAGAGAGAGAGAGAGAGAGAGAGAGAGAGAGAGACCCCCAGACACACACACACAGACAGACAGATATGGTGTGTGTGCGCGCACATGTACAACTACACTCACGCACGTGAGCAGTCCTTTCACTGTTCGTTATTCAGTCATCAATAAATATGAACACCATGGATGGATATGATAACGAGCGTGACACACTCACATTCACATTATGATCATACTCTGGTTCCATTTCACACAGTGACGACAGCAGACTTCAGCCATGATTCCACCATAAAGCAAGCCTTCGTAAATATGAGCACAATAAACATGGCAACGTTCTTTCAAACATGTTGGTCTCTCACATTTATTCGTTTTAAATTATATAAAAACAACAAGAACAACACGGATAGGACTGCATTTGTATGTCATGTCTGCATTTACACGCAAACAACATTATTCATCATGCATTATTAGCCTATCCGAACATTCATGATGTGACGCATAAGAATTTTGCACATGCCTCTTCTGTCATTGGTAGAAGGAGAGCGACACATTACTCCCCCCCCCCCCCCCCTTCTCCCAGTCCCGTCTTGCACCATTCCCACACACATGGTTGAACTTGGTGCCCACAGCCAACCACATTCCAACCATCTCTCCACGAATGACAAAACAGTGAACTGTCATTTATGTTTTTCGCTGTACAGAAATGAGCATTGTCAACAACATCGTTTTCCAGTGCTTCACAGCTTGAAAAATATCGGCAGTTTCATGTAGCCAATGTGCGTGTGCTGTGTGGTGTAGAGCAGTAGTAGTAGTAGTAGTAGTAGTAGTAGTAGCAGCAGCAGCAGCAGCAGCAGCAGCAGCAGTAGTAGTAGTAGTAGTAGTAGTAGTAGTAGTAGTAGTAGTAGTAGTAGTAGCAGCATTTTTTTTCATTTTACGTCTTTTCATCAAATCATATAATATTAGACGAGAGCGAGTGAAGTGGGGTGGGGGGACAGGGATGTTGGAGGGGAGGAGGGGGGGGGGGGGGGGGGTGCAAAATGGGAAAATCTCAAATACAGCAAAGTTTGTTAGCATTCCTGGCAATGACGTTTCTTCCACATCAACACACTCACCATACGATTTAAAACAATATGTGGCATATAGATTTTTTTTTTTTTTTTTGAGCTAATGGAGTACGTCACTGTTTGCCATGTGAGTAGGTCCACTGGGCATGAAGAGCAAATGCTGGACCAGAAGGTGGACAGCGGCCTGCTTTCGATTACACACACACACACACACACACACACACACACACACACACACACACACACACACACACACATAAACATACATACACGCACACACATGTATATACACATATTCATTAAGCTGAACAACTTAGTAGTAGTAGTAGTAGTAGTAGTAGTAGTAGTAGTAGTAGTAGTTGTTGTTGTTGTTGTTGTTGTTGTTGTTGTGTGTGTTTAGTATATTCCAAGGTTACTTTCAGGACAGAACGTAAGCCGAAAGGCTCAAGTCACGCAGCTGGCTCTCCCGAACAATGTTGTACACAAATCAGTGATGCACTACAACTCGTGCAACATGCCGCTACCAACAAACTGTTTGGAAACAGTCTTTGTTTAAAACCTGTTGCATCTCTCTAAATAGCGTGTGTCAGGTGCTTTGAATCTGTTTCATCTCTCTGAATAGCGTGAGTGAGATTGAAACATTGTCACGTGACATACTTGGGCTTGTGGCGTAAGGCACATATCTGCTGAATGACATTCATCCGTTTTTTTGACAATTCAATATTTCTACAACAATACCCAAAGTCAAAGAGTCACAAACCACCCGTCGAAGAGTCATCACCTATCACCCATCCCGAAGTCTTGAAGACCGTTGGGGCGCCACAGAAGACTTCGCAAAAACCAGCTTCCTCCACTCCTCCCGGTTCTCAGACGCTCTGAGGCAGTTGCTGAGTGTGAGGCCAGTCCATGCACTGATGATGTCCTCCATCTCTTTCTCTGTCTTCTCTCCCTCTGCCTCCGCGCACTGTTGAAGCTTAGCATCTTTGTTCCGCCTCTTTTCAAAGAACATGTTTCCAAGGGTTAAAGCTAACTTCACGTAATTAAAAACAAAGTCCATGGCATGGTACCTCCAACTCGAGTTCTTTGTGGTTGCCTGTTATGCCAGAACAACCCAAGGCTTCATCACAACACTTTCATTCCCCATAGTACGCAGTACGCAACACCCCCACAGTGAACAACTGTTCATCTGTGAAGATTCAAACACCGAGTCAGGAGGCAATATGGTGTTCACAACATTTACGATGTGATTTTCGGTATTACTTATATAAAACTGTTTCTACGTGTAGGATACCACTTTGCAGTTTTTTTTAAACTATCCAACTCAAATGTATGACCACACTCGGTGATCATTGTCTGATGCCCAAGTGTATGGCAACACAAGCAGGTCAATATCGAATGCTGTGTATGACAACACGTCAAAGTCAACACTTGCATATCAATACCTGAATGCCACGTTCGACAACATTTGCAGATCAGTTTCTATTGCGAGTTGAAGGACAACACGTGGACATCAATCAATACACGGAGCAAAAAGTGTACTGACAACACCACAGATCAATATACAGAGCAAAAAACAACAACAACAACAACAACAACAACAACAACACCACTAAAACACACCGATATCAACATCCAATGCAAAAGTGCACGAGAGCACTTGAAGACCTACTTCAGTGTGAACGTGTGTATGACTACACTTGGCTGAGGGAGAGGTACCGTGTCACTCCGGTGGAGTGTTGTATGATCATAGCCAGCAGTGCAACGCGACAAAGTCGCCGCTAAACAAACGTTACCATGGCACAGTTTGTAACGCGTTACTGTACGACCACAACAAAGCCTTCCCACCATGCCCACAGTCACGCGTCATCACGTCGCCACACTTGCGCTTGTTACCCCAGGGCATCATTAAATGGCAGATCCAGGTGATGGCGGTGGAACGTCAACGAGTTGCTCCACAACAGTGTACATGCAAGCGACGACAGTGAAATGTTACCACACTGCCACACAAATGTGTCAACAAACTCTTGAGCTTCCACGTTTCCACTGCAGTGTTCACGTAGGCGGCGACAATAAAGCTTTACCACGTTGCCATAATGAAGTTCTCACGCAGACAGCGAGAGTAAAGCGTTACCACGTTGCCATAATAAAGTTCTTACGTAGACAGCCAGAGTAAAGAGTTACCATGTTGCCACAATAAAGTTCTTACGCAGACAGCGACAGAAAAGCGTTAACTTCCGGAGACAGCGAGAGTAAAGCGTTATCACGTTGCCACGATAAAGTTCTTACGTAGACAGCTAGTAACGTGTTACCACGTTGCCATCATAAAGTTCTTACGTAGACAGCGAGAGTAAAGCGTTACCTTACGTAGACAGCTAGTAACGTGTTACCACGTTGCCATCATAAAGTTCTTACGTAGACAGCGAGAGTAAAGCGTTACCTTACGTAGAAGCAGCGAGAGTAAAGCGTTACCACGTTGCCATCATAAAGTTCTTACGTAGACAGCGAGAGTAAAGCGTTACCTTACGTAGACAGCGAGAGTAAAGCGTTACCTTACGTAGACAGCGAGAGTAAAGCGCTACCTTACGTAGACAGCGAGAGTAAAGCGTTACCTTACGTAGACAGCGAGAGTAAAGCGTTACCACCTTGCCACAATAAAGTTCTTCCGTAGACAGCGAGAGTAAAGCGTAACCACGTTGCCACAATAAAGTTCTTACGTAGACAGCGAGAGTAAAGCGTTACCACGTTGCCACAATAAAGTTCTTATGTAGACAGCGAGAGTAACGCGTTACCACGTTGCCACCATAAAGTTCTTACGTAGACAGCGAGCGTAAAGCGTTACCACGTTGCCATAATAAAGTTCTAACGTAGTCAGCGAGAGTAAAGCGTTACCGCATTGCCATAATAAAGTTCTTACGCAGACAGCGATGGTAACGCTTTACTGCGTTGCCACAATAAAGTTCTTACGCAGACAGCGAGAGTAGTAAAGCGTTACTACATTGCCACAATAAAGTGTAGTCGTAGGTGACGACATAAAGCGTTACTGCGTTGCCACATTGAAAGCGCAGGCACTATGCAAAGCATCTCCATGTCGCCAGAGTCCAGTAACACCATGTTGCAACAGATGTAACAGGTAATGTTACCCGAAGGCTAGCAGAGAGTTTAGCCACATCGTCACGGGGAAACTTTATTATGCTGTCACAGTGTAGCGTCACTAATGCAGGAAAAGTCAAATCAACTCTCTCTCTCTCTCTCTCTCTCTCTCTCTCTCTCTCTCTCTCTCTCTCTCCCTCTCTCCTCCCCCCCCTCTCTCTCTCTCCCCTCTCTCTCTCTCTCTCCTCTCTCCCTCTCTCCCTTCTCTCTCTCTCTCTCTCTCTCTCTCTCTCTCCTCTCTCTCTCTCTCTCTCTCCACTCTCTCTCTCTCTCTCTCTCTCTCTCTCTCTCTCAGATTACTAGGTACTCGTCTCAAAGCAAGGATCATGTTCAGGTGATAAATAAAGAGAAGAAGAAGAAGAAGGAAGTCCACCAATCCTCTCCTCTCTCCCTCTCTCTCCCTCCTCCTCCCCCCCCCCCCTCTCTCTCTCTCTCTCTCTCCAGATTACAGGTACTCGTCTCCAAAGCAAGGATCATGTTCAGGTGATAAATAAAGAAGAAGAAGAAGAAGAAGGAAGTCCACCAAAATTCTCCTTCTCCCCTCTTCCCTCCTCTCCCCCCCCCCACTCCCACCTCCGCCACCCCCATTTTCTCCGCATCAAGGACTGTGCACAAAATCCCTGGCTTCTTCTTCTTGGTCTTCTGCTGCTTGAAGAAGAATAATCTTGGGAGGGGGTGGGGGTGGGGATGGGGGGGGGGGGAAGGAGGAGGAGGGGTGGGGGAAGGGGGAGGGAAAGGAAGGGGGGGGGGGGGTGAGGAGCGGGAGAGGGATCGAAACCACCGTTGCGTGGTGGTGATGGCAGTGGGGATGGTGATGGCGGTGATGGTGGTGGTGGTGGTTGGAGGTGTGGTGGTGGTGGTGGTGATGGTGATGACGGTGGTGGTGGTGGTGGTGGTGGTGTTGTTCTCAGCAGATGCTTTCTCCTACGTTGTTGTAGAAGCCGTGTTTTCGCGTCATCTGAGTCTCCATCACCCAGGAGATGTGGGACATCAACACGTCGTCCATGTTGTGGCCCTGGACAGGCAAAGGATCAATCGATCGATCATCTTCTTCTGTGCCAGCGTGGCCATCCACGATCGGTCAGTCATGGCATCCATCCATCCATCCATCCATCCATCCATCCATCCATCCATCCATCCATCCACCCACCCATCCATCCATCCATCCATCCATCCATCCATCACTCACTCACAAACGGTCACCCGTGTCTTGAACACTTGAGTGCATTTTCTACGGTAAGTCAGTTGTTACATTGTGAATGGATCAAGATATGTGGAAGCTTAATGGACGGTCTACTTCGAATTTTGCCATACAAATGCATTTATCATTACCCATTATTATTTATTATACTTGCCCATGATTTGCACGTCCCCAGAACACTTATCCAGCAACTAATGAATCAAGTCACCTGTAATTCAATGATTAATCAATCTATTCATCAATTTGTCTGTCAGTGAATTAGTCAATAATCAACTAAAGTGCCATCAGTCAACCAATCAATGATCAAACACTCAACCAGTTTGTAGTTCATTCAAACAATCCGCGGTCAATTCATTACCAGTTCATTCATTCAATCAACACATTCATTCAATCAATCGGGCTTCACCACAGTGTTATGATTATGGTTCTTAAAATAGCTACTATGTTTCCCGAGAAGGAACATTCACCTCAACGGCGAACGACCTCAAACACTGAACCCTAAAGCTCTCCAAGAGGATCTTGCAACTGAAGAACGATCTCAAAAACTCACACGAAGATCTTCCCGCGGATATTGCTATTGAAGATCGACCTAAGAACTGACAACAACAGTCTGCATGAATATCCCGATAGTGAAGAACAATCCCTATAGTTGACTACAAAACACTCTCCAAGAGAATCGTGCTGCTTAAGAAAGACCCAAAGAGGCTGCCCCCAAAGTTTGTCTGCGAATGATCTTGCTGATGCAGAGTGACCTCAAAAATTATCCATAAACTCTGCACGAGGACCTTACCACCGAAAAACGACCACAAAAACCAACCATAGAGCTCTCTATGAAGCTTTTGCTGTTGAAGAACGATCTCCAGCACCGACCACACAACACGGTCTATGATGATCTTGCTGTTGAACAAAGATCTCCAGGCCTGATCACGAGGCTAGCTCTCTACGGTTATCTCAGTGGAAGAGCGACCTTCAGACCCGATCGCAAAGTTCCCTAAGGGGATCTTGCTGTTGAAGAACGACATGGCAAACTGACCACGACGCTTTCTACGATGATCTGAAGAACTGACAACAAAGCTTCCAAACAGAATCTTCTTGTTGAAGAACGTCAAAGTTATCTGAGCACAAAGCTGTCTGCGATGACTCTACTGATGAAAATCGACCTAAAAGAATAGATACGAGAGCTCGAAAGAAGAAGAGTTCTGCTCACAAAGAACGAACCTCCAGAGCTGTTCTAAGACATCTCCATGAGGACACGGCTGCTCAGGAGCAACCCAAAGAACTGGCCACAAAACTCTCTGCAGTGACCTTGCTGATGAAAGATGACCCCAACAGTTAGTCACAACACTCTTTACGAAGAACAGGCGGACGAAGAACGACATCAAGAACTGACCAGAAAGCTTTCCTCTAGGATACTGCCGCCGCTGAAGAACAACCTGGAGAAGTGGCCACAGGGCTCACCACAGCCATCTTACTGATAAAAGACCAGCTCAAGAACTAATCATAGAACTTTCCATGAAGATCTTGCTGATATAAACAATTATCTCAAGAACTATTCACAAAACACCCACGAACTCACTAACATGTAACTCCTGGTCAAATACCAGTATTTCGAAACCTGATTGTTTCTCCTCAGTGACTCCTATTTCTTCAATCTAAGACATAAGAGCAAGCTTTGTTTATGACTGAATATTTCTTGCAGTCATTGCAACACCAAGCTGTTCTTAAGTTGGAATGGTGCTCGGTACTTAACCTTGGAATTTATTAGTTTATTGCAATTTAGTCCTTTTGTGGATTCATTCCAAGAACTGGCCCTCAGCACTTGTGTCTTAAGAGGTTATCTTTTTATATTTTCTACTTTTCACAAGAAAATGTAGCTTGTTTTGCTCTTTCATGATTTTCTTTTGCTTCTTAGGTGGCACCTTTGGTTGTTGTTTTTTTTTTTTGAAAACTCAACAAACATACTACAGTATTACACACCAGCCTTTTTCTGGGATAACATTCTTCTTAAAACCGAAAAGGCAGTGCAATCAAGTAACCACTTTCCGCTGTCACTGAGGAGAAACAATCAGGTTTCGAAATACCGGTATCTGACCAGGAGTTATATGTTAGTGAGTTTTCTCTCCCCATTGGAGATTATCTACCCCCTTGGAGACTTTAAGTTTGCTGAAGGCTCATTTTGAGAAGCATTTATTATTCACCCACTCAAACACATACTGTTAGTTATGCTGAATTATCTGCCACTGCAGATATGAATGCTTATCTCCGCCTATTTCTTCAATCTAAGACATAACAACAAGCTTTGTTTATTAATATATATATATATATATATATATATATATATATATATATAATATCAAACACTATTTTAACATCCTGCAAAGGTGAATATCAATGCTAGTTCGACCACAACAAACATTTTTTGTTTGTTTTGCTTCCCAGAGCGCATGACGCCACACACAGGCTCCTGACCCAGCTGCTGCAGACTCACCACAGAGGTCTCCAGGAGCAGTTTGGTGCTGCCGTGCGTGGTGCTGATGATCAGCGTGAAGGAACTGTCGTCGTACGCCCAGTTAGGGATCCTGTTGAACTCGTAGGTCTGCTTCAGCTCCTGGTTCACACAGTTAGGACAGTAGACACTGACATCATGATGATGGTGGTGATGATGATGATGATGATGATGGACTCGTAGGTCTTCTTTAACTCCTGGTTTTACACACAGGACAATAGACACTCACATGATGATGATGACGATGATGATGATGTTGAACTCGTAGGTCTGCTTCAACTCCTGGTTTACACACAGTTAGGACAGTAGACACTGACGTCATGATGATGACGATAGTGGTGGTGATGGTGATGGTGATGATCATGTTGAACTCGTAGGTCTGCTTCAACTGCTGATCCACATCCAGTTAGGACAGTATAGAAAGACATGGTGATGATGATGATGATATGATGAGGGTGAAGAAGCTGTCGTCGTAGGCACAGTTACGGAACTTGTTAAACTCGTAGATCTGCTTCAGGAGATAGGTGAAACCTGTAGGTAGAACTGCGCGAAAGCTTTGCCACAGCCATTGACAAGGGCTGCCTGACCGACGGCTCTGCATCACGGTGGAACCACATCCGCGATACCACTTAGCAATCCGCCTCGGACACCTATGGGAAGAGAATGAGGAAGAATGAAGACTGGTTCGAAGCGGGAATCGTGGAGATGGAGTCTGCCATGCTGCTAAGCAAGACTCACTTCTCGATCACGAGAGAGAGAGCCCTAAAAAAAATGACACACTAGGAGTGACGGAAGCCTCTTCAACCTGGCGCGCCTCCAAGCAAAGACGAAGGTGCGGAAAGTCCTCATCAAGGGAGATATACCCACACAGAAGAAGCGCTACAATGGCTGATCATCTGTTTCATCGGCCTCACTATCAGTTTGAAGGAAACGAACATCATGGACCAAGAAGTCAGCAGCACTCCCCGCATCTCCATCGGCGATCAAATCCTCGAAGTGGTCGACGACTCACTCACCTGGGCTCCACCATCTCCAGCAACCTCTCTCTGGGACGTCAAGCTGTATACGCACGGCAGGCAACAACAGCAATGGCCCGTTTAGCGAAGAGAGTCTGGGACAACACCATGCTAACATCAAACACCAGGATGAAAGTGTACCAAGCCTGCGTGCTGAGCACTCTTCTCTACAGAAGCGAAACATGGACCCTGTAGTCCCGACAAGAACGCAGACTGAACACCTTCCACCTGCTGCCTCAGAAGACTCCTTTGCATCATTTGGCAGGACTGCATCACCAACAAGGACGTCCTGGCCCAAGCAGGGATGCCTGGCATGTTCGCCATGCTGATTTAGAGACGCCTGCGCTGGCTTGGCCACGTCAACTGCACGGACGACGTTCGAATCCCAAAGGACATGCTGCACGGCGAGCTGGCTGCAGGCTCCAGACCCACAGGATGACCCGCCCTACGCTACAAGGATGTATGCAAGCGTGACCTGAGGGCAGGCAGCCTCGACCCAGCAGACCTGGAGACAGCAGCTTCAGAGCGGGTCAGCTGGTGGTCCACCATCAAGGTCGGCATCAAAGAAGCAGAGCAGAGGAGACAGAGGCCCAGTGGGAAGAACGGAGGCGCCGCAGACGGTGAAGAATTGCGTCGGCACCCACAGACACTGATGACCGAGACTTCGCCTGCAGCAATTACAACAGTCTGCCACTCTAGGGTTGGGCTCTTCAGCCACAGCAGGTGCTGCAACTCCACAACTGACTGATCCATGGCGCAACGCCATTGTTTCTCCAGACAGACGGATGTCATATAGGTCTGCTTTAACTCCTGGTTCACAAGCAGTAGACAAAGACATCATGATGGTGGTGGTGGTGGTGGTGGTGATGATGATGATGATGATGATGATGATGATGATGATGATGATGATGATGATAATGATGATGATAATGATGGTGATGATGATGGTGATGATAATGATGGTGATGATGATGATGATGATGGTGATGGTGATGGTGATGGTGATGATGATGATGATGATGGTGGTGATGATCGTGTGATGATGGTGATAATGATGGTGATATTGATGCCGTTGATGATGGTGATGATGATGAGTTTAATGGCAGTGAAGATGACAATGATGACGACAACGCCGAATATGACGACGTTTGTGATGATGATAGTGGTGGTTATGGTTGTGGTAATGATGACGACGACGACGACGACGACGACGACGACGAACGACGACACAATGATTATGAAGGGGGAGGAATTGTCACCTCCAGCCTAATTAGGAATCCTGTTGATAGTGATGATAACATTGTGGACGATAATGTCGGGAACGACAAGACATGCAGGATGATGACGACTACGACGATGAATACAACCATGAGTTGCTGATGGTGATGAGAGTGATGAGGGAGAAGGAAGAGTTTTCGTAGGCCTAAATAAGGGTCATGACAGCTTCGAAGGCCTGCCTCCACTGCGTATAAACTAAAATCAACAGGCAACCTCCCCCCCCCCCCCCCCCCCCCCTCACTCTCCTCAAGCTCCCCCTCCTCTCCACCCCCTCCATTGCCATAGACTCAGATTATCATAGAATGCACAGCATCTACATAATGACACAGAAAAAGAACTACATCTTTCTAACATATGTTTTTTTTTATATATACAGGCAAAATATTCCACCTCCTTCCCCCACCCCCGTCCTCCCCCTCCTTCGGTTTATCACTGTTGTGCTCATTTTCCACTGTGGATGCACTTGAGGTGGGATACATTTTTGTTTTCGGTCCAAAGCACAGCGTGCGCCCGCGCGCCGCCGTGTGTGTGTGTGTGTGTGTGTGTGTGTGTGTGTGTGTGTGTGTGTGTGTGTGTGTGTGTGTGTGTGTGTGTGTGCGTGCGTGCGTGCGTGCGTGCGTGTCGTGCGTGCGTGCGTGCGTGCGTGTGTGCTTGCGTGCGCGTGCGTGCGTGCGTGCGTGTGCACGCTCGCGCGCGCGCGCGCCTGTGTGTGTGTGTGTGTGTGTGTGTGTGTGTGTGTGTGTGTGTGTGTGTGTGTGTGTGTGCACGCGCGCATCCCCGCACTTATATATATATATATATATATATATATATATATATATGTTTATATGTGTGCGCGCGCGCATGGATACGTGAGTGCGCGCGAGCTAGCATATGAATATGTGCGTCGATGAGCATGCCAGTGAGCATCTCTGTTTTTTTGCTCGCCTGCATGTAGATTCTTTGTCTGTTCGCCGCACACCTGATCTGTCTGAACATTAGCACGTGCTCTGGCGTCACGGTTTACAGGGTGATCAGTTGTGTCCATGTCTACAATTGACAATTCATTAACCCCTTAAGTCTCTATTGGCATCCCATCCCCACCCAACCTCCCCTCCAGTCCATGCCTGCCTTCCCTCCACACACACACACACACACACACACACACTCCTCCTTTCCCCCTATCTCCCTTCAAAAGAAAACAGAGACAGAGAAACAAACAAATAAACAAACGATAATAACACTGAGAATGTAATGGAATAAGAGATCACTTTCACCTTTTTATAGACACCCGAGTGTTACAAAAAAAAGGAAAGAAAATAAATAAATAAATAGAACGGTTTTGCACAAGAACTTCAGCAGAAAGTATGAAATAAGAAGAGCAATGTAAGACAAGAAAATGTCCCATGCATCCGCTGCCATAACAGGTTGCTACTCAGATGATTTATACCCTGAGCATTTGTTTGTTTGTTTTATCATCTTTTATTCTACTGTGTCTTACAAAGCATGTTCACGCTTCACTGACATTCAGACTGGTGTCTGATCTAGTTCCTTTAGACGGACCGAGAGCTACAGGACAATACTTGGTTTGAAATAGATAAATATATGAATGAATAAATAAACAAATAAATAAAACGAATGAATAATAAATAAATAATAAACAAATACCCTTTATGACAAGAAGGAAAAAGATCAGTGTCTTCGCCGCCAGTCGCTAGTTTGAGCTTCACTGCGCATGTCGGAGGCATTCACCACTTCCTGTTGACCTATTTGGCCGTTTGTCTGCCTCGTGTTCACGAGTTAGTTGCCTGTTCACCATACGTCGACAGAGATAGCGTCAAACTGCCACCTTTGAAGAATGCACAGGGTGGTTCGCAAGTTGAGAGTATAGGCCACGTACAGGGAGTAGGCAGACCTCGCACAAATTAGCGGGCAACATATGTGGTAACTTGAGAGGGCGGCTCAGACAACTGAACAATTCTCTCGCGGCGCCAGCGCGTCATGACCTTGGTGCCCGGAGGGAGCTAGTGACTGCACGAATGGACAGGACTCCGGCACAGCCGAACAGTGGGAATGCGAGGCGAGACACTTATCCTCTATCTTCTTGATCTGTGATGAGATTGATCATCTGCGAACAGTGGGAGTGCGATACTTATCCTCTCCCCTCTTGATCTGTGATGTAATCAATCAGTAGGTCAATCCATCTTCCCATCGATCTACCCATTCCGTTCTCCCATCCATCCATCCAAATCACGCCTTACCTTCGTTTGCAGGTCAGATATGTGAACTCCGCTAGTGTTGATAGCCACCAGACAATACTTGGGTAAGGTCGTCAGCTGGCGTTGCTGTATCAGACACAGAGAGAAATCAAATCATTAACGCTTAACATTCAGCGTACGCGGCTTAGTGAGAAGTGTCCGGCGTATGTTGATGGGTTTTAACCCTTTTGGTGCCTAACTTGACGAGATAACTCGACGGCAAGGACGTGTCCTCTTCGCTGCCATGGCCGTCGAGTATACACGTCATGCATGGGGAAGTCCGGAATATTCCTCGATTTATATATTCACACTGCTTACAAAAAAACCCCCCCCAAAAACAGAGGATATTTTCAGAGAGGTGAAGTCTGATAGATTCTATTGAGAGTTGGTCATCTCGTTTTGGGCAGTGAGAAAGTCAGTAGAATTTGTTGACAATGTTGTGAAGATACAATCGATGCAGACTGCGTCAGCGCAGTGACTGCTCCAGTGGGTTGCCTCATGGAGACCTGATCATGACTGGATCTCCGTGTGGACTGCCTGGTGCTGAGGGTTGTGTAAAAAGAACCGTTCTTGGTGTGGCTATGTGCCGGGTGACGGGGATGAGCGACTCGACAGAGATATCAGTGGGGGGGGGGGGGGGGGGGGGGGGGGGGGGGGGGGGGGGGGGGGGGGGGGGGGGGGGGGGGGAGGGAGGGATCAGGGGGGGGAGGATGCAAATGCAGACCGAAAAAAAAAAGGGGGGGGGGGGGGGGGGGGGGGGGGGGGAGAATAAGGTGGGGATGGGGGTGGGGTGGGTTAGGATTTGTGAGAAGTGTACGCAATACATTTACAAATGAAAGAGTAAAATAACCCAAACGAATGTTTGATGAATGCGTAAATATATCTTGGTTCTTCATTCCTCGTTTCATTCAGCCATAACTTGCATGCAACAGGTGACATGAGAAAAACAAAACAACACGAAGGAGACAAGAAAGAACAAAACATCATGGACACACGGGCAGAAGCACAAACACGCACACGTTCGTCAAACACACACACACACACACACACACACACACACACACACACACACACACACACACACACACACACACATTTCAACACACATACACGCACACACGTGCGATCGATCGCGCGTACGACATTCGAAAGACACAGAGAGGCACACATATATTAAAATACAGAAAGGTGTAACTTAGCAGCAGAAAAAAAAGTGAACAACAGACAACGAAAGGATAATTCGGTCAACCGCAAAGAGTCTGCCCACACACATACAAGCAATAGAATAATAGAGAGAGAACTAGATCTTTTTCTTCACAAAACCACAGCTTTCTTTTTTTTCTTTGATACATTGATGAAGAAGAGACTAAACCATAAAAAACAACAACCACCATCCCACCGCTACCACCACCACCACCACCACCTCCCCCCCAAAAAACTCAAAAAACAAAAAAACAACAACAACAACAACAAAACACCAAAACACACACACACACACACACACACACACACACACACACACACACACACACACACACACATGCACGCACGCACGCACGCACACACGCACACACACACACACACACACACACACACACACACACACACACACACACAACAAAAACACAAACAAACCCACTGACCTTAACCTCAAAGAAGACGGACCCGTATGTAGGCCACGTGGCAGCCACGCGCAGGAAGCGCAAACGTGCCTCAGCCTGACTGACGTCATGCGACTTCCGGTATTCTTCTTCCACTTCCTGTCAGAAGATCAAGATTTTTGTTTGTTTGTTTCCGTTATCCTTAAAAACATATGTATACTTATATATTATTCATTCCTTTACCTGTGTGTCTTTTGACGATTCATTTTTGGTGTGTAATTTTCCGTTTCCTCTCGCTAACAGAAAGGGAAGCAGGAAGTTTTTTTTTTTTTCACTGAATGTGGACAATAAATGTACAGAAAGCGATATAATTCAGGATGACAAACATCAGCACATGATGGACTGAAACTGACTGCAAACTATGATCTCAGTGTTTGTGTGTGCCGCATCTTTATAAGAACCCTGAGATTCTCATACCTTTCTGAATATTATGTTTACAGCAGACTCCGTCAAGACCTTGTGGAAGGTCGTAAACACTTTACAGCAGCAGACTCCATCAAGACCTTGTGGAAGATCGTAAACACTTTACAGCAGTCTGCATCAAGACCCTGTGTAAGATCGTAAACACTTTACAGCAGACTGCATCAAGACCTTGTGGAAGATCGTAAACACTTTACAGCAGACTCCATCAACACCTTGAGGAAGATCGTAAACACTTTTACAGCAGACTCCATCAACACCTTGAGGAAGATCGTAAACACTTTACAGCAGACTGCATCAAGACCTTATTCAAGATCTTCCAACTGTTGTGATTTTTTTCTTTCTTTCTTTTTTTTCTTTTTAAAAAATATTTCTTTCTTTAAGTTTTTTTTTTCCTTTTTTCTTTTTTTCGTTTTTTTTTTTTTTTTTTTTTTTTTTTTTTTTTTTTTTTTTTTTTTTAAAGAGGGGCAAACCTTTTTTCAACCTTTGTTTTTCACGTTTTTCATTTCATCTAAGATTCGCTAAATTCTGCAAGCTCCTACCTTATTGGTAGTAAACAACAGAACCATTTCCACGTTGAAGTCCACACCAAAACATGCGATCCGTGCTACGGACGAGCAAGTATGTGTCAATCATTTCTTCACCGCCCGTCTCCTCCCAATCTCGCTGCCAGGGAGATTAGCCAAGCAGTCCCATTTCAGCATTCCCTGCACTCACCTTCTGGATCTGCTGGAGCGAACCGCTGCCGTCCACAAACCCTTGGGGTAGTAGCATGGGTGCCACCTCACTGAAACACAATCACAGGGCATGAGTTCGAATCTTCTGCCAAAGCTCTCTCTCTCTCTCTCTCTCTCTCTCTCTCACACACACACACACACACACACACACACACACACACACACCCACTCCCTCTCTCTCTCTCTCTCTCTCTCTCTCTCTCTCTCTCTCTCTCTCTCTCGCGGACGTTAACACACACACACACACACACACACACACACACACACACACACACACACTCTCTCTCTCTCTCTCTCTCTCTCTCTCTCTTTCTCTCTTTCTCTCTCTCTCTCTCTCGCGGATGTTAACACACAGGCACACACACACACACACACACGCACACACACGCACTCTCTCTCTCTCTCTCTCTCTCTCTCTCTCTCTCCGCATGGGCGGGCGTAAACAAACATGACAGCAGTTGATGGATTGTATTTCCAGCAGTAATGGCAGCAGCGGTGGCAGACCTAGGCCTGCTAGCATCAGCAGCAGCACTTGCAACAACAGCAGTGACGCTGGTAGGACACGTCACGAAACTGATGACGATGTCTATTAATACAATCAGGAACAGCATCCGCAGCCTCAGCAACAACATCCATTACTGTGTCTTCAACACTTTACACTTTTTTATGTGTCGATGTTGTTGTTGTTGTTGTTGTTGTTGTTGTCATTCTCATCGTATCGTCATAATCGTGCTTGTCATCGTTGTTATATAATCCAGCATCTGTCACCATCATCACAGACGTCATCGTCATCATCATCATCATCATCATCATCATCATCATTACAGACGTCATCATCATCATCATCATCATCATCATCATCATCATTACAGAC
>JADBJO010002718.1:97500-105000 GCA_016801955.1 Conus betulinus | reverse complement strand
TGTGCTTATGCACAGCGATGCCTTGGAATTTACTTTGCCGGTTTCAATAAAAGATTAGTAATAGATTTTTCTTTGTTTCACGGAAAAAAAAAGTCGTCAATCAACTAGAAAAATAGTTAAGATCGATAGATAACAAATAGGTTAATGGAAAAAAAAATCAATGATCAGTTAGTCATTTGAGCAGTTTTATTATAAGTCACTTGGATACTCGTTCATTCACCCTTGAATGTAACATTAAATCTGTCCCCGTGTCAGTAGTTTTTTTTTCTTGCAGTAACTTCAAACCATTAGGATCGTCCTTACCGGAGAAAAAGTAAAACGATCTTACTTCATTTATGAGCAGCCACTTGGAATCAACAAAATGGTTCGCAAACTGTCAGATCCCTTTCAGCATGATTTCCACTCCCCCCCCCCCCCCCCCCCCCCCCCCCCCCCCCCCCCCCCCCCCCCCCCCCCCCCCCTTGTCTTTCTTATTGACAAGAAGATGAAAAAATGAAATCGGAAGGAGGAAAGAAATACATGTTGGAAAACAATTCATTGTGTACCATCTTCATCTGGGGCGAGAGCGTCTTCCCTGTTAACATGTTAAAGTTGTTGTTTGGATTTCTCATGGCCATTGTCTGCTCCCGTCGCATTCAAGCACGTGGCCAATATTTACTGCCTCTATGCATGCTCCATGGGTCTTTTGACGCCACGATGCACTTCACTGTAGAGAGCAGAGGGGTACGAAGGAAAAATCTTCCTCTGTATTCCTCCTTTCTTTTTCCGATCATCCGTCCTTTACTTTCTGAACATGTCATCACTGGCCTTTCTCACATTGTCCTCATCATCACTGGCCTTTCTCACATTGTCCTCATCATCATCACTGGCTTTTTCTCTCACATTGTCCTCATCATCACTGGCCTTTCTCACATTGTCCTCATCGTCCTGCCTACCGTGTTTTCCTTCCATCGTCATCCTGCCATATCTTCACTCGTCCTTTTCGTTCTCATACTATGTCACATTCCTTGGTGTTTTCTTTTTATCTGTGGCGTCCTCACACGCCCTTGTTTCCGCCGTACCACCTCTTATTCGTCCTTTCATTCCTCTCCGTGTCTCGTCTGTTCCTTCCTTCTCTCTCATGTTCTCAACCACACACGTCCTTTCTTATAATGATGAGGTGTTCTTGTACACCGGTTTCTTTCTGACCATGTCGTTCGTGCGTTTTTTCCTTCCTCGCCATGTTTTAATCCGTCCTTTTTCCCCCTCACCATTTTTTTTTTCCCCCCCCATCAGTTCTTTCCTTTGTCGCCATGTGTTACTCCCATCTTTTGTTCTCGTGATCTCCCCTTCCATATTTCCCGTGTGTCCTCCTCCATTTCTTTCTTTCTTAATGGTACTCCCGCCCGCCATCCTCCCCCCCTTCACAATGTCCTAACCCGTCCTCTCCAGCCTCACCATGTTCCTCACATAACATCTCAAGATGTCATCGTCCATCTTCTCTCTGTCGTAATATCTTCGCCCATCTTTGTTTTCCTCGCTGTGTTTTCAATTGCACGTAGTCAACACGCCCATAACCACCTTTGCTTTCTCATGATTTCCTCATCTGTTTTCCTTCTGCAGAAATATGCTTGTCCATATTTCCTCCCGCACAATGTCTTTTTCCATCTGTCCCTTACAGGGTGCTCCTGCTCAGCTTCCTGTTCTAATGATGTCCTCACCCGTTTCCTCTCTCAGTGTGCCCAGATGTGCCTTTCCCGTCTCACGATAACCTTCTGTTCCCCTTTCTCGTGATACCATCAGGTATCTTTCATTTTTGATTAGGTGATCATCCATTTTTCTACTCGCGATAACTGCCTTTTCTTCCTCACGATGTTCACTTCCACATTTGTTTTCTCGAGACGTCCTCACCCGTCTCTCTCATGAAGACCTCATCCATCTCTCTCATGACGTCCTGATCCATCTCTCTCGTGACGTCCTCCCCATCCATCTCTCTCATGACGACCTCATCCATCTCTCTCATGACGACCTCATCCATCTCCCTCATGACGACCTCACCCATCTCTCTCATGACGACCTCATCCATCTCTCATGACAACCTCACCCATCTCTCTCATGACGACCTCATCCATCTCTCTTAAGACAACCTCATCCATCTCTCTCATGACGACTTCATCCATCTCTCTCATGACGACCTCATCCATCTCTCTTAAGACAACCTCATCCATCTCTCTCATGACGACCTCATCCATCTCTCTCATGACGACCTCATCCATCTCTCTCATGACGACGACTTCACCCATCTCTCTCATGACGACCTCATCCATCTCTCTTAAGACAACCTCATCCATCTCTCTCATGACGACCTCATCCATCTCTCTCATGACGACCTCATCCATCTCTCTCTCATGACGTCCCCATCCATCTCTCTCATGACGACCTCATCCATCTCTCTCATGACGACCTCATCCATCTCTCTCATGACGTCCCCATCAATCTCTCTCATGACGACCTCATCCATCTCTCTCATGACGACCTCATCCATCTCTCTCATGACGACCTCATCCATCTTTCTCATGACGACCTCATCCATCTCTCATGACGTCCTCATCCACCTCTCTCGGGATGTCTTCATCCAGCTCTCTCGGGATGTCCTTAGTGCTCTGTCCTTTCTCCTGCTGATCTCATTGATCTTGCAGGATACACACGATACATGATACACGATATCTTATTTAACCTCATAGACTACAAGGAAAATTTGTTTGTGGTGCCATCATCATCAAAATTCACATATTGCAGCAAATTATAAACAGTTATATCATTAAAAATATTTCACTCTTTCCACTGTGCTCTGTCATTCCTTGTCAAGTCATTTATCCATCTTGTGTCAGTCTGTGCATATGTATAAATGTTAACACATGCACGCATACATCCTACCACCCCCTTCCCCATCCCCTACCACCCCAGATACACACACACACATACACACACACACACACACGCACGCACGCACGCACGCACGCACGCACGCACACACACACACACGTGCCACACCAATACAGAATCACACGCACACACCCCGCCAAAACAGAGTCCTCTCTCTCTCTCTCTCTCTCTCTCTCTCTCTCTCTCTCTCTCTCTCACACACACACACACACACACACACACACACACACACACACACACACACACACACACACACACACATCATCATCATCATCATCATCATCACTACAAACCACCATCACATATGCAATATTAGCACCACACTTGCATAAACGCTCCAACTGTAAAACAGAACGCTCCACGGTAAGCTCAAAGTTAAGTATTAAAAAAAAAAAAAAAAAAGCAAGAAAACAAAAACAATAGCACCATTCACAAGATCAATACTATTGCAAAATGTATAATTACGTAAACATTGTCTTGATATCCTCACGCATCTTTCCTTTCTCATGGTGTCCTCGTCCATCTCTTTAATGTCCTATGACTTCTGTATTCATTCTGCTCTTTTCGGGGTCCTCATCGCCATGTCCCATTTCTCACGCTATGCTCGTCATCCTTCCTTTCTCATCTCGCCATTCCCTCACCTAGCTTGCCTTTCTCACGATGTCCACCTTCATGTTTTGTTTTCTTCCAAGAACGTCTTCATCCATTTTGTCCTTTCGTCATGATTTCCTTCTTGCACGATAACCCTCATCCATATTTCCGTTACTATGATCTCTTCATCCATTTAATTTTATATGATATTTGTCTGTCTTTGTTCCCCGACATATCATATCTATCTATCTATCTATCTATCTATCTATAATTTTTTTCTTAAAACACCTTCGTCTACATTTCCTCGTCCATGCTAAACTTAGGTTTCCTTTCTAGAGACACGGTCCTCTTTCTCATGATGCACGTTAGTTTCGCCGTAAAGTGTAGAATACCGGGTGCACGCCTGGCATTGTATTACTTTCGCCGTAAAGTGTAGGGTACCAGGTGCACGCCTGGCATGTGTATTACTTTCGCCGTAAAGTGTAAGGTAACCGGTGCACGCTGGCATTGTATTACTTTCGCCGTAAAGTGTAAGGTAACCGGTGCACGCCTGGCATTGTGTTTACTTTCGCCGTAAAGTGTTGAAATACCCGGTGCACGCATAGAATCATTTTACTTACTCCGTAAGGTGTGTGTCATATTTTCTTTTTACACACGTGGCACCAGCGACACGCCCTCTCTGCGGCAGCATGTGTTTTCCCCCGTCAGCTTACCACCTTGATTTACCTGGAGAACTAAACCCCGGATCAGCTGTCTGTCATATGGATTCAGTCACTGTCATCGTGTTGTAGTCCAGCCGACCACTTGAGTCATTTCAGCGCTGTCACCATGCAGAGCACACAAAGTTCTGTCTGCGCACGCGCGCTCACACACGCACACACGCACGCACACAACAAACACCTGCGCGCGCGCGCGCGCGCGCGCACACCACACACACACACACACACACACACACACACACACACACACACACCACACACAAACACACACACACCACACACACACGTACACACACACGCGCACGCACGCACGCACGCACACACACACACACACACAAACACCTGCGCGCGCGGGTGCGCGCACGCGCACACACAAACACACACACACACACACAAACGTACGCACGCACGTACGTATGCACGCACACACACACGCACACGCACTCACTCACTCACACACACTTGTGCGCGCACGTGCACGCACACGCGCACACACACACACACACACACACACACACACACACACACACACACACACACACACACACACACACACAAATGCGCACGCAGGTACGCAGGTAGGCGCGCGCGCGCACGCATACACACACACACCACAACACACACACACACACACACACACACACACACACACACACACACAAACACAGATGAGAGAGAGAGAGAGGGAGAGAGAGAGAGAGAGAGAGAGAGAGAGATGACATATGTACACACAGTGGTGTAAGCCGATGCCTGTTCCACAAGGTGGATGACTGGCATCTTAAGACATATCAAACTACGCCATGTTGAGTGCGTCAGCCATTGGATCTTGCCATAAGCAAACACGAATTTCAACATTGGCCTGACTGTTGCTTTCTCTCTCCTTTCGTTTTTTTGAGTTTGGGTGGGTTTGAACAGCGGCTACGGTTATTTGGTACCAGTCTTGCTTTCCATATTCTGTGCCCTCTCTCTCTCTCTCTCTCTCTCTCTCTCTCTCTCTCTCTCTCTCTCTCTGTCTCTGTCTCTCTCTCTCTCTCTCTCTCTCTCTCTCTCTCTCTCTCGCTTGATGTAATTAACTGAATTATTGCTCATTGAGATCATCAGAAATAGTCGTGACGGTCATTGTGTACGGAAATAAAGAAATCGTTTTTGTGTGAAAAGTCTTACACGATAAAATTTGGCGGTCAGCTGGGGCCAGTAGGGGATGGAAAGCGGGGCTGCTTCTCTCTAGTTCTCCTTCCTGCCGATCTGCGACCATTTTGTGCAGATTTCATGCACGCTGATATTCTTTTCCTTAGACAAGTTGTGCTTTGTTTGCCTTTCCCTCGAAGTCGAATTTCATTTTCTCTCTCTCTCTGGTTGGTAATCTGCCCCCCCCCCCCCCCCCCCCCCCCGCCCCCCCTCCCCCCGCTTCAGCCCCCTCACACACACACCCACCCTAAGGCCCTCTCCTCCCTCACCCCTCCCCTCCTTTGCACTAAAATATGTAACCGTTAAACCATGTAGTTGTGTTCATCCCTTCTCCTGTGACCTTACTGGATTTCCACTGTGGGATGGGATGTTGAAGGACATATGAAATGCACACATTTGTCACACGTAGCAGTGATCATGTACTTCAGAAACTCGTGTGAAACGATCGTCTTTTTAGCTCCTTGTGTCATAACGTAGCAGGGGCTAATGGCGGTCTTCTCCCCTTTTCTTCCGGTCTCCAGCGAAGGCTTTAGAAGTGTCTTCGCCCCGTTTCCCCTTTCTTTCTTTCTTTCTTTCTTTCTTTCTTTCTGTCTTCCATAAATTGGTTCCTTCTTTAGCATGTGAACAAGAAAAGACACAAATCAGATTGCCTCAATGGGTGAGCAGTCTGGGTGGTATTGGTTGGACGAAACTATTTTTAACAACCTTCTTCTCTTTCAAATAGTTGCAGCTTCTACGTTGAGCTTAGAAGAATCGGTTCCTTTCGTTCCTGTCTCTGCTTTGTTCTGTCTGTTGCTTTTGTGCGCTCCTTTGTCCAACGCACACCATAAAACCGACAATCTTCTCTTGTCCTGGGGATGTTGCTTCAGTCAAATCCAGAACGGTGCTGCACGACGTCTTATCCTGATTGTGTTGCACCCGTCTCTTTTGTTACTTTTCGCCGGGCGCACGTTGAACAAAAGAGATATAATATATAAGAATATATATGACAGGATATCATTCCAGTCTTTCTCTTCTGTTGTTTAAGCCATTAGTAGACCAGGCTCCTCCAGCGTGTCACTCTGAACCCCTCAGTCCGTCCACACCTCTTCATCTTCGTTCTGCTGCTGACATTCATATCTACAGACTCCCTTCTTTAAGGCCTGTACCATCTGGCCAACGTTCTTCTTCCTGACATCCACATGTACCGACTTCCTTCTTTTTAGGCCTGAATCCTACGGCCAACGTTTTCCTTTCATACTGGGGTCCCTCCATCTGTGGCCAGCTCCCTTTCTCTGCTCGCTAGGTCAAGTTTTACATCATTCAGAAAAATGTTTCTTCTTCAAGAAGCGTTGTGACCCTTACCCATCGCCCTTTCATTTAGTTCACATCTCTGACTGTTCGGCATGGTGTGTGTGTGTGTGTGTGTGTGTGTGTGTGTGTGTGTGTGTGCGCGCGTGCGTGCGTGCGTGCGTGCGTGTGTGTGTGTGTGTGTGTGTGTGTGTGTGTGTGTGTGTGTGTGTGCGTGCGTGCGTGCGTGTGTGTGTGCACGCTTGTGCGTGCGTGTGCATTTGAAATGTATGCGCTCAGCGCCATTGCTGACAACATTTTGTTAGATCGTCTTGTCATGACTGTCGTGGTGTACTATGCCTATAGCAGTAGCAGCAGCAGCAGCAGCAGCAGCAGTAGCAGTAGCAAGAGTGGTAGCGTAACACCACCAGTCACAGCAGTACTAAAAATGCAGTACTCGTTGTAAGCTAAAAACGATACTGATAATTGCGACAGGCGTAATGTTGCTGGTGATTACTGCCACTGTTGTAATTTTTTCAAATCATTTGTTTTTCAGTTCTATGATTCACGTCAAAACCCGTTTTCTTTTCTTTCTTTCTTTTTCTTTATTTTATTTCATTTTATTTTATTTTATTTTATTTTAAAAGTGATCCTCTTCCCGCCTCCCATCCCCACACCCTCCCCGCCGTCTCCTTCTACGGCGATCTTCCTCCTTTTCATCAAACCTGTTGGCAAGCTCGTTTACTCAGATTTTTTTTTCTTCATTCTTTCTTTTTCACAAAATGGAAAGCATATATGGAGTGTGGAA
>JADBJO010002718.1:77500-92500 GCA_016801955.1 Conus betulinus | reverse complement strand
ATTTGCATAACACGATACAACGTCTCATAGACTTGTGTATTATGACAGCGGACGATTGCGGGGGCAGTAGATGGTATGACTTAAAAAAAAAAAAAAGAAAAAAGCAGGACCTGCATTTTGGCGAAGATGGTTAATCAGGCGAATCATTTCTTTTCTCCCGCCAGCTTGCTTATTACCCTCCCTCCTCGCTCCATTTTTCACCTAGTCTGTATGTTACTGATAAATTCATCTGTAAAGCAACTCTCTCTCAACCCTCGCCCCCCCCCCCCCCCCCTTCCCCTCCATCCCTCAACCCCGTCCTCCGTCCCCTGCTTCAGCTGTTTTTTGAAGAAGTGTGAACACCTGGGACTCTTTATGCACGTGTGGCCAAAACACACTGTGGTGTTACGTTTCCTTTCAGCTGTAGCAGTCTTTGTCAGCTGCTTGAAAAAGAAGTCGGTGTTACGTTTTCCTTTCAGCTGTAGCAGTCTTTGTCAGCTGCTTGAAAAAGAAGTCGGTGTTACGTTTCCTTTCAGCTGTAGTAGTCTTTGTCAGCTGCTTGAAAAAGAAGTCGGCATTGGCGACGAACGATTTTTCGCGTTCATCGTGGACAGAAGGGGGAGGGCGGGGTGGGGGGGTGGGGGATGGGGGGTGGGGAGGGGGTTGTGGTGCGTTGGATGGGATTGAAGATAATTTGATTCGAAAGTTTCTGTCAGTGTAACAGTGTGTAGATTGCAGGTCGCATAATAATAATAATAATAACATTGATAAAAACTCCTGATCGTTTCGCATTATTTCTCTGAGACTGCGAGAGACACGTCAAGGCGATGCCACAACCGTGTGTCCAACATCGGATTGAACCACGGGTTTGTATTTTCTTTAAAAAAAAAAAGTGAATATTCCTCTTCCTCAGCGTATTTTTTTTTTAAACTGTCGCACAGTCGATGGAGAAAAAAATAAACCCAGGCTAGGATGGCGTCAAAAGGTAATGGACGGATGACAAAAATAGCTAGAAGAAACTGCTGCTGCTGCTGCTACACACAACTACTACTACTACTACTACTACTACTACTACTGATGATGATGATGATGATGATGATTTATATATCTATAGTGATTACTGCAATGATGATGATGATGATGACAGTAATGATAATAATAATGATTATTATAGTAACAATAATAATAATAACGATTATATTGATAAACAACCTGTGTCAGTAGCGCCAGTAACCGATGTGATTAAGAACTACCCAGTGATCTGTGACGTTATTTCACTGGCGACCTTCGCCTCATACCTCTCCTACATCCCTTACCGCTACTTCCTTAACTTTCCACCCCCCACCCTCTTCCCCTTCTCGCCACTTTGCCGTTTCAGAAATTGGAGATGCCACGTGGCTTGCTTCTCCTTCCGTGCTCCTTCGCATCCTCTGCACCCCCCAACTCCTCACACACACACACACACACACACACACACACTGATGCAGAAATCGAGTGGGCAGCCCTGTTGTTTGACCACGCACGTGGCAATGGCAGTCAGGATTGAAAGCGGCTTCTGCTGTGAGCGAATTAAGAATGAACAGAATTGCCGATTTTTTTTCCCCCTACGGAGCGAGGTATTTTTCCAAGACCTTGGACATCGTTGCATGTTCTAAAGATACATGTTACATCATTGTTTCCTGATCACTTTCGACCGCCCTTTGTCTTTCGTCTTCGACCCTAGTTTGTGACTAGCGTTGAGAGCCCATGCCCTCCGAACGCCCCCCCCCCCCCCCCCCCCCCCCCCCCTCCGACGCCCCCCCCCCCCCCCCCCCCCCCCCCCCCCCCCGTTCTGCTCAGTGCCTTCATGGCTCTTAGTCACTGGTGCACGCACGCCCCCTCTTCCTTTCTGAAACGGAAACGGAAGTTCACAGCATCCTAGAGGAAGGGACATATTCGAGGTCCACGAAGCTCACACCTGTACTCGCTTTCATTCTCTGAGTATCTTGTGACAACTTTCCAGTGTTGCCAGCAAAGACACAGTCCTGTGACGGAGTTTCTGTACGATTCTGTTCTGAACCTGCCTGCCCGTCTTCCGGAACTCAAGTGCTAATAGTTTTCTCTCTCTCTCTCTCTCTCTCTCTCTCTCTCTCTCTCTCTCTCTCTCTCTCTCTCTGTGTGTGTGTGTGTGTGTGTGTGTGTGTGTGTGTGTGTGTGTGTGTGTGTGTGACTCTGTTTAATTTTGCCTTCGTATTAAGTTTGGGTTTTATTTCATTTTTTTTAAAAATATCTGTACATGCTTTTTCTGCAAGTGTGGTCTGTTCCGCTTCCTGTCGTCTGGAAAGCATTTCCTTTCTGTTTCTTGATAAACTTGGTGAGATGCAAGTCCTTCCTTGTCACCTGGTGACTGGGCCTAGCGAGAGTGTCACCACTGGAACAGACACTTGTCCATTCTTCGGTGCTTCTCAGTAAACGGGCATTTTGATGTATCTTTGCTGCATTGGAATGTTTTTCAAAAGGATTTTTTTTTAAAAAGAGTTTTTAAAGAAATCTCGTGAGCGACATGATCAGAGTGGTTGGTGCACTTAGCATGGCTTAAGGTTACCCCAGTGAAGGACTGCAGCATGGACATTGATATGATGATGTCTGGAGCTAGTGTTTAACGCTTGTAACAGACACTTTCTATCGTACACTTACATGTATGACACACGCATGCGCGCGTGCACACACACACACACACACACACACACACACACACACACACACAGTGCACACACACACACACACACACACACACTCTCTCTCTCTCTCTCTCTCTCTCTCTCTCTCTCTCTCTCAAATACGCGTGCGCGCGCGCGTGTACACACTCCCACACACTCCCCCCCCCCACACACTCCCCCTCCCCTTCTCCCCCCCCCCCCGCACACGCACGCACACACACGCACAGAATGTCCTGACCGTTTTTTTTTTTTTTCGTTCTACATTCCACGTGCTATGTCCACTTGCGTGACATTTTTACTTAAGAGTTCACTTCCGTTTAGCACCCTGTACCATAGATCAACAGACAGGCCACCAAAAAAAAGTGCCCCCTGATTCACCCTTTCCTTTCTAAAGATAGTCAAGACCGTGCGTTTTTCTTTTCTTTTTCAGCGACAAAGTCTCTGCACCTGGTTAAGTCTCTGTTTCTTAGTTCTCCAGGCTTTGTGCTGCTCACTCTTTCTGAGTATAACCAAGGTGCAGCTCGATGTTACTTTGTTGCCGATATGGAAAAGACTTCGCTTGTGTGATAGCACTCTTCAATAGTTTTTCATTGCTACAATTTCTGTTGTCATACTGCTGCTGGTAGTCTCCAACACTATTTCGTTGCTGAAGTTTCTTGTACATCTGTCAAATTGGTATCAAAGCTGATTTAGTATGGGCCCTGTGCAGTTGCCAGGTTCGGTGTGAGGTCATTTTTCAGGTTGAGTATCGACACTCACCAAGCTGGAAGGGCAGACGAGATAACCGCAACAGGAGGGCCGGTCGGAGGGGGTGGGGGATGGAGGGGAAGAGAGGGATGGTAGAGGGTTTATGCAACAGTACGGCAATATCCCTCAGAGCATCAATACATGAAGCCCCAGGCGTGTGTGAACTGGTCTTACAACGCCCTGGGTGCCTTATCATGGGCGTACTATTCAACGGGGTGGGTACGGGTACTGAGTGGAAATGGTAGGGGGTTACTGAAGCAGCTATACTGAACCACGCTTACCAAAGACATCTTGGCTTTAAAAAATATTTTGATTCATGCGTGCTTCGAGTCTCGGTCTGGCGACTCAAAGTTAACTTTTTTTTTTTGCAAATGCTTACGACTATGATATTGTTTCCGTCTAATCCTGTCAAAATATTTGAATTTAGATAGATACCGTTTACAGCTGTGTATGTATATCCCACCTGTGTCCCTGCGCCCACTCACGTAGGACTTCCTGAAGCTCATCACAAGCCTCTTTTTCATGTCCTTTGCTGTGCTGTTCACTTGGGTTCCTTCACGCTAAGATGAAGTGTATTTCAGTCCTGTTTTCTCTCCACTCCCTACTTTTCAAGTTCACTGTTTGATGTTCTCCAGAGACCCTTCCCTTTGTCGTATCAACATGTTGTGGACATGTTGAGAGGATTGGACGCACCACCGCCAGTTGCCATCTCCGTCCAGTGGCATTCATTATCTTACGCTTGCCTTGCCCCAACTTTCATCATTTTCACCTTTCCCCCCATCCAGCGTCATCATTTTCACCTTTCCCCAGTCCAGCTTTCATTATTTTCACCTTTCCCCAGTCCAGCTTTCATTATTTTCACCTTTCCCCAGTCCAACTTTCATTATTTTCACCTTTCCCCAGTCCAACTTTCATTATTTTCACCTTTCCCCAGTCTCCAGCTTTCATTATTTTCACCTTCCCCCAGTCCAACTTTCATTATTTTCACCTTTCCCCAGTCCAACTTTCATCATTTTCACCTTTCCCCAGTCTCCAACTTTCATTATTTTCACCTTTCCCCAGTCCAACTTTCATCATTTTCACCTTTCCCCAGTCCAACTTTCATCATTTTCACCTTTCCCCAGTCCAACTTTCATCATTTTTCACCTTTCCCCAGTCTCCAGCGTTCATCATTTTCACCTTTCCCCAGTCCAACTTTCATCATTTTCACCTTTCCCCAGTCCAACTTTCATTATTTTCACCTTTCCCCAGTCCAACTTTCATCATTTTCACCTTTCCCCAGTCTCCAACTTTCATTATTTTCACCTTTCCCCCAGTCCAACTTTCATTATTTTCACCTTTCCCAAGTCCAACATTCATTATTTTCACGTTTTCCTTCGTCCAACATTCCTCATTATCACGTCATCCTTTTCATCACGTTCGTCATACTCAATTCCCACTTCATCTTGATGAATTTCGTCGGTCATTTTTCATTTTTTCGTTCTTCTTTTCTGACCGCGTCCAGCAATTCGTTCTGCTCTCGTTCCCTTCTCATTCATTCCTCGTTGGATGACACTGACGATGCCCGATTTTCATGTACTCCGTTGTTCCCACGTTCTTCCCCCGCTTATCTCCCTTCTCTCACCAAGTTTTTCCCTTCATCGTTTTCACCTTCTTCTGTTCTGTTCTTTTCCTGTCATCGTTCCTTCGTTTCCTGTCTTTTCTACTGGCCATCACTGCACCAAGACCACGCTGTCCAGTGTTCATGAATCCATTGATCTCACGCTTCTCCCTTCGTTTCTTTCTGATCCTGTCCTTCATTGGTCTCATGTTATTTTTCCCCACCCACGGTTCTGTTTTTCATCTTTCATATCATCGTTCATCATTCTCACCTTCGTTTCACCTCCCGTTCATCCAGATCATTTTCTCTTTTCATCCTACCCCTCGTTCATTATTCCCACGCGTTAATGATCTCAGTCAATAGTCACCTCATGTTCTCCTTTCGTCCATCTTTTGTATTATTTTGGCGTTTGCCTGATTTCTTCCAGTCGGGGCCATATGCGCCGTCCTGTTTCCTGCCTTCGAATCTAAACTGCCCCTCATCACTCTCACGTTAGTCTCCCATTATTATTATTATTATTATTATATCATTTTCACATCTTTTCACAATTCTCTTTCATCATTCTCGCGTTCTCCTTTTCTCCAGTCTTCCACCATTCTGTAGATTTTCTTCTGTCCGTTATTCACCTTTTTTTTCTTCGCTCTTTTGTCCCTCTGACGTCATTCTCTCACTCCCCTCTCAGTCGCTTCTTACGTTCACGTTTTCTTCTTTTTCATTGCTTCTTTCCGTCCTTCGTCATATTTACGTTCTCCTGTATTTGTTCTTCATAAATCATTCCTTCCGTTTACTTCTTCTCACACTGTTCTAATCCTGTCGGTCATTCGCTGTTTCTAGTCCTGTCCACCATTGAAATTTCTCACGGTTCTTCCCTCGTCCGTTATTCATTATTTTCATGTTCTTCTCTATTCATCTTGTCCATTTCGCGCGCGTTTTTTTTTTTTTTTTCTCTCTCTCACTGCGTTCATCATATTCGTCATCATTTGATCTATTTCCTTTATTGGAATACTCTGAGAGTGTCTGTCTTTGATGTAGTCCATCATCCTGACGCTCTTGTCTCTCTTCCCTCTCTACTTGTCCCGTCCTCTGTTCATCATCTTCACCTTTCCTTCTTTCCCCCCCCCCCCGTTAAAATTGTATTGCTCTCTCGTTTCATTTTCCGCCAATTTGTCCATCACTGGATCATTCTCACTCTGTTCTGTGTTCATGCAGTTAATAATTCTCACGCTGCTGTCGCCTTTCCCCTCTCCTGAACCCTCCTTCTGTCCATCTCGTGGCTACTGTCCTGTCCACCTTGCGTCCTTTTCACATTCTGCTCTTGGCTTTGTCCTTCATGGATATTGTGTCATCTCATCCCACCTCTCACTCATGATTGTCTATGTTTTTTTTTTTTTTATCATTCACGTTTTCTTTCACACCTCCTTATCTATTCTTACCTTCCGTTTACATCCCGCCCATTACGTGTTCTTCTTACGTTCTGATTATCTGGTCCTAACTATTTTTTCATCATTCTCTCTCGTTCTTCTCTCCCCATCCCGTGGTCATCTTCCTCTCCTTTTTTCCGTCACGTAGCCATCACTTTCCCTTTTTCTTATCATTCTCGCATTGTCTTCACGTCCCGTTCACCATTCGTCATTCTCACGCTCTAGCCCCTTCAGTGATTCAGTGTGTCCAGTCTGCTCCAGTCAGTGATTCAGTGTGTCCACAGTCTGCTCCAGTCAGTGATTCAGTGTGTCCACAGTCTGTTCCAGTCAGTGATTCAGTGTGTCCACAGTCTGCTCCAGTCAGTCAGTGATTCAGTGTGTCCGGACTGCTCCTGTCAGTGATTCAGTGTGTCCAGTCTGCTCCAGTCAGTCAGTGATTCAGTGTGTCCACAGTCTGCTCCAGTCAGTCAGTGATTCAGTGTGTCCGGACTGCTCCTGTCAGTGATTCAGTGTGTCCAGTCTGCTCCAGTCAGTCAGTGATTCAGTGTGTCCACAGTCTGCTCCAGTCAATCAGTCCGGACTGCTCCTGTCAGTGATTCAGTGTGTCCAGTCTGCTCCAGTCAGTCAGTGATGATCAGTGTGTCCACAGTCTGCTCCAGTCAATCAGTGATTCAGTGTGTCCACAGTCTGTTCCAGTCAGTCAGTGATTCAGTGTGTCCACAGTCTGCTCCAGTCAGTCAGTGATTCAGTGTGTCCACAGTCTGCTCCAGTCAGTGATTCAGTGTGTCCACAGTCTGCTCCAGTCAGTCAGTGATTCAGTGTGTCAGTCTTCTCCAGTCAGTGATTCAGTGTGTCCACAGTCTGCTCCAGTCAGTCAGTGATTCAGTGTGTCCACAGTCTGCTCCAGTCAGTCAGTGATTCAGTGTGTCCACAGTCTGCTCCAGTCAGTCAGTGATTCAGTGTGTCCAGTCTGCTCCAGTCAGTCAGTGATTCAGTGTGTCCACAGTCTGCTCCAGTCAGTCAGTGATTCAGTGTGTCCACAGTCTGCTCCAGTCAGTCAGTGATTCAGTGTGTCCACAGTCTGCTCCAGTCAGTCAGTGATTCAGTGTGTCCAGTCTGCTCCAGTCAGTGATTCAGTGTGTCCACAGTCTGCTCCAGTCAGTCAGTGATTCAGTGTGTCCACAGTCTGCTCCAGTCAGTCAGTGATTCAGTGTGTCCACACAGTCTGCTCCAGTCAGTCAGTGATTCAGTGTGTGTCCAGAGTCTGCTCCAGTCAGTCAGTGATTCAGTGTGTCCAGTCTGCTCCAGTCAGTGATTCAGAGTGTCCAGTCTGCTCCAGTCAGTCAGTGATTCAGTGTGTCCAGTCTGCTCCAGTCAGTCAGTGATTCAGTGTGTCCACAGTCTGCTACAGTCAGTGATTCAGTGTGTCCACAGTCTGCTCCAGTCAGTGATTCAGTGTGTCCAGTCTGCTCCAGTCAGTCAGTGATTCAGTGTGTCCAGTCTGCTCCAGTCAGTCAGTCAGTCATTCAGTGTGTCCACAGTCTGCTCCATTCAGTCAGTGATTCAGTGTGTCCACAGTCTGCTCCAGTCAGTGATTCAGTGTGTCCACAGTCTGCTCCAGTCAGTCAGTGATTCACTGTGTCCACAGTCTGCTCCAGTCAGTCAGTGATTCAGTGTGTCCAGTCTGCTCCAGTTATTGATTCAGTGTGTCCAGTCTGCTCCAGTCAGTGATTCAGTGTGTCCACAGTCTGCTCAAGTCAGTGATTCAGTGTGTTCAGTCTTCTCCAGTCAGTGATTCAGTGTGTCCACAGTCTGCTCCAGTCAGTCAGTGATTCAGTGTGTCCACAGTCTGCTCCAGTCAGTCAGTGATTCAGTGTGTCCACAGTCTGCTCCAGTCAGTCAGTGATTCAGTGTGTCCAGTCTGCTCCAGTCAGTGATTCAGTGTGTCCACAGTCTGCTCCAGTCAGTCAGTGATTCAGTGTGTCCACAGTCTCTTCCAGTCAGTCAGTCAGTTAGTCAGTCAGGCACGCTTGCGTTCCTGTGACATCACTTCTTCTTCATCGCTTTCACGTTCTTTTCTGGTCAGTCAGTCATCGTTTTCGACTTCTCAGTCAGTCAGTCATCGTTTTCAAGTTCTCAGTCAGTCATTCGTCGTTTTCGACTTCTCAGTCAGTCATACATCGTTTTGAAGTTCTCAGTCAGTCATTCGTCGTTTTCCCAGTTCTCAGTCAGTCATCGTTTTCAAGTTCTCAGTCAGTCATTCGTCGTTTTCAAGCTCTCAGTCAGTCAGTCAGTCAGTCAGTCATCGTTTTCAAGTTCTCAGTCAGTCATTCATTCATCGTTTTCAAGTTCTCAGTCAGTCAGTCATCGTTTTCAAGTTCCCAGTCAGTTAATCATCGTTTTCAAGTTCTCAAGTCAATCATTCGTTGATTTCCGGTTCCTCTCGAGTTGGGTCATTCACCATTTTCATGTTCTTCTCCTGTTAGTCGCTTATCATTTTAACACTCTTCTCCAATCATTCATTCATCCTTTTCATGTTCTTCTCCAATCGGTCGTTCATCGTTCTCTTATTTTTTTTTTTTTCACCAGTCATTCATCACACTTTTACCGTTTATCTCGTTTCTGTCATTATTCCCCCCTTCCACCCCCACCCCCACCCCCCCCCACCCACCCACCTACGTTAAATCACAGCAAGAGAGTTGCTGCTAAAATCAAAAGTGTATCATTTTCTGATTTTCGTCATTCTGAAATATCTGAATCCAAAAACATGCACAACCCATGGAAGAATAAAGGGAATTAAGAACTATACACTCCCATCGTATCCTATCAAAATATAACGAGGAAGCACTGTTGTCATGCGATCTTTTGACAAAGCCCAGGAGTTTGTAAGGCATTCCCGGAGAACAATGTATCATCGAAGATGGAGTATGGCTGCCTTAATGGCAAGATAAAAAAAAACAAAAACGGTCATACACACAAAACTCCACTGCCTGTCTGTGTCTATACAGGCAGTGTCCGCAGGAGTATCAGCCTGCGTACGCAGAAAGAAAGAAAGAGTATCAAAAATTGAAGAGCGAAAGGTGAAACAATATCCGTTCATCAAAGATCAAATTCTTCTGTTACGTTTAAGGAATTAAATGAACGTTTGACGTCTTACTTTTCGCGGTGCAAGTATTGTTGGTACTTTACGTATTAAAAATGTCAGAAGACCGTGTTAAAAAAAAGCCTAAAAAACAAAACAAACAAAAAAAACCCCCTCCAGTCCTAATACATAAGCTGGTTAAAAGAAAAAGGTTGAGGCACGTAAGATAATAAACTCGAAGAAGAAAAATTGGTCAACAATATATTTTTTTTACCTCATGAAGTCCAATCAGTTTTAAAACTCGTGCTGCCAGAGTCGAGCAAGAAAGGTGATGTGCTAGAGAGCCGCTTGAAACGCTGTACTAACTTCCAGTGAGGACACTCTCGTAACTCTGTGTGTGTGTGTGTGTGTGTGTGTGTGTGTGTGTGTGTGTGTGTGTGTGATGCGTACGTCTTGCGTGCGCGCACGATATGGTTGAATATGTATATGTGTGGCGTGCGCGCGCGCATGGGTTACACTTATGTATGTGAGCGGGTGCGCGCGCGTGCACATGTGTGTGCACATGTGTTTGTGTGTGTGTCTGTGCGTATGATATGTGTGTTTTTGAGGCGCAAGCGCATGGTTTTATATGTATTATTGCGTGTGTGTGCGCGCGTAGTTGTGTATGTGTGTGTGTGTGTGTGTGTGTGTGTGTGTGTGTGTGTGTGTGTGTGTGTGTGTGTGCGTTTATGTCCGTGCGCGTTATGTGGTTTTGTGTGTGTGCGTGCGTGCGTGCATGCATACGTTTGTGAGCGTGTATACTTAGCGTATGCGTATGCGCGCTCTTGTGTTTTTGTATGTTTGTGCGCGAAGGGTGAAGGGGGAGAGCCGTCTGAGTCGGCATTTTCGCGCAACAATGTAACTTGATGTGTTTGTGGAGGAGCGACCGGGAGGTGTCAACAATGTAAATTGGTGTTTGTGATGGAGCGATAGGGTAGGGGGAAAAGATGGGGATGGGGAGGTATCGTGGAAAGGGGGCTGGAGAGTGCGCATGTCACTTTTCAACTGAAATAAGCTAGGGTGGTTTTGGCGAATATTGTACTGTTTTTGAATGACTTTGCCAAACATGTCTTAACCATATTTGATTCTTGTGGGGTTTTTTTTGTGTGCATAGTGCTGGAAATATGGCCTAAATTGGTGAGAGTTGCTCTCTCTCTCTCTCCCTCTCTCCTCTCTCTCTCTCTCTCTCTCTCTCTCTCTCTCTCTCTCTCTCTCTCTCTCTCTCTCTCTCTCTCTGTACTTATACCTTTTCTCTTGTGTTTACTATTCTTCATTGGTATTTTAATGTTTTATGGCATTGACTTTGATGGTCATGAAGCTTGCTTTGACTTTTTTTTTCTTTTGCTTTTACTGCGTTGTATGTATAATTCATCGTATTTGTCATCAAAAGCTTACAGTAACAAACAACTTGCAAAACTGCCCCAAAATGAGAAACCTAATAGAATAAACGAAAGTTTTCTATCAGCATTTTTTTTTTAATCTAGAGAATTTGAATGTGTAAGAGTCCGCAAGGCCTTGTCATCTTTTGTGAATGTCCATTATGACAGACCTTCAGTGTGTCGTCATTGCTTCCATTGTGTGTGCTTCTCCGATGGATGGCCTACCTAAAGACCTTCACGCAGTATGATGTTCAGACGATATTTCCATCTAGACAAATAGAAACCTCAGAAGCTGCATCATGCATGGAATCAGGCACAAAATAGTCATCAACTGGAGATAGAAACATTGGACATGTACATGGAAGGAAATGGGCTTGCACATTCGGGAGAGAAAACACTAATAATGATTTTTTTTAACGGGGAGAATCCGACATCATTAATGCTTACAACATCAAGTATTACATGACACAAGTTTACAGCATTCATAACTCGAAGTTTTGGAATGCTCACTTGATTAATAATTACACTGGCAATTTTATACTAAGAATTTGATAATGACAGCACGGAAAAGGGTATTATTATTATTATTATTATTATTATTTATTTTTTTTTTTTTTACAGCGATTGATGCTTTGCAATGGGATCAAGATAGAAACAACAATAATAAATCTCTGTTACCAGTCAACAGCCTTTTTGCCATCAAAATTGATTTTTTTTAAAGTTTATTTTTCAAACCCTGCACAGCTTCTTGAATAAAATACATTCTACAGACAGTGGAACTATTGAATTAGCTCTTGACAGTCCGGTGCATACAAATGTATTGAATCACACCATGAAGCTGTCGTTTTCAGAATAAGGTAAATTGTCAAATGCTAATCGTTTTCCTTCGATGTCTTTTCGTCTTGGATCCAGTAACAAGGCAAAAGTATTCTCAGATGCTGGCAACGAGTATCTGAACAGAACTAGACACACGCTGTGTGTTCCCTTATGCAGTTAGCGAAGAGTTTTCATATCTGTAATATATTTTCTTAATTTTATGTTCCCAGTTTCTACATCTTCAATCTCCCGCCCCCCTTCCTCCCCCTCCTTAAGTCTAAAGTTTTGCCAGGTCATTACTATGAAGACAATTTAGTTGTTGGCCTGCGCTTGTTCTCCCTCCCCCACTATTAGATTGTTCGTCTTTGTATTTGTCTGACTTTATTCAAGTTAAAAGGCTGTGCCAGTCTTGAATAAAAGTTACTTGTGTGTAGGTTTTCTTATGAGAGCAAAAACTACCCCACTTGTTTATTGTTTACTGTTCCCTGCCTCATTTCATTTCCAATCATATCATCTGAGAAAGAATAATGTAAAGATTTTATTTTCTGAGACTCGAAAATAGATTAAAGACGTGTATTCAAATCGTTCAGAAAGGATGGCTCAATCCTAAAAAATCACACACAGACGTTCTAGGTTGAAAAATCGTTTAAAAGTACAAGAATGATTTTGTTTTGGGTATGACTAATAACCAGCTTCTTTTTCCTAGGTCCGTGTGAAGTCATCGAGGCATTGCACTGAAGAACCGTTCACCAGATTCCTCGGATTCAATGGGATGTGTTCCGAGGCCTTGGGCTCAACGGACGGTTTCCCTGTCCATTGTGCAGTGTCGTCAGTCCCTTGGGCTCTACAGACGGTTTCCCTGTCCATTGTGCAGTGTTGTCAGTCCCTTGGGCTCAACGGACGGTTTCCCCTGTCCATTGTGCAGTGTTGTCAGTCCCTTGGGCTCAACGGACGGTTTCCCTGTCCATTGTGCAGTGTTGTCAGTCCCTTGGGCTCAACGGACGGTTTCCCTGTCCATTGTGCAGTGTTGTCAGTCCCTTGGGCTCAACGGACGGTTTCCCTGTCCATTGTGCAGTGTTGTCAGTCCCTTGGGCTCAACGGACGGTTTCTCTGTCCATTGTGCAGTGTTGTCAGTCCCTTGGGCTCAACGGACGGTTTCCCTGTCCATTGTGCAGTGTTGTCAGTCCCTTGGGCTCAACAGACGGTTTCCCTGTCCATTGTGCAGTGTTGTCAGTCCCTTGGCTCAACAGACGGTTTCCCTGTCCATTGTGCAGTGTTGTCAGTCCCTTGGGCTCAACAGACGGTTTCCCTGTCCATTGTGCAGTGTTGTCAGTCCATTTCTGTCCTGTCTTATCCTTGGTCTCGCTCCTTCAACTCTTTCCTGGATGGTTATTTTAGCGGGGCCGTTGGATCTTCATGACAATGCCAACTCAGTTTCTTTGCTTTGCTGGTGTCAGCAAATCTTCGTATGGCCCCATGGGCTGTTGGATGGTCTGGCGCACTTGTTCAGTGGTGATGTAATCAGTATACTGACATGTAGTATCTTAAATGACAGCTCATTTCTATGTTTGGCTTCTTTCTTCCAGGTCAAAGTTGCATATGCATAAAGGAAAATGAAATAAACCCGTGCGTGCAGGAGCCAGATTTGTGTTTCCCTGAGATGTTATTGTCATTCCATACAGGGTTCAGTCTGGACAGAACTGATGTCTTGGCTGTTCTTGAGAGGACATCTGATGTAAATCCCCCCTCGCTGAAAATGAATCCCAGATATATGAACAGTTTTAACAGTTCCTCGCTGCTGTCCATGGTCATGTTGGTACTGGAGGTGGCGTTGTGGCTGGCCATTGGCTTGGTCTTCTCGGTGTTGATATCCGTGCTGTGTCTCGTTTCATCCACTGTTGGAACAAGCGTAGTGAGTTTCTGTTCAGTGCCCGGCAGGCCATCGAAGTTATCAGCGAAGTGAAGGTTCGCGACAGCTCTTCCTGCAGTGCTGATTGTGTTGACACGATCTTCAAGTGGATCATTCATGACGCATTCCTGGACTGTGTTGAAAAGTCCTGGACAGAAAAGGGGCCCTGACGAATCGTGACTGACATGTGTGATCAGTTTCCTGTCACACCCTGCGCGGTCACTTTGGCGTATACTTGCTGGATGTTGTGGATTAACTTTGCCCCGATGTCAGATGTCTTCATCACGGCCTGTGGCAGCTCTAGACAGACTCTGTCAAACGCCTTTTTGAAGTGTGTGAAGTCATGACAGAAAATCTTCTGGTGTAGCTGGTGGTTTTGACGAAGGATTGAAGATCTGTTCGATGATAGCCTTTCATATATAGCGGTGTCTGTTTGCAAATGTAATTCATTTGGGATGACTTTGAGCATGACGTTGCTCACATTGCTGAGCTAACCGATCTTGCGGTTGTTCTGGCAGTGTTGAAGATTTCCTCCTTTTGGAAGTGTGACGATTTGATCGAGTCTCTTTGGCTGTAGCCGCTCGCCAGTGTGTCAGACAGCGTTTCCTCCATATTCCAGTGTTCTGCAGGGGTGTTGTCACTGCTGACGTGTTTCAGAGACTTCTCGGCTACTATGACTTCGTCGACAGTGTGTTGGGAAAATCATCTCCATCTGATGAATCCTGAACTGTTAGCATACTTGGATTTTTCTTTCTTTTTTTTTTTGCTCTGTTCGTTGTAGAGATCAAAGCAAAGTTCCTCTATCTTCTTATGACGTTTTCTTTCTGTATGAAACGGTCAACGCCTCTGTCCGAGTGATGCTGACTTTAGTATGCATTGGTCAATTTTTCACAGATTTAAAGGATTTTTGGGGGGGGTGTTGTTATCCAGGTGTTTTTCGCAAGGTTGTAACACTCTTATATTCGTCCCGTCCATCCTTCATTTCCATCACATTTCCATTCCTTATTCCTCCTGCTCATTCATCACACTTGAATTCTCTTCTATCCCATCTGCCGTTCACAGTTACCACGTTCTCCTATTCTTATTCTGTCCGTCATTTGTCAGGCTGAAAGTTCGGGATTGTAATCATTCATCATTCTCGAGTTCTGTCTATCAGTCATCAGTCCTATGATCGTTATTTTCATTTTCTACCAGGCCAGCATTCGTTTATCGCTCAGGCGTTCTGTTGTTCCCCTTCCGGTCTGTCATTGATTCTTCTCCAGTCGTTGTCGTCTCCATTACCACGTTCTCCTTTTCTCCAGTCTAACGTTCTACGGTTTTACGTTTGGC
>JADBJO010002718.1:62500-75000 GCA_016801955.1 Conus betulinus | reverse complement strand
TGACAGGGCTGTATTCTACGCTTCCTTTCATAATATATCCTGGCGTCAACCAAGTCCGAGAGATACAGACACCTGCAGTGTTGGTCAGGAAATTTGAGCAACACTCCCAGGGACACATCCATTAAGTGGATGAACCTCGACTGTGTGGTCCCAGTCTTCCCAGTTGAGCCCGTCGCAAACTCAGCTCTGGGTAGGAGCCGGTCGGGGCAGAAAAATCCCACATGACTCTGATGGGAATCGAACCCGCGACCTCCCAGCCGGGAGTCCGCGACTCTAACCACTTCGCCACGGCAGCTGGTTGGTATGTTTTGTGTGTGTTCGGGTCGGTCGGTTGATCGGTGACTCGTCAAGTCATTCATTCGTTTAGTCGATCGGTCAGTTGATCGTTCAGTCATTCCTTTGTACATTTGTTCGGTTGATTACTCTCTTCAGTCATTCCTGCGTTCAGTCAGTCGTTCTGTCATTCTTTCGTTCAGTCGGTTGTTCTGTCATTCCTTCGCTCAGTCGGTCAGTCGTTCGTTCGTTCATTCATTCGTTTAGTTGGTCGTTCAGTCATTCAGTCGGTCAGTCGGTTGCTCAGTTATTCATTCGCTCAGTTGGTCATTCAGTCAGTCATTCATTTTTTAGCCGGTCGGTTGATTGTTCAATCATTCATTCGTTCAGTTGGTAAGTCAGTCAGTCTTTCAGACGTTTATTTGTCCAGTCGGTCAGTCGGTCGCTCAGTCATTTCATTCGTTCAATCGGTTAGTCGGTCGTTCAGCCATTCTTTCGGTCAGTCGGTCGTTCAGTCATTCATTCGTGCAGTCGGTCGTTCTGTCATTCTTTCGGTCAGTCGGTCCTTCAGTCATTCATTTGCTCAGTCGGTCGTTCTGTCATTCTTTGAGTCAGTCGGTCGTTCTGTCCTTCTTTCGGTCAGTCGGTCGTTCAGTCATTCATTCATTTAGTCGACCACTCGGTCATTCTGTCATTTTTTACGCTCAGTCGGTCGTTCAGTCATTCATTCGTTTCATCGGTCTGTCAGTCGGTCAGTCGGTCGTTCAGTTATTCATTCGTTCAGTTGGTCACTCATTCGTTCAGTCATTCATTCGTTCAGTCATTCATTCATTCGTTCTGTCGGTCAGTGGATCGTTCAGTCATTCATTCGCTACGTGTGTAAGTCGGTCAGTCGTTCAGACATTTATTCTTCCAGTCGGTCAGTCGGTCGCTCAATCGGTCAGTCCGTCGTTTGGTCATTCATTCGTTCAATCGGTCAGTCTGTCGTTTAGTCATTCATTCGTTCTATCTGTCAGTCGGTCGTTCAGTCAGTCCTTCATTTAATCGGTCAGTCGGTCGTTTAGTCATTCATCAATTCGTTCAATCGGACAGTCGGGTCGTTCAGTCATTCATTCATTCGTTCAGTCGGATGTTCAGTCATTCATTCATTCGTTCAATCGGTCAGTCGGTCGTACATTCATTCATTCATTCAATCGGTCAGTCGGTCGTTCAGTCATTTATTCATTCGTGCCATCGGTCAGTCGGTCGTTCAGTCATTCATTCATTCGTGCCATCGGCCAGTCGGTCGTTCATTCATTCATTCATTCATTCATTCAATCGGTCAGTCGGTCGTTCATTCATTCATTCATTCAGTCGGTCAGTCGGTCGTTCAGTCATTCATTCATTCGTTCAGTCGGTCGTTCAGTCAGTCATTCATTCGTTCCATCGGTCAGTCGGTCGTTCATTCATTCATTCATTCGTTCGTTCAGTCGGTCAGTCGGTCGTTCAGACATTCGTTCGGTCGGTGAGTCGGTCGTACAGTCATTCATTCATTCGTTCAATTGGTCAGTCGGTCGTCAGTATATCATTCATTCGTTCAGTTGGGTTTTTCAGTCGTCCATTCGTTCAGTCGGGTTTTTCAGTCGTCCATTCGTTCAGTCGGGTTTTTTCAGTCGTTCATTCGTTCAGTGGGGTTTTTCAGTCGTCCATTCGTTCAGTCGGCGGGCGTACGGTAAGGCACAGAATGCAGGGCATGGTGGCATGGGAGTGTGTGTGTGTGTGTGTGTGTGTGGGGGGGGGGGGGGGGGGGGGGGTACATGGGAGAGGATGCTGGTGGTGACAACAAGGATGGCCGTACGTGGAAGAGGGACGGGGAGAAGCGAGTGCAGGGTATGACGTGGGGGTGGGGGGTGGGGGGGTGATACGTGGGGACGCAAGTGCAGGGTATGACGTGAGGGGGGGATACGTGGGGACGCAGGTGCAGGGTATGCCATGAGTACGGAAGGGCGCGGATGCAGCGTACCACCACATAATTCCGGGCCTGAAGGACGGGGAATACAGCGTGTGACACGGGTGGAGGAGGTACGGGCGGTCGCCGTTGATGGGCACGACACGGGTGGAGTGACAAAGAGGATGTGCAGAGGCGGGGCGTAACATGGGTATAGGTGTGGGGGGGGGGGGGGGGATTGCAGGGAACGCGGATTTCAGGGTTTGACATAGGTTTGGGGGGGGGGGGGGGGGGGGGGGGGGGGGGGGGGGGGGGGGGGGGGGGGGGGGGCGCGCGTAGAATTCAGGGGCGTGACACGAGTGGAAATATGGAGCAGAGTGGCGAGTGAAGATGGAAGAATCAAGATGGGCGAGGGTACAGGAGGTGCAGATGCAGGGTGTAACATGGGTGAGGGTAAAGGGGGGTGTGGATGCAGGGTGTAACATGGGTGGGGTTACAGGGGATGCAGGGTGTAACATGGGTGGGGGTACAGGGGGATGCAGGTGTAACATGGGTGGGGTTACAGGGGGATGCAGGGTGTAACATGGGTGGGGGGTACAGGGGATGCAGGGTGTAACATGGGTGGGGTTACAGGGGGATGCAGGTGTAACATGGGTGGGGGTACAGGGGGATGCAGGTGTAACATGGGTGGGGTTACAGGGGGATGGACGGTGTAACATGGGTGGGGGTTACAGGGGGATGGACGGTGTAACATGGGTGGGGTTACAGGGGGATGGACGGTGTAACATGGGTGGGGTTACAGGGGGTTGGGGGATGCAGGGTGTAACATGGGTGGGGTTACAGGGGGTGGGGATGCAGGATGCAGGGTGTAACATGGGGTGGAGGGTACAGGGGGGGTGGGGGATGCAGGGTGTAACATGGGTGAGGGTACAGGGGGGATGCAGGGTGTAACATGGGTGAGGGTACAGGGGGTGTGGATGCAGGGTGTAACATGGGTGGGGGTACAGGGGGTGTGGATGCAGGGTAGCATGTAGCATGGGATGAGGGGTACAAGGGGGTACAGGGGGTTGCAGATGCAGGGTGTAACATGGGTGGGGGTACAGGGGGTGTGGATGCAGGGTGTAACATGGGTGGGGGTACAGGGGGTGTGGATGCAGGGTGTAACATGGGTGAGGGTACAGGGGTGGGGGATGCAGGGTGTAACATGGGTGGGGGGTACAGGGGGTGTGGATGCAGGGTGTAACATGGGTGGGGGTACAGGGGGTGGGGGATGCAGGGTGTAACATGGGTGGGGGGGGTTACAGGGGGTGTGGATGCAGGGTGTAACATGGGTGAGGGTACAGGGGGTGGGGGATGCAGGGTGTAACATGGGTGGGGGTACAGGGGGTGGGGGGATGCAGGGTGTAACATGGGTGGGGGTACAGGGGGTTGGGGATGCAGGGTGTAACATGGGTGGGGGTACAGGGGGGTGGGGGATGCAGGGTGTAACATGGGTGGGGCGTACAGGGGGTGGGGGATGCAGGGTGTAACATGGGTGAGGGTACAGGGGGTGGGGGATGCAGGGTGTAACATGGGTGGGGGTACAGGGGGTGGCGGATGCAGGGTGTAACATGGGTGGGGGGGGGTACAGGGGGTGGCGGATGCAGGGTGTAACATGGGTGGGGGTTCAGGGGGGTGGCGGATGCAGGGTGTAACATGGGTGGGGGGTACAGGGGGTGGCGGATGCAGGGTGTAACATGGGTGGGGGTACAGGGGGTGGGGGATGCAGGGTGTACATGGGTGGGGGTACAGGGGGTGGGGGATGCAGGGTGTAACATGGGTGGGGGTACAGGGGGTGGGGGATGCAGGGTGTAACATGGGTGGGGGTACAGGGGGTGGGGGATGCAGGGTGTAACATGGGTGGTGGTAGGGTCCGCAGATTTCAGATCGTGACACAGGTTGGGGGCGGGGGGGGGGGGGGGGGGGAGGGGGGGAGAGGAGGAGTGTGTAGAGTTCAGGGCGTGATGTAAGTGGGAATAGGGGAGGGGGTGTGTGTGGATTCCTGCGCCTGACCTGACCAGGGGTAAAGGATGGGAATAGGGGGGGAGGGGGGTAGACGGCTGGGGGCGGGGCGTGCACACATTCGAGAGCGTGACCTGGGTCTGGATTTTAGAGCAGAATATAGGTGGCGGACGAAGGGCAGGGCATGGTTTGCGTACTGGGGGGGGGAGAGGAAGTGCCGATGTAAGGTGTGATGTGGTGGACCACTGGGACCGAGGGGGAGCGTGGTTTTATGGGGGTAACCTGAGTGTCTTACTGGGACATGGTCAGCATACTGGGGCAGAAGGAGCGGATGAAGGCATGACATGAAAGGAGTATTGGGGCAGAGGGGGCGTGCGTGATATTGCGTGACGTGGACGGGGGGGGGGGGGGGGGGGGGGGGGGGGGGGGGAGAGATGAAGGGCGTGACACGGAAGGCGTATTGGGGCAGAGGGGGCGTGGCTGATGTGGCGTGACGTGGGAGTCTTACTGGGACGGAGAGAGAGAGCTCGGCTGAAGGGCGTGACGTGGGAGTCTTACTGGGACGGAGAGAGAGCTCGGCTGAAGGGCGTGATGCGGGTGTCTTGTTGGGGCAGAGGGATGGACGAAGGACGTGACATGGTGAGTGTCTCGGGGTAGAGGGAGCGGATGAACGGCGTGACATGGTGGGCGTACTGGACGAAGGGGGGGGGGGGGGAGGGGGGCACAGATGAAAGGCGTGACGTGGTGGGCGTGTGTTTATACGCAAGTATTAAAGATGCTTTTTCTGCATAGAGTGGACACACACACAGACACGTACACACACACACGCACACACACACTCACGTACACACACACACACACACACACACACACACACACACACACACACACACCTGAATATATTTTCATAGATTATGCCCTCGCATATCTATAAATAAACACACGGGTTTGAGCATCTACCTTTAAAAAAAAACGTGTTGCCCTATCTCTTTATAGACACATCATCATCATCTATCACTCTGTCCCAGGCATCACTCCACCAGCCTTACCGTGTCATTGATAACCAGCCCATTTACTTCATTCCCTCAGTCTCTGTTTCCCATACATTCCTTCTCCTTGCTGTCACAGACCGACGATGTTTGAAACCATCGACAAGCAGTGTGTCTCTGAAAGGAAAACGGATATCTTTGGAAAAAAAAAAAAAACACGGGGATCACTCCAGTCTAATGAAACCGATGTTTATAATTGTTCTGATATATAACGCGCTGCGGTTATAGCAATGCCAAGTCGCCAATACCCCGCTAAGTTGCTGAATACACTGTTGCTGCTGGATTTCAGCAACCGTGGTGCTGGATGCTGAAGTGGCTGGTGTCCACATCGGGCAGCATCTCGCCGTTAAGCAGATGTGAGTTTTGGCAAAGATCCAAGGAGGTGGTCAGCATGGAGTAGCATGCCACATTAGAAGTAAGCCATTCACAGAAAAGGGTGCAGGTAGCCAGTCACCTGGTTGGTAGTCCCTCACACAGTCATTGTGGGATGGCTACTAAAACCCCAGTTAGGTAGCCAAAACGATGGCCAAAAAAAAAAAGGTACACCACTACCACCCCTACCGCCACTACCACCATTACACCACTACCACCACCGCACCACTACCACCACAGCAAACTACCACCACAGCAACTACCACCACCACCACCACTACCATCACCACCACCACCCACCACCGCCACCGCCCATCATCATCATCATCATCATCCTCGTCATCGTCGTCATTCCCATCCATGGTGTTAGGGGTGGAACTACAGACAGGCTGACCTGAACTTCTGGAACTGAGTCTCGTCCTTGCTGTACCGAGAGCGGTAGAGGAGGGCGGCAAGTTCTATGGTCTGCTGATGGGAACACTGGTGGTACCCTCGGATAAAGTTCGGCACTTCCTGCGTTAACAGAGAGAGGAGTGAGTGAGAGAGAGAGAGAGAAAGAAAATGTGTGAGAGAGAGAGAGAGAGAGAGAGGCGAGAGAGAGAGAGAGAGAGAGAGAGAGAGAGAATGTGAGAGTGAGAGAGAAAGAGAGAATGTGTGAGTGAGAGAGAGAGAGAATGTGTGAGTGAGTGAAAGAGACAGAGTGAGTGAATGAGAGAGAGAATGTGAGTAAGAGAGAGAGAGAGAGAGAGAGAGAGAGAGAGAGAGAGAGAGAGAATGTGTGAGTGAGTGAGTGAGAGACAGTGTGTGAAGGAGTGAGTGAGAAAACACAGAGAGTGAGAGAGAGAGAATATGTGAGTGAGAGAGAAAGTGAGAGAGAGAGAGAGAGAGTGACAGAGAAAGAGAGAATGTGTGAGTGAGAGACCAAAAGAGAGACAGAGACAGAGAGGTGGGGAGGGGGGGAAACACAGATGGTCTTAAAAAGAAATCGGCAACGTCTTGGGGCGAGTTCAGACCATCATTCCTTTCCCGTTCCTTGTTACCTCCCCTTTATCTACCTGAGTAGCTGCTTTTAAAACGAAAGGTATCACCTCATCGCTGGCCGTGCAAAGTTGAAGAGCAGTATAGATTACTGACATGACGTAAGTGCAATGAAGTTGCAGGGAACAGGAAATCGTGATTAGCGAGAGAGAGAGAGAGAGAGAGAGAGAGAGAGAGAGAGAGAGAGAGAGAGAGAGAGAGAGGAGAGAGGAGAGACAGAGAGAGAAACACAGAGAGGGAAGAGAGGGAGAGAGACAGAAACAGACAGACAGACAGACAGACAGACAGACAGACAGACAGAGAGAGAGAGGAGAGAGAGAGAGAGAGAGAGAGAGAGAGATCGCACATCAACTGCAGAAATTGCCCTTTCATGCGTATACATCAGTTTGCACCGTAAGGCGACTGCAGGCGGAAATCCAAACAAAAGTACATACACTTTTTGATAAGTATTATGTCCGCCAAACATGAACCTTGTTCTGAATGGTGTTTCCCTTGCCTGAAGAAGACCTTAAGAGGTCGAAACGCGTCGCGTTGTGTTCATGGGATCCGTTTGTGCGTGGCTGGCGGATGTAGCATTGAAAACTTTTCAAGATGTATAATAACATGTCTTGAGCCACTTGCGCGGTGACCGCCCTGCTTCCTACCTGAGGGAAGTGGAAGTACTTGTCAGCCTCAGGGTCCTCCCCCGGGGTGAGGTTGACCCAGATCTTCTTCAGCATCACCAGACTGTAGGACGGCGGGGCCGCTGGCGCTCCCTCGCCTGCTGCAAAACACATCGTTCGAAAATGACGTCTGTGGTGGGAATAGTCTTACCCTCACAGCTGACCATAAGCTAACAGCGATACACACTCGTTTTGAGGATGTCGCCTACTCCCTTCCTTTCCTACAGCCGTGCGCGTGGCACGTGTTGTCTGGCATCCCACCAGTTCCAGCCAGTGCGCCCTTCAGTGAAATTCCTACGCTAGGGAAGATGCTGTGTATATGTACTGTACCGGCATGCGGGCTCACTCTCTCTCTCTCTCTCTCTCTCTCTCTCTCTCTCTCTCTCTCTCTCTCTCTCTCTCTCTCTCTCTCACAGTGACCAGAGATAGCGCGGACAGAGGCACTGACCCAGTCCTCATTGAATGCAATACCATGGTATGTATTGATTCATCGTGTGTATGTGTGTGTGTGTGTGTGTGTGTGTGTGGGGGGGGGGGGGGGGGGGGGGGGGGGCATTGCTGTGTTTTCGTTACAGAATCGTATTTTTCTGTTTACAATACCAATCTTTTATTTGCGGTGGGTTCCGTACTCGGTGCGTTAATTACAACACACCTATTTGTCATTCATCAACAAACGTGCTGAAAATAAACACAGCATGCTCTACTCGGGAGTTCCTGAAGGATACGGTGCGACTGTTGCCATAGGGGGGCACAGACGTCACTGAAAACATTGCGTCACTGACATCTACAGACTTAATAAATACAAACAAACAACAACAACCAAAAAAAAAAAAAAAAAAAAAAAAAAAAAAAAAGAGGAAAGTTGACGTTGCCCTGTTGCGTCCTGATGATAGGTGCTGCCATGTTGAGATTCGAACTGCGACAGATGGGCACTGGTGGTAGATCCCACCCACTCGATCAGACGGATTCTCCGCATCTTACACACACACACACACACACACACACACACACACACACACACACACACTCTCTCTCTCTCTCTCTCTCTCTCTCTCTCTCTCTCTCTCTCTCAAGCAAAAGACAACAAACCGAATCTTGCAGTCAGTCAACACAACAGGCTGATCGACAACAAGAGATAAACCCAGACCTAAAACCAAACAAACGAACAAACAACGCACCTCTCCACCCATGTATCAAGCCAACATGCCGTATAGCCCGACACACAGACATGACCAAAAAATAAGTTAAAAAAAACACACAATATAGTTAATAATTCAGTTTCTCTCTGTTTAAACTCCACTTAATTTTCACACAAACAATACAGTTAATAATTCAGTTTCTCTCTGTTTAAACTCCACTTAATCTTCACACAAACAAGACAAATGCTATGTTTAAACTCCACTTAATCTTCACACAAACAAGACAAATGCAATGTTTAAACTCCACTTAATCTTCACACAAATAAGACAAATGCAATGTTTAAACTCCACTTAATCTTCACACAAACAAGACAAATGCAATGTTTAAACTCCACTTAATCTTCATACAAACAAGACAAATGCAATGTTTCAACTCCACATACTGTTCACACAAACAAGACAAATGCTATGTTTCAACTCCACATACCCTTCACACAAACAAGACAAATGCTGCCCTGAAGAAAGGAAAGGCATACAGGACACGTTCTTGAACAATGTTCAGCTATTCCTTTTGTCTTCATGTGCCAAAAATAGTAACATCATCTGCTTGGTGTTCAGCGCCCGCGGCATTAAACATTCCCAGCATCGTGTGGGCACAAGTCCAACCAAGAATTCCTCCCCATAAGCATCAGCAGGGTACATTGGAGGGGAGACATCTATCTCACCACGACTCCCTGACAGAGACCATTCTACAGTGTATCTCCCCATGACTCTCCGTCCAAGACCATTCTACAGGGTACAGTGGAGGGTGGACATGTATCTCTCCATGACTCCCTGTCCAAGACCATTCTACAGGGTACAGTGGAGGGTGGACATGTATCTCCCCATGACTCCCTGTCCAAGACCATTCTACAGGGCACAGTGGAGGGTGGACATGTATCTCTCCATGACTCCCTGTCCAAGACCATTCTACAGGGCACAGTGGAGGGTGGACATGTATCTCTCCATGACTCCCTGTCCAAGACCATTCTACAGGGTACAGTGGAGGGTGGACATGTATCTCCCCATGACTCCCTGTCTCAGACCATTCTACAGGGCACAGTGGAGGGTGTAGGTCCTGGATTCACAGCGTCAAGGACTGGACTGGGTTATAGTCCCTCTACCTTGTTGTGCATGACTTATGACAATAGTGGTGAGGAAGATGGTAACGTTGACAATCATGAGAACAGGATGATGTTAATGGTAACACCAGTGATAACAATGACGGGAATGATGAGGATGATGACAATTTTAATGATGATGACCATGACGATGATACTGATGACGATACCAACAACGACGATGAAGCTGAATGACGATGACGAAGATTAAGACAACGATGACGACGACAATGATGATGATGATGATGATGATGATGATGATTATGATGGTGGTGGTGGTGGTGGTGGTGGTGATATAGTGCTGATGATGATGACGATGGAAATGGTGATGACAATGTCGATGACGACGATCATGCTGCTGCTGCTGCTGCTGCTGCTGCTGCTGAAACTGTTGTTTTTGTTGTCGATGATGGTGATAATAATGATGATGATGACGATGATGTTGTTGTTGTTGTTGTTGTTGTTGTTGTTGTTGTTGTCGATGTTGATGTTGATGATGATGATGATGACGATGATGATGATGACGACGACGAACAACTCACCACTGTCTGCCCGGGGTTTCAGCCAGTAGACATCGGCGTGAGCTAAGCAGTCAAAGTAGAATCCTCGGTCAGGTAGGCAGTGCACTGACGACACAGGGAAAGCATGGAAGGTTTGACAGACAGCAAGATAAAGAAAAGAAAACGGTAGATAGATAGATAGATAGATAGATAGATAGATAGACAGACAGACAAAGTATACACAGATGTGCGTTATATGTATCAAGAAAAGATACAACAATGGCGAAAACAAGATGCAAAGCATATAAACGTACTCCCAGTTTATCTTGAATACGCGCGTGAGGGGGGGGGGGGGGGGGGGGGGGGGGGGGGGCTGGAAAATGTCACAATCAAACATACGTCACAATGTACTTGACGTCATTCAACACGTAATTTTCTAACGCGTCATCATCGCTGCTGACCGTCATCCCCTCCCAAAGATCAGCTGAGATATTCTACAAAAGAAGAAAAAAACCGTTCTGGGCCGTTATAGCGTTAGTAACGGCTATTCTGGTAAAATAAAACATCGGGCATCATCCGTGACCCATAATGAACATACCTACAGAATGTTCAGAAACATCGGCCGGAAGTTTTGTCTGGAGCGAGTAGAACCCATTTTGACCACGGACAGACAGACACACAGACAGACACACAGACTTCGTCTCCATTGTAAAGTATTCCCTGTTCTATAAGAACCGGGACCACAAAAAAGAAAGTGGAACCAACACAGTTTCTTCACCTTGGAGAAAAATGGGCCAAGAAAGAAAGACACAGAGAAGACAGAAGAAAGAAGAAGAAGAAAGATAGAAAAAGAAAATGTAAAGGAAAGACAAACGGTAAAGAGGAGGAAAGAGTGTTCAAAGTGATGAAGACAGCGGGTAAGAATGCACGCGCGCGCGTACGCACACACACACACACACACACACACACACACACACACACACACACACACACACATGGGTAGATACATAGGTACTTCGTGCTATCCGTAAGTTCTTCGTAGATGGGCAGGTGGGTAGACTGGTAGGTAGGAAGGTGGGTAGGTAGACATACAGACAGACGGAGATACAGTCAGATAGGTAGGGAGGTAGGTGGACAGATAGACAGAGAGAGAGGTAAGATGACAGGTCGGTAGGTAGGTAGACAGATAGACAGACGGACGGACAGAGAGGCAGACGACAGGTACATATAAATATGTATTTTAGGTATGAAGAAAAAAAATCAAAATGGAAAAAAAGACATGAAAGTGGAAACAATACAGTTTCTTCCCCTTCAATGTAAACAAGATTAATGATGTCATTTGGAAAAAGCTAGAGATCACAGAAGCAACTCTATATCGTCGGAATCCGATCTTAACATTTCACAGAAAACGCAGCTCAAAGGGAAGTTATCCTGTAACATTTTGAACAGGGTGTCGCATTTGATCATTTCCCTTGGTAGTGCCTTTGGCCCAGTGGTGTGTGCTGGTGTCATGGGGGTGTTGGTGGACGGTGTCTTACTGGTGTCGGCGGAGGACAGGAACAGGCTGTACTCGGCAATGCTCTGCAGGCGGAGTCGCTTCTTCATCTCCCGCTTGATGTCCGACACCCTGCTGTGACTGCCCACTTCCAGAGTCTGGAACCAAAAGAAAGGCTTGTTCATGTAGACGCAGGCACACGTGTGCATGTACATGTTTGCTTACACACGTACACAAACACGCACGCGCACGAGCAGGCGAGCACTTTCTTACACACACACACACACACACACACACACACACACACACACACACACACACACACACGTGCAAACACATACACACGCGCGCGCTCGCAGAGTGGATAAGAGGACGATGAGCGAGGGGAGGGAGGGGGGATGATAAAAGAGCCGTGCGGTCAAATGGCTATTCATGATCGATAGGAACAGTAGCGACAGACACAGACACAGCACCAGTACTTACCACAGAGGTGCCAGAGAAACAACAGACAGACATGGACACAGCAGACTATACCTAACACAGGGGTGCCACAGAAAAACAGCAGACAGACAGTCAGGCAGACAGACCACAGGGGGGCCACAGAAAAACAGCAGACAGACATGTACCTACCACAGGGGTACCTGAGGGCACCATGACCTGCACGCGCACGTTGGGTTGTTGTTTGGCCACCATCTCGTGCTCCAACGCGTGAGGCGAGAACAGACGACCGCCGTCCCTGTCACGTGACAGGAGAAGAAACTTTCAGGGTTTAAGAAACTGTCAATGAGATGCACCAACCTCCATCCCTCGCCCCCCCTTCTTCCCTCACCTCCCCCCCCCCCACTCCCCCATCTCCCTTCTCATATCCTTCATACACTTACCGC
>JADBJO010002718.1:50000-52500 GCA_016801955.1 Conus betulinus | reverse complement strand
CTGGGAGTACAAAACAACAAACAAACAAACAACCCCCTCACAAATGACGTCATAACCCACCTGAAAGTTCTGACGCGAAAACTGCTGCAAAGTCTTGGGCTTGTCGTTGGTGTCGCTGCTGGACAAGGACGTGGGGTCCTTCCGTAGTTGCGCCAATACCGCACTCTGTTTGCACGCAGTATGTAACGAGCACGTGAGTCACGCCGACAGTGACAGTGTGTGACATATTATGAGGAACAACAATGTCAGCCGGACTTTATTCAGATGCGACAAGTAACTGCTCAAAAAGCCACAGATCAATTGCCCTTTTCGTCATCATTATCGATCGCTGCGTCATTTACAGATTCTGGCGATTAGGTATGCCCTGACAAATGTTGCAGTGCACACACACACACACAAACACACACACACACACACACACACACACACACACACACACACACACACACACACACACACACACACACACGCACGCACGCACGCACGCACGCACATACACACACACACACGCACGCGCGCGCGCACATACGCACACACACACACACACACACACACACACACACACACACACACACACACACACACACACACATGTATTAGACACTTTTCTGACCTCCCTTGCAATCTTAAATGGATCCTCTAGCATTGGCTCAAAGTTCTGTCCATACACTGTTTACTTATGATTTTAGTTCTTCAGGAACTTCAAACTGTACCACACTTTCTTTTCGTTTACTTTTCTATCCTTCACTGGGCAGGGGCAGGAGAACAATCATAAAGGCTCCAAGTCATTTGCACGCATGTCCTGCAACTGTTGAGGAAGGAGCATTCTAAAGGTTCCTGTCAACTTACCAACATAACCAGCCACAGCTGAGGAAGTAAAGAGTTCAATCAACTTTCCAGTATGTCCAGCAACAGTTGAAGAAGGAGAAGAATTTCAAAGGCCAAGATCCATTCAACAGCACATCCAGCAACAGCCGAAAAAGAGGAAGTACTTTAAAGGCCCCTCCAATCAAAATTACCAACATGTCCAATGACAGCTGAGGAAGAAGAATTCCAAAGGCCCAAATCAATGTACCAAAAGGTCCAGCAACAGCGGAGGAAGACGAGGCATTCTAAAGCCCCCAGTTAACATGTCCAGCAACAGCAGAGGAAGAAGAAGCATTCTAAAGGCCCCAATTAACATGTCCAGCGACATTAGAGGAAGAAGAAGCATTCTGAAGGCCCCAATTATTATGTTCAGCAACAGCAGAAGAAGAAGAGGCATTCTGAAGGCCCCAATTAACATGTCCAGCAACAGCAGAGGAAGAAGAAGCATTCTAAAGGCCCCAATTAACATGTCCAGCAACAGCAGAGGAAGAAGAAGCATTCTAAAGGCCCCAATTAACATGTCCAGCGACATTAGAGGAAGAAGAAGCATTCTGAAGGCCCCAATTATTATGTTCAGCAACAGCAGAGGAAGAAGAAGCATTCTGAAGGCCCCAATTAACATGTCCAGCAACAGCAGAGGAAGAAGAGAAGAATTCTAAAGGCCCCAGTTAACATGTCCAGCAACAGAAGAGGAAGTAGTAGTATTCTAAAGGCTCCAAATAACGTGTCCAGCAACAGCATGAGAAAAATTCTTCTAAAGGCCCCTATTAACATATCCAGCAACAGCAGAGGAGAAGAAGAAACATTCCAAACACCTCAATTAACATGTCCAGCGACAGTAGAGGAAGAAGACTAATTCTAAAATCCTCAAATCAACTTACACACAAGTTTTATAACAACTACGGAAGAAGGAGGTATTCTAAAAGCCCCACTCAACTCATCAACATGTCCAGCGATGGTAATGGATGGTGAAGAACCCGACAGGCCCAAACAGCTTATTAACATGTCCAAGGAGCGTTCAGGAAGGAATAGGGGTCTAAAGGCCATAATCCACTCATCAACACATCCAGCGACCGTTGATGAATTCGTGGAATCCTAAAAGCTTCAGTTTATTTGCCAACATCGTCAGCTAGGGCTGGGGAAGGAAAAGAAACTTTAAGTCTCCGTTTCACTTACAAACATATCCATCAATGGTTGAAGTAGAAAGAGGAGCCTAGTAGCTGCAGTTCATGTTCACCAACATTTTCCTGCCTGCAAAGGTTGAGGGAAAAGAAGAAATCTAAAGGCCCTTATTCACATACGAACATTTGCAGCATGGACCAAAGAACAGGAAAGAAAGTTACGGGCTCTAGTCCGCTTATCTAGATATTCATCGAGTGTTAAGGTAAAAAAAAAAAAAAAAAAAACACTTAAAGGCCAAAAGACGTTCATCAACACGAGTTTTCCAGGGCTAAGGAGGAAGAAGAAACCTAAAGACTCCGTTACACTAATCAATGTCTTAATCGACGGTTGACAAAGAAAATCATGAAAATCCCGAGCCTTTTTTTCATTAACACTCCCCTGCAAAGGTTGTGTAAGAGTAAGGAATCAGAAGGCCCTGATCAACTTACCAATATGTCCAGCAAATAATTGG
>JADBJO010002718.1:42500-45000 GCA_016801955.1 Conus betulinus | reverse complement strand
GCATTTTTACAAGCATTATCTTTTTTTTTTTAAAGGTCTGAAGAAGACATGTTTGTCGAAACTTCATTTGTCTGATTCATCTTGGATATTGAATTAACGTTACTTTGTACCTTTGTCTTGTGTGTGTTTTTACACCTTGTCTTATTTACAGTGACACTTGTCTGTTTCAGTCTTCGTTTATATGTCATAGTCTTAAACGTGTATTGCATTCTAAAGCATACGTCATAATCTAAAACGTAGTTATAATCTAGGACACACGCCTCAGTCCAAAACGTTTCGTCACAGTCTAAGACACTCATATCATATCTAAACATATATCACAACCTAAAACGTACGTCATAGTCTGAAGAGTACGTCACAGTGTCATAGGGAAAACAACTGGCCTAGTCTGATAAAAGTCTTTGCCTTTGCCTTCTTGGACTTATGTCATAAAGTAACGTATGAAAGACACGTTCGTCTGAAATTCCTCACTTTCGTATCATGCAATGAAATAAGCATTCCCTCTGCAACTTGCTTTTTGTACATTCGAATTCTGTCATCTTGCGATGAAAAGACATTAACTAAACCACTGAACTGGACTGAGCTGATCTCCAGGGTACATCGAGCAAGACGTTTTTGAGGTCCGTAGAGACCTCAGATAAATGGGGACAAGGAGGGCTTTGGGTCTTGGTAGGATTGCACAGCAGATGTCCGCCAGGGGCAGAAATCCCCCGCCCCCTCCCTCCCCCACCTCCTCCACATTGATTGGATACGCTGGGAGAGGGGGGATGGGGGGGTGGGTCAATTCTGCTACCTCCCAGTCTGCAACAACCCACAATATCACGACACCACAGTGGACGGACCATGGAGGAGAATGTGGGGCGGCTTCTCACCTTACAACGATGGAGGAGAATGTGGGGCGGCTTCTCACCTTAAAACGATGGAGGAGAATGTGGGGGGCGGCTTCTCACCTTAAAACGATGGAGGAGAATGTGGGGCGGCTTCTCACCTTAATGATAGAGGAAAATGTGGGGTGACTTTCTCACCTTCACGATGGAGGAGAATGTGGGGCGGCTTCTCACCTTGACAATGAAGGAGAATGTGGGGCGGCTTCTCACCTTGACGAGGGCTGAGCCAATGCCCTGCACTATACAGGAGAATGTGGAGGAGAGATGTAAAGGAGAATGTGGGGGCGGCTTCTCACCTTAACAATGAAGGAGAATGTGGGGCGGCTTCTCACCTTGACGAAGGCTGAGCCAAAAGCCTTGCACTATAGAGGAGAATGTGGAGGAGAATGCAAAGGAGAATGTGGGGGCGGCTTCTCACCTTGACGAGGGCTGAGCCAATGCCCTGCACTATAGAGGAGAATGTGGAGGAGAATGTAAAGGAGAATGTAGGGCGGCTTCTCACCTTGACGAGGGTTAACCCAGGACATTGCACCTTGGGCACGTCGTAGAACCGGGAGAAGGCCAGGTACCACTTGTTCCTGGCGAATATCACGATGTCCTCCTTCAGCGCCTGGACGTCGGGCTGGGAGGGCATCAGGTTGGTCTGAAGAATCTGCCGGACCTGAACAAAGGACGTTGGGGGGTGTGAGAACTTTGCCTACTGATCTTCTGGGAGAGGGAGGGGGGATTGGAGGGGGGGGGGGGGTTCTAAAGGATCTACCGGACCTGAGGAAAGGACGGTGGGGTGAAAACATTGGCTGCTGCTGGAAAGGGGGGAGGAGGGGGGGGGGGGGGGGGGGGGGTGGGGTCTGAAGGATCTGCTGGACCTGAGGAAAGGACGATGAGGTGAAGACACAGGCCATTGATGTGGTTGGGGGAGGGGGTGGGGAGTGAGGGGCGGGGCAGGGGTTGTAGGTGGGGGGTGGGGGGGGGGGATAAGTGTGTAGCATGGGTGGAAGGGGATGGGGTAAGTGATAGGTGGTGTAGGTGTGGTGGTGATATGTGTGTGTGTGTGCTTACGTGCGTGCGTGTGTGCATGATGTGCGCGCGCGCGCACGCTCGCTTGCCGTATGAGTGTGTGTGTGTGTGTGTGTGTGTGTGTGTGTGTGTGCGTGTGTGTGTGTGTGTGTAAGTGTGTGTGTGTGTGTGTGTGTGTGTGTGTGTGTGTGTGTGTGTGTGTGTGTGTGCATGTGCGTGCGTGCGTGCGTGCGTGTGCGTACGTGCGTGCGTGCGTGCGTGCGTGCGCGTGTGTGTGTGTGTGTGTGTGTGTGTGTGTGTGTGTGTGTGTGTGTGTGAATAGACTCTGTGAGAGAGAGATAAAAAAACTTGCTTCCGCACACGCGCTGTGTGTGTGTGTGTGTGTGTGTGTGTGTGTGTGTGCGTGTGTGCGTGCGTGCGTGCGTGCGTGCGTGCGTGCGTGTGTGTGTGTGTATTTTGTAAGTGTATGTGTCTGTTCATGAGTTTGATGATGTGTGAATATTATATTGTGTGTATGTGCGTGCGTGCGTGCGTGCGGGCGGGCGTGCATGCGCGCGCGCGCGCGCGCGCCTGTGTGTGTGTATGTGTGTGAACTC
>JADBJO010002718.1:12500-20000 GCA_016801955.1 Conus betulinus | reverse complement strand
CAGTAGTAATAGTGGTGGTAATGGTAGTGGTGGTGGTAGTAGTGGTGGTAAATAGTAGAAGTGGTAATAGTGGTGTTAAGAGTAGTAGAGGTAATAGTACTGGTAATAGTAGCAGTGGTAGTTGTGGTGGTAATAGTAGTAGTGGTGGTAATAGTAGTAAGGGTAGTTGTGGTAGAAGTAGTAGTAGTAGTAGTAATAGTGGTAGTAATAGTAGTACTGGTAATATGGTGGTAATAGTAGCAGAGGTAATAGTGGTGGTAATAGTAGTTGCAGCAATAGTGGTGGTAATTGTAGTAGTGGTAATAGTGGTGTTAATAGTAGCAGTGGTAATAGTGGTGGTACTAGTAGTAGTGGAAGTAGTGGTGGTAATAGTAGTAGTGGTAATAGTGGTGGTGATAGTAGTTATAATAATAGTGGTGGTAATAGTAGTAGTGGTAGGAGTAGGAGCATCGATATCCTACAAATCTTTTTCTCTTATATAAGATCACCGCAATTTACAGCCCCCCCAACCCCCTCCCCCCCCCCCCCCCCCCCCCCCCCCAGTCTTCCCGACGTGGCACACATGAAATCAAGGTATTCTGAAACGGAAGTGAATTTATCCATCAAAAAATTTCTCACCTTTTGTTCAGAATCTTCCGCCATTTTTCTTCTCTTTTTCTTTTCTTTTCTTTTCTTTTCGTTCTTTTTTTCCCCCTCTCGAGAAATCAATCCACGTTTTGTGTCAGTTGTCCCCCTTGTCTCCCACCAGCTCTGATCCACTTCACGGAATCTTGTTCGCTTGTTTGTTTGTTTGTTTGTTTGAGCTGTGTTGATGACGGTGCTTTGTTCCTGTAGCACACACACACACACACTCACACACAGAGAACGGTTCTTGTATGAGGGTGAAAGCATAAGACGAAGTCGTTTGGTCACTCTTGTGGACGGGTAATACTTCTGCTGTTGCTCTAAGAACTCGTGTGTCGGGTAGGACGAGGTTTAGGGACGGGACGGTATTGAAGGAAACTGGGGAAGCGGGGGTGAGGGGATGGGGGTGGGGGGGGGTGGGTGGGGGGAGGGCAGGAATGTGTGGGAGAGCGGGGTGGGTTTGGGGAGGAGGAGAGGGTGTGGGATTGGGAGTGGACTGGACTGGGTATTGGCTTTGATTTAGAAAAAAAAAAAAGGGTGCGTGTGTGGGGGTGGGGGGTGGCACGTTTATAACGGTGTCTGTGTTGTGTCAAGCTACCTCCGTGAATGTTTTCTTCCCCCTTCCCCTCTCTCCCCTGCCCCCCACCCCCCACCACTCGCGCCTTCTCCTCCTCCCGCCCATCCCTTCCCTGCTTCTGAACCCCTTTCAGACAAGGTTTCTCTCTGGCACACTCTTTGAATATGGTATGGACTCTGTGTGTTTGTCTGGCTGTCTGTCTGTCTGGCCATTCGTCCGAATCCTCTCTCTCTCTCTCTCTCTCTCTCTCTCTCTCTCTCTCTCTCTCTCTCTCTCCCATTTTTTTCTCATCTCCTTCTCATCCCCCTTCTGCTCTCTCTCTCTCTCTCTCTCTCTCTCTCTCTCTCTCTCTCTCTCTCTCTCACACACACACACACACACACACACACACACACACACACACATGGCATTCTAAAATGGAAAACACGGATAAATAAAACTGGTTTTATGGCTTTAAAAGTATATCCGAAACCGAAAAGTATATTTCAGTAATAACGAGCAGATGGCATGAAATTTTTCTCTCCAGACTTAGAACAAGGACTCTTGGTCTAAACGCCCATAAAAGATGGCTCCATACTGAGTCATCTACAGCGTCACCTTGTCCTTTGTGTGGCTTACCTAGGGAGGACGAGTCGCATTTTTTTGTTTCACTGTAAAAATTACAGCGTTGTACGTGACAATTGTGTAGTTTTTCAAAAGAATGTTGCCATAAATCAGGACATATTCGGAGTTTTAAAAAATCTGAATTATGACGATAATTCAGTGAAATCACTTGCCATATATATATTGCAGAGGCATTGAAAATACGAGCAGAGGCTACCATAAACTAGAATTTACAACGTTGAAATGAAAAATGAATGCTACAGGAAGTAGTAAAATGTTTTGGTTATCGTATTTACATATTTACGTCTATGAAGAATATTAAACTGGATGGTCGAGATACTGGCCTATTTTGCTTGTATTTCAAGCTTACAATTGATTGATGATTATTTTATGTTTGTTAATTTCGTTTTCGATATGATTATTTTGTGCTGCGCCCCCCCATCCCCCCCCCCCCCCCCCCCCCCCCCCCATGTCACTAAGGCTGTATAGCTAATGACATTAATCATGTTCAGTGTTCAGTGTTCTCTCTCTCTCTCTCTCTCTCTCTCTCTCTCTCTGAGTGAGAAAGCTACACGCTAAAAGGAGTGGCAAAATCCATATGCGCTGTTTTGCAACACTCACATGGGTCTCAGCCCATCTTAACACTCCCTTGCATCAATCGGTGACACTCGCCAAGTGTTTGCAGACGCATGACATTATACACAGTCAACATCCCACTTTCATTGGACCAAAAACATTGGCTAGACATGATGTACACATGATGTATGATGTAGACATGATGTAGACATGACGGTCTAACCATACGTGAGAGTCTCTTTCCAACCCAACTACCACAAGACCTTTCTAGGAACTAGGCGGGAACGCCGGAGAGCGCAGACCACCGCCAACACAAGTCTAGCAGATCAAGGGACGGCGAAGCACCCTGTAGCAGAAAGGCGCAATAGTCGCATTTCTTTACATGCCTCCATACGCATTATTCTTGCTATCATTATTTTGATCGTCGTTATTAACTCCCTTTGTCTCTCCTTCCCAACGACCTCGTTTTCATCCACCACCCATCTTGCGCCGAATGCGAGAAGTTCAGAGATTGCTCGTTCTTTGTTTTGATTGTCCCGAGTGTTGCTGACTTTGCCTGAAGAAGAGGTGGAACGCGTCGGGTTTTGTCTTGTAATCTGTTTGTCCTTGCTTTCGGCGGACTTACTAACGACTATTTTTTAACAGAAGCGAAGCGATGTTGGGACTCGGTTCGAAAAAAACACACCTCGCCGTTGATGTTCATATAGATTAAAAAGACCAGGCTTACTGTCAGCCGGAATAGCTCAGGCGGGAAAGCGTTAGATTGAAGATGTGAAGTTTCTGTGACACGTGACGACACCTTCTTTCCTTCTTTTCCCTTCAAGGAATATGAAGCGGGACTAAGGTGAAGGGGGGGGGGGGGGGGGGGGGGGGGGGTGGGGGAGAGGAGGAGGGGGGGGGGGGGCACAGGGTACAGAGGTGAAAGGGTAGACGGCTAATCTCTTGATTTATCCTCCCTCCCCCACACAACACCTCCCCCCCCCACACACACACACAAACATACCAGTATCACCGATCCATTAAAAACCTTTACCTAAACCTCATCACCTCAGCTTCATTTGGCTGCTACCTGCAAATTTCTGACTTATTGTTTCAGTTTCATCAAGGAGGTGCGCTAGTCCATATACGCTGCACGACATCCGCTAAGTTTTGAGACCACACTGCGCATGGTTTTAAAGCTGATGGATAAATGAATGAACAACTAAGATGAGAGAATTGAAGAAGAGGGTCTTGTGGCTACGACTTAGCAGATGTCTGACCTGAGCGTTAACCGAGCGCGCATGTCAGACCTTGAGTGCCTGCCTAACATTGGCTGTGCGGTTCTCATCATTTTATGTATGTGTGGTGAGTGTACGCGCGCGCTCGAGCGTGCGCATGTGTGTGTATGCATATATATGTGTATATATATACATATATATATATGTGTGTGTGTGTGTGTGTGTGTGTGTGTGTGTGTGTGTGTGTGTGTGTGTGTGTGTGTGTGTGTGTGTGTGTGTGCAAGCAAGTGCTGTAATCCTCCAGGGCCAATCCCAAATCATAACCTTGTACATAGGCTGCGGGTTAATGGTTGGTTAGGTAGGTATTTAAAACCGGCACCTGCTTGTGCATGTGGTAGGACTCTCGATATCCCTCATTTTTTATTTGACTGTACTAGTACAAAAAAAATCACTTTCAGCCTCTTCATGATAAGATGAAGTCCTTCAAGCTTCCGTTGACTTTGTCAAGTGTTTTTTAATCCCAGTTATGAGAAACGGCTGGAGCGTGGCAACGTTGGCTGTTACTCTTATTAAATCTCATCCACTTAGAAGATATTTTTAAGTCTTCCACCGCCCCACCCTCTCCTCACTGCCTCCCTCTCCCCTAACAGGTTTTGTTTGTTTGTTTGTTGTTTTTTTGTTTGTTTGTTTTTGTTTGTCTGTTTTTTTTTTTTAAAACCAATTCGCGAATTTTTGAAATGCTAAAATCTTATTCTAGGCATATTCCATATCAGTATGGTTCGGCGTCTAATTTGCACGTAGAGCAAGGCTTTTTCATTCTTCCCCCCCCCCCCCCCCCCCCCCCCCCCCCCCCCCCCCCGCCCATCTTCCTACCTCTTCTCCCCTTCCTCAATCCATATACACCCATAAGCTGTTCGACTCTTACGAGTAATATGTCAGCCAGTTCCATACTTTAATGATCCTTGACTAACATGTATTGGATAATGATCCTTGACTACCATGCATTGGATATACATGTATTCACACAGAATGGGGTGTTTCTGAATACCGGTATATATGGGCTCTTCATGTGTGTGTGTGTGTGTGTGTGTGTGTGTGTGTGTGTGTGTGTGTGTGTGTGTGTGTGTGTGTGTGTGTGTGTGTGTGTAGAAATTATCTCGTATAGGCTTATTGCTTTGATGTTTGGACGAACAACAAAACGCGACTCAATTTCGATTTTATTAACATGGAAACCACAGCAATATCCTGTTTTTTCACTTTACGTGACGAAATCATGAACGAGAAAATGTCACTGGTATCACTGTCAGTTCTGTAGACGACGGTCACCCCAGGTAAAACTGGATCAGTCCGTGGACAGCGTGCAGCCGCCATAGAGCACATGCTTGGGTCTCTGCATGCTTCGTGTTGCCGATGCGTCTTCCTTTCCAAATGCAGGACAATTTAAGACATTCCTCTTTTATGACATGTGTCTTTCTTCCTGCTTGTTAAACCAGAAAAAGCGATCGTCTTCCGAACACAGGATCGCAGGAATATTCTTGAACGACGTCGTCTGATTCACACAGCAGCACACTCACATCATCCGTTTGATGGAACACATCCTTCCGAAATACTTTTTGTCTATAGCTTGCTCCAGACTTGTGTCGATGTCCGACTGGTGGATTTCTGGGCCCCTGCTGTTACACTCCGACAGATCGGAATGCAAACACCGAAGCGTATCCTGAATGGGCGTGGATGTGTATGTGCGTGCGCGCGTATGTGTGCGTGTATGCGTGTGTTTATGAGAGTGAATGCATGTGTGTACGAGTGCTCGAGTATGAGTGTGTGTGTGTGTGTGTGTGTGTGTGTGTGTGTGTGTGTGTGTGTGTGTGTGTGTGTGTGTGTGTGTGTGTGTGTGTGTGTGTGTGTGTGTGTGTGTGTGTGTGTGTGTGTGTGTGTGTGTGTGTGTGTGTGTGTGTGTGTGTGTGCGTGCGTGTGTGTGTGTGTGCGCGTGTGTGTGTGGGGGGTGTGCATGTCTGTGTGTGAGTGTGTAAGTTTGAGTGTATGTGAGGGTATGGGTGTGTTCGTATTGAGATGCGTGTATTTGTGTATTTATATGTAAGTGCGTACGTTTGTGTGTGTGCGCGCGGGCACGCGCGCAACCACGCGCGCGCTTGTGTGTGCGCTTGTGTGTGTATGTGTATATGTGCGCGCGTATTTTTTGTGTGTTAATTATGCTTCTTTGCTTTGAATGAAAAACATTGGTATTCTGTTCATAATGTTTTCTTAAATGTCAGTACAACTTTGAGTTAATCTGACTGTGTGTGTGTGTGTGAGCGCGCGTGTGTGTGTGTGTGTGTGTGCGCGCGCGCGCGCACCTGCGTGTGGGTGTGAGTACATGTTTTTGTCAGGCAGTTCTCATTCTCATGACAGAAGAGGGTAATGAAAGAATGCGCGAAACTTTGTTTCTTGAAGTCTGTCTTCAGCACTGGACTTTTTTCTAGTCTTTCTCTCTGTTTCTTCAAGTCTGTCTTCAGGACTGCGATGTTTTCTACTCTTTCCTCTCTGTTTCTTCAAGTCTGTCTTCAGGACTGCGATGTTTTCCACTCTTTCCTCTCTGTTTCTTCAAGTCTGTCTTCAGGACTGCGATGTTTTCCACTCTTTCCTCTCTGTTTTCTTCAAGTCTGTCTTCAGGACTGCGATGTTTTCCACTCTTTCCTCTCTGTTTCTTCAAGTCTGTCTTCAGGACTGCGATGTTTTCCCACTCTTTCCTCTCTGTTTCTTCAAGTCTGTCTTCAGTTTGCGATGTTTTCCACTCTTTCTCTCTGTTTCTTCAAGTCTGTCTTCAGGACTGCGATGTTTTCTACTCTTCCCTTTTACCGCCTATTCTGCCATCAGCCGGAAGACCAAGGCAGACATGGCGAAGGAGTACCGACGCAGAAGTGAAGGCCGCCGGAATGACGTGGGCCAAGCTGAAGAGGATTTCCCGAAATCGTGTCCGCTGGAAGAGTGTGGTTGCGGCCCTTTGTTCCCCAGGGAATTCAGAGGACTAAGTCAAGTCAAGTCTGCCATCAGCCAAACCCCTGAAACACAGACACTGAGCTGCTGATTGAGACGTTTGTCAACCCCTCGGCCGACAGCAACATCGAGAAGGAGATCTCAACCAGGGTAGGACTCGCAGCCCGGGCGTTCAGCGGGTTGAAAAAACATCTGGAAGCCAACTGTCCTGCAAACCAAAACCAAGTTGAAGATCTACAGGTCCAACGTACGCTCAGTACTCCTATACGCCTCAGAGACATGGAGAACCAAACAAGAAGATTGAGAGCAGGCTCAGAGGCTTCGAGGGAAGGTGTCTTCGCCGAATCCTGAAACTTCACTGGCAGCAGCGTGTCACCAACAGGGAAATGTCAAGGCGCACCAGCATAAACAACATTGTGGCCGAGGTGAAGCAGCGGCGGTGGAGGTGGCTGGGACACATCCTTCGGATGGGCAAGACCAGACTCCCTCACACTGCGCTGAGATGGGCACCACCGGGGAAGAGGAAGCGAGGCAGACCACTCGGCACCTGGAGGAGGACAGTGGAGGAGGAGATGAGAGAGGCAGGCAAGACCTGGAATGAACTGAGCTGGCTTGCCCAGGACAGAGAGGGCTGGAGGGAGCTTGTTGGCGCCTTATGTTCCGGGGGCCTTATGAAGAGGAACAAACATGATGCCGCTTGCTACTGGGTCAACGTGACCACAGCCATCTTGGACGCCGAGAACAGCCTTGCAAGAGTACAAGAGAGTGCTCAAGTTAGTCTTGTTCTTCTGTTTCCTTCCCCCCCCCCCCCCCCCCCCCCCCCGACACACACACACACACACACACACGCGCGTTTTTTTTCTTCTTCTTTTTTTTTTTAATTCTTTCTTTCCTTTTCTAGTTGGTCTT
>JADBJO010002718.1:2500-5000 GCA_016801955.1 Conus betulinus | reverse complement strand
CTAGGCATAGTTCATAAAAGAGTGGCTTCAGGACTTTCAATGTTAGGACTGCCCATAACAAAAATGTAACAACTGCAAAATACTTGAGATGTCTGTCATGATTGGGTCTAGGCGTGTTTGGTAAGGCGGCGGAATCCTCATGAACCACATTGAAAACTGACAGATGCTGACTTTCAAACTGTGCTGTCAATAGTATCAGTGACTAAAGCACTGACAGACAAAGAATTGGAGCCAGCTTGAGAGAGAAAGGTATGTGGGGACACAGAGAGAGAGAGAGAGAGATGAGAGAGGAGAGAGAGAGAGAGGAGAGAGAGAGAGAGAAGCGCCGGAGACGAGAGAGAGACGAAGAGGTAGTATGAAAGATAAGAGAGAAGAGAGCTTTTATCGATGCGCTTTTATCGATGCAATCTGGACTACTGTGCATTGTTGTTGATTTGACAAGTTGAGCATTAAAGGAAATTGATAGATGTATGTATGTCATAAGCCATCCTAGTAATCTGACAATCGACCTAACGATTTCACACAGTGTGGTCGTGTTCCAGTAACACGTCAGGCAACACACCAACTGCCTTCCATTTCAATATCAAACAGTCAGGCTCCCTGATGGTGGGACGGTTGAGAGTGATTGGAAGCCTGGAACTCTCAGGACGCCTTAAGGTCCAACGTCTGTCCATGTGAAGCAGCAATGACTGTCTGGAACTATCAGGACGCCTTAAGTCCAACGTTTGTCCATGGGCAGCAGCAATGACTGTCTGGAACTATCAGCACGCTTTAAGGTCCAACGTTTGTCCATGGGCAGCAGCAATGACTGTCTGGAGCTATCAGGACGCCTTAAGGTCCAACGTTTGTCCATGGGCAGCAGCAATGACTGTCTGGAGCTATCAGGACGCCTTAAGGTCCAACGTTTGTCCATGGGCAGCAGCAATGACTGTCTGGAGCTATCAGGACGCCTTAAGGTCCAACGTCTGTCCATGTGAAGCAGCAATGACTGCCTGGAACTATCAGGACGCCTTAAGGTCCAACGTCTGTCCATGTGAAGCAGCAATGACTGTCTGGAACTATCAGGACGCTTTAAGGTCCAACGTTTGTCCATGGGCAGCAGCAATGACTGTCTGGAGCTATCAGGACGCCTTAAGGTCCAACGTTTGTCCATGGGCAGCAGCAATGACTGTCTGGAGCTATCAGGACGCCTTAAGGTCCAACGTTTGTCCATGGGCAGCAGCAATGACTGTCTGGAGCTATCAGGACGCCTTAAGGTCCACGTTTGTCCATGGGCAGCAGCAATGACTGTCTGGAGCTATCAGGACGCCTTAAGGTCCAACGTCTGTCCATGTGAAGCAGCAATGACTGTCTGGAACTATCAGGACGCTTTAAGGTCCAACGTCTGTCCATGGGCAGCAGCAATGACCGTTGTTCTTCATTTACAGTCCTGTGGTTCAGAATCGAGGCGTAGTGTGTGTGTGTGTGTGTGTGTGTGTGTGTGTGTGTGTGTGTGTGTGTGTGTGTGTGTGTGTGTTGTGTGCGTGCGTGCGTGCGTGCGTGTGTGCGTGTGTGCGTGTGTGAACATATCCCTGTTAATATCATTCTGTGATACTGGCATCACGCTTACAAACTTGTGAGTGTTGCGCATGAGCCGTCCACCCTGAAAGTGGAGCAGCCTCCTCCGCGTGTTTCTGATCACGTGGGGCCTTCCGCCATTTCTACGGCTGATCTTGCTATTCAACTTGTGAGGTAGGTGTTATATCATTCATTTCGCATCCTGCTCATTGAAACGTATATGGTAAATCTCTATGGTCAAAAACTTAAATTCCTATCCTAAGAGAAGTTTCGATCTTTAAGCAGACTGCAGTGACTGATTTAGTCGGAGCACTGTGATACACATGATAAAAGTAACTGTTCTTGACATGACACCATGGCAAAAACAGTAACATGGGGATATTCACACAGCAACGAACCTACCGCATGTATGAAATCTTCACCCCTTCTTTTCTCATTTCCTTCTGTGTTTTTTATCAGCAGCAGGGTCGAGCTGCTGGTGCCATAAAACTCCGCCAGTCCTGCTCCCACGAGCGGCAGTACAGCCCATTTCTAAACAGAACATTGAGCTGTCACACAGTATTCGGTGTGGACTGTGTTTTCGCAGCTTAGACTGAACAAAGTCTGTACAGAACGCTTTGCCTACATACCTTAAGAAACCTGTGTTCTCAGAAAGCATACTCGAGTGTAGTGTGTCTTTTTTCCCCCCCCCTCCCATGGCAGAATGAATAGACTCCATGCGTGTCAGGCCAGCGCACAGCATGATTTGTGGGTCTTCCTCACTGAATGAGGAGGGGGGGGGGGGAGGAGGGGGGGGGGGGGGGGGGGGGGGGTGGGGGGGGAGCTCAGTATTGAAATCTCGCTTGAAATCACAACGTCCAGCATGATTTGTGTGGATTCCTCAGTGAATGGGGGAAGCCCGGCATTGAAATCTAGCTTGAATTCACTGCCAGCCACTCCTGAA
>JADBJO010002717.1:283727-290261 GCA_016801955.1 Conus betulinus | reverse complement strand
GAAGCCTGAATAATGAAGAGAGTTTTCAGACCAAAATCAGGTTCTGTCTTCAGAGGGAATGTGGCCGCAAACAATCCGCATAAAGGTCAAGCGGGAAAGACAGACAGAATGTCGGCAAGAGGACGCACCCAGTCTTGCTCGTTAGCTCTCTTGGGTGGAAATGGACGGATGGGAAAGGAAGGGAGTGAGAGAACGGACAGGGGGGGGGGGGGGGAGGATATATGGCCCATTAAGCTTTGTGACGTGGACGTCCAGTGGCCGTCGACCTAGGTCATATGATGATACTGTGTTATTTCTGGAATATTCTCTGAACCGTGCTACACTTTTGAGGGGGGCTTTCCCGAAGAGTGGCTGTTTCTTTTCCCGACAATGAATTTTCGATAGCAGATCTCTTCCAACTGGTGGAGAATTTTAAGCCCCGCAAGAAGAAGAGACGACAATGACGGCAAACAATTGCCACAAAACAGCGCTCAGTGAAAACAAACCCAAGGCTCTGATCCATGTGTACAGGTGGCATAAAAATCTCTACCAGAAATTTTCTCTTGCAATCATTCAAACAATCCACATTTGCTTCCAGTTTTTGCTGATACTCATTACTGCACTGTCATCGTGTGGTAAGCTACAATGGAAGTGGTTCAAACTAGTCTTCAACGCAGACACTGACATGCATAATGATACAGATCATAGTCGCTATATGGCGAGCCCTAGCTGCAATGAACTGGTCCACAAAGCCACTGTCAGTAGCAAACATACCTATCCTCATCTGATCTCCAAACCATCACAAAACTCAGAAATTTCTAGCTGACACCAAAAAAAAAAAAAAAAAAAGTTACTGGACAGCAGTTAAAAGAGAATAAAAAAGAAAGAGAAAGACAGAAAGAAAATGACTTACAATTTGCAACTTCCATCTTGGAATGGAATATGTTTCAGAATCTCCAACACTCTCACTATAAAAAGCTACCTGACATAAGTGGAAATGGGAATGTGATCAACAATTTTCAGACAAGCTCCAAAAATGCATTCTGGATGTGATACTGAAAGATCCAGATTTCAAAAAAGAAATTATAGTTAATCCGCACGATGACAGGGACAAACAAATTACAAGACAAAAAGATACAGAGTTTAATGATTCAAACTCTAGAATCACCACGAAACTCTTCCGCCATTGAACAACCTCAAAGTCAAATATAAAATTCTTCTAACACCAAACACAACGGGGATGAAATAAGCTATCCATACATATGTCGATTGTGAGAACGGATAGAGGGGGCGCAGGAGGGGGTGGGGGGGAGGGGGAAGGGGAAGGGGGGGGGGTGGGGGGGGGGCTGGGGGGGGGGGGGGGGGGGGGGGGGGGGGGGGTTTTTGTTTCCTATATATTTTTTTTTTTCATTTTCAAGGCCAGTCTACATAAGTTCATTGCGCATTTTCTGTTCCCTCATCAAAACAAATTTCCTTCATCCATTCTCTCTCTCTGTACTTCCTTATATATCTGTTTAAAGACGGACAGACCTGGGAGGGGGGGGGGGGAACAAACTTTCACTGATATGTTATTGTTATTACCAAAGAGGTCTTTTGACAAGGGGGGAGAGGGGTAACAACAGAACAATAACATTTCCCTCTTTCTTTCCTGCAAACAAATAGTCTGCATGCATTCCTAGTGTGTATCGAATCAAAGGTTAACAAAAGCAAATGAATTCGTAATGTTTTCCTTATGTCCTCACGCACAGTAGTAATGCAGTAAGGTTTAAAAAAATTTTTTTTTTTTTAATCTTAAGACTGACTCCACCATCCACTCAATCAAATCATGACATTGTGTCTTACTGACCTCTTCCACATGCGATGAATGATAATATTCATTCAGATATCTCTTATAATGCATTATCTTGAATTTCACTATCCTTCATCTGTCAAATTTCAATGCTTCTGCAATAAATTTCGCAACAGGACTAATTACAAGTTCATCATCTGATGATAACAGAACAGCGACATTTTGTCTTTTCACTATATCTAACTGGAAAAAAAAAAAATGAACAATTTGTCTGCACTTCATTATAAGTAGTACAGTGGAACAGAAAGTGCTCTTCATCATCAATAATGTGTCAACATGCAGGACAAGGTGATTCTGTGGATGTTTCACATTCAAACCATCTTTTGCTCGCATTAAAACGTAAAGTTCTCAACCTAAATCTTGTGTAATTTATTCTGTACCATTTATCTGATACGACACTGAGAAACTTTTCAGAATGAAACACATTTTTAAATGAGAAAAACCAGCGATATTTCAGGAGAGGGGGGGGGGGACACAGAGAGACAGAGACAGACAGACAGAGAGAGAGAGAGAGACACAGAGAGACAAACAGACACAGAGAGAGAGCGAATGAGAGAGATCAACAGACAGACAGACTGACAAATTTCGGTGTGGGATGTATGTCAATGAGTGAAAAAAGCGTTAGCTGTTGTCTCCCAAGAAAAACAGATTTCCTTCGTTTCCACGTCGTCAGTCTGAAGTGTCAGTTTTTTTTACAAAAGGCTTTGGCGGCTGTCCTTTCGTGTCTCAATAGACTTGACTGCAACGGTGAATAAACAGTTCTAATGTACATGTCACAGACATTTTCAGCATTCCTTTGCCGTTCTTGCATCTTTTCACATGTTCCTCACATAACTGACAGTGACACACACAAAAAAATCACTCTAGAAGTGCAAAGAATAATGCAAGTGCAGCTGACAGCTTCAACATCTTACTTCCAGTCTCCTTTCACGTGATGATATACGATGCACAAATAACATTTTTTGACAGAAATTTTTAAACAAGTCAACACATGTGACTTATAACATATCACATAACACTAGCTCTCTTTTTTTTTCTTTTTTTTTTTTTATGTGCACAGCGTCATGCTGAAAAAAATCCCATGGAAGTCGCTACTACAAAGAGGTACTGCTCAGGGCAGCACGGATGCAGTTCAGCTGACACCAGAATACGGCCAGGTCATGACTGAGGTCAAGGGCCGCAGCACTGCTCAACTCAGTGGAGAAGTGAAAAGAAGGGGAGCAGACGACAGACGACAGAGAGTGCGAGTCACCATCCCCCTCCAGAGTTGGCACACATCCATCCTACAACAGACCCCATCAACTTGCCCATACCAGCCATCTCAACACAAATTCACCCATGGGCAGAGACATGGAGAAGAAACTGTAACTGAAGTCACCATGAGATCCAGTCAGTCACGATGGCCCTAAGAACGCCAGACTTTTTTTTTTTTTTTTTTTTGGTCCTAAACGGTGACTGACGAGGAAAAGGATGATGAAGATGATCCATGGGGTTCCGCTCTGGTCTGAGACTGCATCATGACAGGGCGGGCATCTATGCTTAATGTCATACGACATCCTGGCATCACCAAGTTCTGGGAGATTCTGACACCTACAGCCTTGGCCAGGAAACATGAGCCGGAAGCCAGAATAGCTCAGTTGGAAAGAGCGCCTGACACGTTATCTTGGTGATCCTGGGGTTGCGGGTTCGAATCTCCCCCGGGCCATTTCGGTACAGGGAGATTTTTCCCTTGGAGTAAACATTGGTTCTAATTCCATTTCCCATACAGTCCTTCGAATGAGACTATAAAACCGAGGTTCCAAGTGTGAACACACGCATAACATTTTGCACAATCACCAACTTTCGAAAGAGAAGGCCAGTTTGGCCGGTTGATATGGATGACACATTATACATAGCATGCACCCTGCATGAGAAATGGAAAAAATGAAGGAAATAAGGAAATGGAGTGAACAATATTGACCAGATGACACGGGAAATGACTGAATGATGCGCCGGCAGGCACCAGTTCATTCGGCACTACCCAGGTAGGCAGCCCGTTGTGTAAACAAGAGTGTTTATTATATTATATGTAAAGCGCTTACAGCCCTAATCTTTAGTCGCTATAAAAATTAACATTATTATCATTATAATTACATGAGCAGCGCTCTCCGAGACACTTCCATTCTGGAACAAAGCATCGCTGTGTGGTTCCAGACTTCCAGTGGAACCTGGAACATGCTCATCTCGGGGCAAAGCAGGTCATGGGCCGAAAAGTCCCCAGATACAAAGGGCTGATGGGAATCGAACCCACAACCTCCAGACATAGAATCCTGAAGCTAACCACTGTACCAGAGTGGATGGTTTCTACTGAGCGACTGGTTCAGTTTTCCTGTGTGGCACTGACACAATGCTTTTCAAACAAGAGTTATCCACTGCTGCTAGGGGAGTAGAATCATCATGCATGCCAACCCTGAGCATGTCTACTTGGTTTGGGGAGAATTGAAACGAATGCCAGACTAAGCAAATTATGCACAGTACATATACCCAAAGCACACATAAGTACACGCACAGCATGTAAAAAACACACTTAGCAATAGCATGTATACAGACACCACACACACATACACAATGCTCTCACACACAACATGTGTATGCAAAGACACACATCCTTACCAGGCTCCCTGCCGTAACCATACGCCTCTCCGGAATACTCTGGTTTGGGTCCAGTATATCCTGGAAATCAATACATATTCCATATGCATGCATAAAAATGATTTTTCTAATCTCTGGATTTAAAATTTAAAAAAAAAAGAAAAAAAAAAACTCCGGTGTGTAAGCCAGACAAGTTGAATTGTCAAAAAAAAAAAAAAATTTCAGAAAAATCAGCACATAGCCTAAACCAGTCAAAAAACTGTGAGGAAAATAAAGGCAGTGAAAACATGAAAGGGACATAATGAAATGTAATGACTGAGAAATGATCATTATGAACTGGCAAACAAACAGGAAAGTGGCAACGCTTACCATGCGAAGAGAAAAAAAAAACATGACATGGGCCTTCTTTATCATTGTTGAGAATTTTTGTACAGTGTAACAATCATTTACTTTATCGCACAGTGACAACTCTCAGTACTGTCTGCCTGAATGAAGGTAATATGACATAACCTGGAGCTTACTGGCTGGTTGCCAAGGAAACCTCCAATGACAGACTGGTAGAATGTCTTCCTGTTCTTCTGTCTTACCTCCCTGGGAATTCAATGGCGCACCACACTGAGCTAACAGAAAACAGGTGTCTCAAGTGGGAGGGGCTACATCAGGGACAGATAACCCTGCTGAATATTATTACTGGGGGGAGGGGGGGGGAAGGGGGTTCACCAAGATCAGGCTATGTACATGTCATGAATGACAGACTCCTGACTTCTGGGGACAGGGAGGGGGCAAAATCGCTGGGTGGAGTCACAACGGATTGGCAGCAGAGGAAATTTCCAAACAGAGGAGTCAGACTGGCGGGAAAGTTTAGGAGCGAATGAAGGCAGTGCATACATTTACATAAACAGTGCAACCCTGTTTGCTGTACATATTACAGGTGCAGCAGAAATGTGGATCAAAGATTTTGAAGTTTGTTGTGAGACTGTGTTTAGCTGGTCACTGACTGATCAAGCTAACCCAACTATGCACTCAGTTATCGAGAATATTTTGCATACCTTTCAAGCAAGGATAATTTTTTCTACAAAAAGCAGCAAAACAAAACAAAACAAAACAAAACAAAAAAAAAAAACAACAAAAATAAAACCAACAGCACTATAACAACAACAGAAAGCAGTGCAATTAGAAACATCATTTTCAATTTTGTCCGCTCAATACGATCACAAGATAACCCTGTAGCCTCTACAGGTATTTGGAGAAATCCATAAATAAGTGCCTATTAATGCATTACCCACGTGGGTGCAAATCGAGCAAAAGCTACTGGCTTATAGCTTGGAAATTATACTATAGAACAAGTCAAGTTTAATTTTATTTAAATTTGAATTGTCAAGTGCTGAAATCACATTATTAATGATAATCACAATATCAATATCAATGTACTAGTATTACTATTGCTACTTCAACGACAACATGAACTTTTATACTACCACACCATCTTCTACTACTGCTACCTCACCACCACTGTTATTATTACTACTACTACTACTACTGCTACTACAGCTGCTAGTATTACTACTGCTACCATCACCACATTATATGTGTTAAGAAAAAAAGTCAGAAGTTGTAAGCACTCACTCACACACACACACACACACACACACACACACACACACACACACACACACACACACAGCAACAGCACATACACATAAAAATGAAAAAAAAGAAAAAAAAAAAAAGCATGCGCCCACAGATTTATTTACCAGGATTTTCGCCATAACCATAACTACCGCCGGCATAGTTTGGTTGAGGACCAGGATACCCTGTCGATCAATACAGTCATGATTCAAACAGGTCAGCTTCACCTCTTTCCCTCTACTTCTCATCATGTATCTAATGTGATGTGTGTGTAATAATGCAGACGATCTTGCCATGATTATGTGTTGAGCGTATTGATGATGATGGTAATGATCCAGGGCTCCCGATGATGTATGCTATGTACGCATTTTACGCACTGAAGTTCAAAGTTCACTCCTTTCATTGTGTGCATGAAATTAACCTTCTAAAATACCGCACTGTGCCTT
>JADBJO010002717.1:273727-278727 GCA_016801955.1 Conus betulinus | reverse complement strand
AGGGAGCTTATTACCTGAAGGTCCTAACTGGGAAACTTCACAGAATACACTACATACACACCTGAAATGCTGAGCAGTGTGTCCTGTGCATCAACCTGACGAAGCCAACACTTGTGCACAAAGCCAAACATTAAAGTTAAAACTATGCAATATTCCCTGCATGTGGTATTTGTTTATTGCATCAACCCCTCAGTGCTTGTTGTTCATCAAGTAACCATCCATTGTACTTGTAAATGCTGAGAGTAAGACTAAGAAAGGCAAACCAAATCAGATCAAACATCTTTCTTTACTATCTCTTCTATACACAGAGAATCATGTGGAACGGTCTTTTGATAATTCATTTATCTATTTTTCTTTTAGTTTGTTATTAGTCCTTTCCCTACACAAAGAATTATGTAGAACTCGTGTTTTTTTGTTTGTTTGTTTGTTTTTTGGGTTGGTTTTTTTTTTTTTTTTTTTTTGTAATTTACTTATTTTTTTTGATTGAATTTATTACACGTCCTGTCTTCAAACAGATTTTCACCACTTTCTGCTCTGGCTGATGAACTCAGTGGTTGGCCACGCTTTAAATAAAATGAACTGACTTGAAATCCTGTTCAGCAAGACTAGCCATTGCCTTAACATGAAAGAGTACAGCACAACAGTCTTCAACACGATCATTATACAAAAATTTTTGTTGTTGTTGTTGTTTTATTGTTACATTACAGTTCGTTACTCCAATGCTAAACTAAAGCACCACAGATGCACGAGGGGTAACAGACAACAAAACTGCTGGCTTCAGCATTTTATCCTCGGAGATCCACAAATCTTCACGTGAGCTGGTTCTTCGCTTGGATGAGACAGGATCAGATGACGAACGCATCACGCGACTCCTGGTGGATCAATTTACACTGCCGTGCAGAAAGGAGACATGGTAAGGCAGGGGGTAGATCACTTCATTCAAAAGATGTCTGGATGAATGGACTTTGAAGGTCTTGTAATGTCATCATCTCAAGAAGGAATTCAGTGGGCTAGGTCGAGGGGACGGGAGCTGGGATTTACAGTAGAAGCTTGTGGAAGTTACTGATTTAGAGGGAAAGCATGGAGATTAAAGTGTGATGGCACTTGGGGTGTGTGGGGAAGGTGAAGTGGTTGATGTGGTGTGGTGTGGAACAGTGTGGTTAATAACGACATGTGTGTGTGTAAGTGGTGAATGATGTGGGTGATGTTGGATGGGTTTGTGTGTGTGTGAGTAGTTGTGGTGGGGAAGGGTGTCTGTGTAGTTTGTGTAGTGTGATGTGGGTTAGGTTGTTTAAAGTAGTGGTGGTGGGGAAAAAGTGTGTGGTAAGTGTGTTGTGTGGGTGTGATAACAGTGTTGTATGATGGTTATGGTGTGGTATGGTGTGTTATAAGTGTTGTTTTGTGTGGTGTGTGTTGTGGTGTTGTGTGTGTGTGTAAGTGTGGTTATGTGGTTTGTGTGTGGTGTAAGTGATTGAGGTGCGTAGCATTTGTCGTGTTTGGGTTGTTTTTGTCTGGTTCTTTCTCCCTGGAAAAGGGGCGCATTCTCGAAGTGCACATAGTTTTTTTGCAATACTTTCTCAGTTGAAATGGTGCCACGCAAGCCCGACCTCAGCCTTTGGAGCACAAAGAACTCTGCCACACACTCCCCGCTCGCCCAATGACACCCTTATTTTTCTTTGCTTTCCCTCCCTCTCATATTCTCCTGGTGGTGAGCCCTCTGAGACGTGTGGCCGGCTCATGCTCTCACCCCCTTACCTTCACATACACCTTTCCTTCCTATCTCAACCTGACAATTTTTATAAGCAAATTTCACACAGCACACAACACACACACACACACACACACACACACACACTCACATCACTCGCTGAGTTTCTTAGTACTGTACATAGATCAAATGGGAATTCCAACATGATTGCTCAATACACTAATCAATTAACCATGGATCAATCATATGATCCACACTGAATCAAGAAAACTATGTCAATTAACAAGACCACATCGTATATTTTGGCTCTGGATCTAAGTATAATGGCTTGCAGGCATCCAAAACGAACACAAACACAGTAGCCAAGCCTTCAATGTCCTATGAATATTATCAGCAGCTTACTTTTTCTTACTTGATTTACATACTTAGCACCTGGCAGCCAACAACTGCAATGTATTCAGTCATGCTAGCACTAGAATTCTTTTCCTCTTGTTGCGGTGTCATAACAACTAATATATCACCAATTATGCATCCCTCACATAGCTGCATCACACACACGACACCACACACCAACAACACAACCACACACACGCAACACAGAGAACCCATGGCGAAAGAGGACAAGCAAGGGCAGGGGGGGGCCCTAACACAACAAAAAAAAACAAAAAAAAAACAAGAAACAAACCCCAAAGGGGAACAACAGGGGAAAAGAAAGGGCACAAGAGCAGGGAAAAGGGAACAGAAGGGAGACACCAGGGGCAACCGCGGCAGGGCGCCAGACAGCACAGGAGGGCAAGGGAACCCAAAAGAAGGGGGAGGAGAGGGCAAGAGAACGACAAAGGAGAAAGGAGAGGGGGGAAGACAATGCCAAAGGAAAAGGGGAAGCCAGGGACGAGAAGAAAAGCAAAGGGGAAAGAAAAAGAGCGAAACAAAACACACAAAGCCACAGCAAAAAAGAAGAGAAAAGAAGAAGAAAGAGATAAAAAAGAAAAAAAAGGGAGGGGAAAGAGGGAAAACCCCCACACCAAGCGGAAGGGGGGGGAAGAAGGGGGGGGAAAAACAACCGAAGAAAGAGACAGAACAAGGGCGGAAAGAGAACAAGGAGGAATGGAAGGGGGAGGGGCAGACCGAACAGAGCAAGCACAGGAGAGGAAAGCAGAGGTGTAAAGGACAAGGGGGGGAAGAAGAGAGGGGGGGGAACGAACACACTCACACACCACAAGCGCAGCAACACAAAAGGAAGGAAAGCACGACAAAGTGGAGATAGCAGTGTATAGAAAAAGTGGTTCTGTACAGAGGCAAAAATGCACAGCTTCATGCATACACACAAAAGGATGCTGTTCCTTTCTCTATTTCTTCACACATGCAGGCGTCGGGAACTTAAACTCACTCTTTTCGCCCATATATCTAAACTAGAAGTGATTTTCGTATCACAGTCTTATGACTTGTAAATACACGGGGTGCTTTCCCCCATGTCTAAAAATTAGAAAAGGTTTCTGTATCACACAGCCTTATGGACTTGTAAACTCTTTCCTCAATATATATACATCTGAATGAGAAGCGGGTTTTCTGTATAACAGCCTTATGACTTGGCCAAACGTTAGCGGTGAAAACTAAAACACTGTAAAAACAAATATTACATCAAATGTCTTGGCCAGGCGGCAAGTTTTTTATATGCCTGCAAGTTACTTCCCTGCACCCAGATGACAGCCAGTGAATGTCGATACTCATGACCGGAAAAAAGTATGGTTACCACAGGAAGGAAACTTGTTTGTTTATTTGCTTCCGTTGTTTCATGGACATACATTTCTAGGAAATGACGCACTGCAAAATCGAAGAATGGCTGATATTTGTGGCAAATGAGAAACAAAAAAACAAAAAAAAAAAAAAAAAAAAAAAAAGAAAATTTGGGTACAAAATCTTGTTCAGCAAGCTCCGAGATCCAAGAAAATACCAAGTTTGGTCTAGTTCATTCCTGAAAAGGGGGTGGGGGGGGGTAAAGGAGAGGGAAGTACAAAGGGTGCTTTGGGTGGAGGGAGGGGAGAGGGGGAGTAATCAAGATGGTGAAGAGGAAGAGGGGAGAGAATGCTGACGGGAGTGGGAGGACGTGCATGTGTCGTGCGAGCAGCGCGCAGACATGAACGTGCAATCGTGTGTGTGTGTGGTGTGTGCTGTGTGTGGTGTGTGTGTGTGATGTGTGGGAGTGTGTCGTGTTGTGAGGTGTGGTGGGTGTGTGTGTGTGTGTGTGTGTGTGGGTGTGACGTGTGTGTGTGTGTGGTGTTGTGTGTGTGCGGTTGTGTGCGCGCAGCATGTGGTGTTTGTGTCTTGCCATCGTTCTTCAAACTCTGTGTAGTTTTGTGTCCAGGTAGTATCTGCAAGACACACAGGCTGGACACATTTAATAATTTCTCTTTAAAAAAAAAAAAAAGTGGTGCATTCACTAGGGAAAATGCAGGAAAGGGGTTCGGTAGGGGAAAGCGGTAGCCTATGCCCCCTCACCCATCACTCCCCACTTTGAGAAACGTAAAAGTCTTGCAATCATTCTTTCAAACTCTTGTGTAGTTTGTGTCATAATATAAGCTGCAAACATTGCTGACACATCAGAATTGTCTTCTTTCTTCAAAACAAAAAAAAAAAACGTGGTTGTGTTACTAATGTTAAAGATTTCAGCTGTTCATCAACTATATTGTTGAAAATAATGTCCTTGCACAATAGTAGGACTGAACAGTTAAGTTAAGTGCTAAAAAAATGATCACTAATGATAAAATTACTGTCCGACTCAGAAGGCTGACTTAGTATTACTAGCATGACAAATAATAGCACTAGACATGTTATCAGCGGCATAATGAGACTGTTAGAACATATATCTATCATAGCTTGCTGGCTGAATGGCAATAATAGCCTCAGCAGCATATTCATATGAATGGGTATCATTCACAGATTTCTATCAACATCATTTGTCACCGAGAATCTGAAAGGCCCACAATATCACTTCAGGTGTGATACTGTCCACACCTGAGAAAAAAAACACTTGACTGTCGTATCTTTAGCCTCTCTCAACAAGTTCATCAGAAAACATCAGCTACAACATTGACATAGGATCTACTTCTGGCTTTCTATAGCTCAGCTGAATAGTAATGAAATGGTCATTGTTTATCTACATCTATCAAATTTCAGTCATTCTTCACTATAGTATAATGTTCGAAAGACATTTTGAGTTCAGAACACCCTGATGAGTAAGGCGAGTCTATGGTCAGCTGGGCTTCAAACAAATGATCTGACCTAAACGAAA
>JADBJO010002717.1:256227-268727 GCA_016801955.1 Conus betulinus | reverse complement strand
TTCACGAGTTTGCCTTTGTCTTGAGACGGGGAATGCGGGGAGGGGGAGGGGGGAGTGGACGACAGAAGACAGTGGACAAAGATGGAGCTCTACTCTCAGGTTTGTAGCCTAATTCACTCCCAGAACTCTTCCAGACAAGAAACTACGAGCTCATGTGTGGACAGGTCTCACAGGCACTGAGTGCTGCGCTGGAACCCAACAACGACGAAAACTATGCCAGATGATTCCAAAGAGGAACAGCTCGTTTACGAACAAAATCCCAGTATCCACGCGTGAACAACCCGACCGCCAGATCAAGTATGCTCAAGGCAGGACCTGTGGATTGCCGGCCGGTGCCGGGGTTGTGGCGGGGAGGGCCGGGCCAGGTTGTTCATTGTGGACGCGGGGTGTTGGTCGGTAGAAGCGGTGTGGGTTCACTGCCGCTGAGGTGGCACAGAAGATTGGACAGCTAAAAAAAAAAAAAAAAAAAAAGAAGAAAGAAAAGAAGAAGAAACAAGAAAAATGAAAAAGAAAGAAAAAAAAAAGAAAAGAAAAAAAGAAAAACAGAAAAAAAAACAGCTACTCTTATGCAGGACCAGTCTTCTGTATTCCTAGACCAAACCGAGCCAAACGCAGCACCAGCACGTGCCACTACTACAGAGGTAGAGAGCATCAATACAGGATTCTCTTGTGTCGCGCTACAAGACAACGCTTCAACAATAATACGGTCAGCTTATCACCAAGACAGGATCAGTCTCCATCAGTAAGTACCGGACCAGTGTGCGTCACGGCAGGAACGGACTAAATGAAGTGCTGCAGTGCCAGACTCAGTATGGGACCAGCCCGTTTCCCTTCAAGAGCAGTGAATGATGCAGGAGTCCAGCCTGTGTCGGTGGCACAGAAGCTTCCTAAGGAAAACAAGGAAAATAGTGAACTGTCGACTTACGATCATCAGCGATCTGAAAAGACCAAGGCCACGGAGAACCAGCACGAGCCAAGCCGCACCAGTCCGCCACGGAGAAGAAGTTATAGAAGAGGCCAGCATATTCACCTGTCCTGAAACATCAGCAGCGAGACCGGATGTGTCCTGATGAAGATGTAAAAGCCACTGTCACCAAGACAAGACACAAGACACAGTGTTCGTTGTCCTCAAGCCCCTTTGCAGAAATGACCTCATCAACTTTTCCACCAGACTGACTGTTCAATACCAATGTTAAACCTGCACTGCTGTGTGCTTCAGAGACTTGGAGACTCACCAAAGAGACTGGAACGCAAGCTGGAGGACGTCATCCACATCTGCTTGCTAGAGATACCCTGTTTCAAATAAATGCAGGTTAAAAAAAAAAAATTGCAAATGAAGAACCTTGGTGCAGAACCAGCCATAGACCAGCAGGGGACACCATAGTAGCCCCCAAACGGAAATGGGCTGGACACCACCTCGGACAAAGGTCCAGTCAACATCACACGATATGCACTGGACTGGAATCCCTTGGGATAATGAAAAAGAGGATGGTAAGTAACACATGGGTGAAGGCGAAGAAGATGATAAATAACAACATGGTGAAGGCGAAGGAGATGGTAAGTAAAACAACATGGTGAAGGCGAAGAAGAAGATGGTAAGTAACACATGGTGAAGGCGAAGAAGACGGTATATAACAACATGGTGAAGGCGAAAAAGATAATTAACAACATGGTGAAGGCGAAAAAAGATGGCGCGAAACGGGACAGCCGAAATCGGTCGCGTAAGAAATCTGCAGCGAGGGCCTTGTGTCGCGGTAAGAACGAAGGAGAGCAAAGATGAAGCTAGCACGGTCCTGTTAAAAAAAAGAAATTGAAAAAAAAAAAGAAAAAAAAAGAGAAAAAAGTCGGCTTTCTTCGTAGAAACTGTGCTGAAGTTTGGATGTCAATTCGTGCCGAGGAAAGAACTTACAATCAAAACCTCGGTGGGACCAATACTGAAACACACCTCAATTGACAATCCTGGGGCTCTACACAGCCAATGAAACGAAACGCATACTAACTTGGTAAAACTCAACAAAGACTAGTCGAGATGTCAGTTGGGAGAGAAGGGACAGGGAGGGGGTGTTGACACGGTCAAACATCAAGCGTTGAAATCATGTTCCTCCCGCTAAACTGGATTCCACTGAAAGACTTCGGACTTTCTACAAGGCTGGCAAAATATGTGTCCCATCAGTGTTTTTTTTTTTTTTTTTTTTTTCACAGTTCTTTATGTCGATCCATAGTTCCCTTAGCAACAATATGGCAAGACGGGTTTTTAAGGCATATTCGAGTTAGGAATCAAGTGACTCAAGTTTGCCAGAAACGAATCCAAATCAATTACCATCGGAACAAACAAATGAGTAGAAATCAAAGTGAGATGTTTGTATAAGCCCTGGCCTGTTGGATTATGTGAGAACTTGTGCTCAGAAGCATTAACGTACAATCGTTTGACCATTGATGTTTTCGTTGAAATGGAAATCAAAAGAAGAAAAGAGTTTGTTCGCTAATATCGAATTATTTGAAATAATAAGATAAATAAGCATGGTTTGAATTGGTTAGACCGACACAGTAGATGCAAACACATAAGCAAACAAAACGCTATAATGGACCAATCATGGGTTTAAAGTATTCAGCCGTAGTGTTTGTCGATTTTCTACTCATTGCTGTTTCGCTGACAGGCGAAAACAGCACAACTGCAGACACAGCAAGGCTTTGGCCACACGGCTTTGCATGCCCTCTGAAGAGAATCCCGGGGTTGCAGCCTTTCCAGATGTGAACAGGACTTTCCCTGTGGTCTCTGGGTCCTCCTCCCCTCACTTTGAACTTAAAGTCCGTGCTGAATGGTCTACAGATGTTTGCTGCATCTCACAACTTAGTACCGAAAGGTTTTCAGTATATCATTTAACAACTTTGAACTGTGAGTCTTCAAAGATATAGAAGGCAGTCATTCTGTTATAACAATAAACACGATGAAAAAAAAATTCATCACTGGTCTGCACGGTAAGCTTACAAATTACAATAATCCGAACTTTAAAAGCAGAAGTTGAGAAGGTTTGAAGGAAAAAAAAAAAAAAAAAGAAAGATGTTGTCCAACGAGAGTGTAGATGTCGCTGGAGAGCGGAATCGTGTATCAAAGTATTCATTGAAATACTATCATTTTTGCAAACATCATCTTACCGCTCAAGCTCATGGGAGAGGAGTTAATATGAAGGCAGAATTGGATTCACCTAATATACGGAGAGGACTGATCACGGAGCTGAAACGTCACACTTGGCGATGGAACAGGTCTACGGCCCGTCAGGCTGCACACCAAAAATTATAATGCGCCACGGCCTTGCTGAAGAAGAAGTCGAGTATTTTACAGAGTGAGGCAGTTACATTGTTTTGAAACTTTTATTGCCTCTGAAAGTTGAGAGTCCCCTGATTTTCTTTCATACGGCCATCAAGGTACTCGCCAGGTGGCTCCCAAGCAGACATATTCAAATCAAAGGAAAGGGACTGTGTGGGGTATTTGGAGCGCTTGCGCTAAGATAGGGGTCACAGGTGAGGTGCAAAGGCCTGAAACGTGCCGCCAAATACGGGGAAGGTCGTGCATTTGGAGACTGTTTGTGATGTCATCGATGACCTCCCCCCCCCCCCCCCCCCCCCCCCCCCCCCCCACTCCCCAACAAGGGAAATAATTGATGAGAAGCTGTTCCTTTGATCAATCATCAGTTTAACATTAACTGCTGGCTCAAATTTATAGTAGGCCTCCAAACGCTTACATGGATTGTGTAGTGTTTTAGTGCGAAATCCTAATTGTGGCGTGTGGCCTCAACATAGCAAACCCATCGGCAGCCAGAGAGAGAGAGAGAGAGAGAGAGGGGGGGGGGGGGGGGGGGGGGGGGGGGGGGGGGGGGGGTACTGTGGGTTTATGTCACGCGTCGTTACTAGCGTGATGAGTAGTCCCAGCTTCCAGGCACCAACGGCAAACTTCTAGCCGACGAGGACGATGCCTCCACCCATTGTGCCATCCATCCCCTAACTGCATTATTCATTGTAAACACTTCGGACACGCCAGGGGGGGGGGGGGGGGGAGGGGGGGGGGGGGGGGCGGGCGGCTGCTGCTGCTGCTGCTATTGCTGGTGATGGTGTCGCCATTATCAAATTTGAGGGGGGAGGGGGGGGGGGGAGAGGAGGGGGGGGGGGGGGGGCGGCGGGGAGGTTGGGAAGAAGGGGGGGGGGGGGGAGGGGGGGGGGGGGGGGGGGGGGGGGGGGGGGGGGGGGGGGGGGGGGGGGGCGGAGTGAGCTGCGATGCGGAGAGGGTGGAATGGAAAGGGAGCAACAGGATTATTGCCCTGTTCCCACACCATACGCACATGGATAGCCAGGCAACACACGAGTTAAATTTTTTCTTTATAATTATGCTGCCTGAACCATCAAAATATACATTCATGTGAACTGGTACAAATCAACATATGTCACTACATAGCATATAGATCAAGCTATCAATACATAGGAACTTCAATTATCAGATATCAGCGTTCATATTATATTACATATCTTGATATCACTCACAGATCTCGCCGGCGCCGTCCACAGTGTGTCTCACATATACAGTCAACACACTCGGTTCCACAGTACTCAAGCCACAGTCTACAACACTAAAAGAACGCAAAGAAGGATAACCAAGGTCCCCCACACAATAAGCACGGCTGTTCATAAACACAAACGACGAAGAAGAAGAAACATGTTCTCCACACAGCAAGCACAATAAATTACGTTGAACTATCAGAAGAAGAACCGCAGATTCACATTCACAAAGCACATTAATCCATAGCAGAAGAACCGCAGATCAGATCCACAATGCAAAGCAATCCATAGAAGAAGAACTGCAGATTCACAAGGCACAGTAAACCATTGAATCCCCGGCGAACACGATTTCAGCAAAGTTCCATAGAACACAATAAACTTCGATTCGACGTGTAGTTGATCTAAAACAAAAATTAACTAACTTCTCCGTGTATTGATATTACAATGTTCACATCAATAAACCAGCCCACCGACACACATGAGGGGGTACAATTAGCGCACGTAAATTTTCTTGCAGGAGTTTTAAGTCTTTCTCGGCGACACAGCCTTCACAACAATTTTATAACAAATCATTTCCTGGTACATATTTCACTGGTACCGTCATCCAAAGTATCGCACACAGAGAGAGAGAGAGAGAGAGAGGAGAGAGAGAGAGAGAGAGAGAGATGCCTATCTCCATTCAGTATATATCTCAAGTCAATCCTTCTTCTTTCTTTCCATTCCGCGCAAGCTCCCATCCCTCTTCACCCTTTCCACCCCCCCCCCCTGAAACAATATGTATTTCTTCACCCTTTCCACTGAAACAATTATGTATTTCTTCACCCTTTCCACTGAAACAATATGCACTTCATCACCCTTTCCACTGAAACCTATGTATTTCTTCATCCTTTCCGCTGAAATAATATGTATTTCTTCACCTTTCCTCTGAAACAAACATGTATTTCTTCACCCTTTCCACTGAATAAAGAAATCTGTATTTCTTCACCCTTTCCTCTGAAACACTATGTATTTCTCAACCCTTTCCACTGGAAAACAATATGTATTTATATAACTTTAAGGAGAGAAAGAAGTAACAAAACAAAAACAAAAAAAAATCAGGCATCGACAGCGAGAGCGAACTTTTTTTATATTTCGTCTGCCAATTTTACCAGAACATGTCTTCTATGAAAGCACCATGTCCCCCCCCCCCCCCCCCCACCCTCCCCCCCTCCCCCCCCACCCCCACCCCCCCTCCCCCCCCCCCCACCTCCCCCCCCACCCCCCCCCCCCCCCACCCCATGGCAAGGTGCCAAGCGGCTGTCAGGTTTTCAGTCGTCTGTATGAGGACATACCATTCTGTGAGTGGGCTTTGACGTGTGAGTGAAACGTTTGGTTATCAGGTGTGTCGCAATTCATACTGTAGGCATGACCGCTGCGTGGGCCTCAGATAGAAGTATAAACTGTGTTTTGATTGATGGCGTGGTAGGCATGCTTTCTCTCTCTCTTCTTCTCTCTCTCTCTCTCTCTCCTCTCCGGGGTCTCTCTATTCGCTCTCTCTCTCTCTCTCTCCTCTCTCTTTGCATCATGCCAGTCTGTGTCTCTGTCGGTCTATTCCGTCCGTTCCGTCTGTCTGCTGTCTGTCTTGGTCCCTATCTCTGTCTGTCTGTCTGTCTTCCTTGTCTGTCTCTCTCTCTCTCTCCTCTCTCTCATCTCTCCTCTCTCTCTCTGTCTCTCTCTCGTGCATGTTTTTCAATGTGTTTTATCTGTCTGTCTGTCTGCATCTCTGTGCTTGCCTCGTATTTGTCTGTCCGAAATGTCTGTCTGTATGTCGCTGTCTCCGTCTCTCTCTCTCTCTCTCTCTCTCTCTCTCTCTCTCTCTCTCTCTCTCTCTCTCTCTGGTCAAATGACCTAGTGTGGTGGTGTCGTCTGTCTGTCTGTCAAATGACCAAGTGGATAGTGTCTATCTGTCTGGTCTGTCTGTCTGTCTGTCTGTCTGTCACTCTCTCTCTCTCTCTCCTCTCTCTCTCTATCTCTCTCTCTCTCTCTCTCTCTCCTCTCTCTCTCTCTCTCGGTTCAAATGACCAGGTGAGGAGGTGGGCGTCTAACAGTCAAACGTTTGTTTTACGTCTTTCCACATTACGTGATATTAGACGGGGAAAAAAAAAATCGGGGCCGGAGAGAAAAAGGTTAACACAACGAATAAAATAATAAAATAAATAATAATAATAATGATAATAAACAACTTATCTACAACTGTAACACAAAAATAGAAAATCCACTTAATCAAAGATAAAAAAAAAAAACGCATATTACTCTTCTATCTCATCTCACCACTGACTGCTATCTATTATAAGTATTTGCCAATTGGACTTTTAGCTAAGTGTAAAAAGAAAAGAATGTTTCACTTGCTGACAGGAAAACATTTTGAATAGGCTGTGCAGACGTATTGGGATGAATTTTTTCATTAAGTTACACAAAAGAATGTGATCAGTTGATATGCTATGACCACATATACAATGTATATTTTTGACATACTTTGTTTTAAAACAATCCAGTTTCCATCTACAGGTGAGAGTGTGAACATCTGACACTGTGCATAAATTCACTTGTCAGATAGCACAATTATTCATGTATCGTGTGTATCTCTGTGGATGAGAATGCATGACTGCGCTGCTTTAGCATGTGTTGTGCACAAAAGGACCAGAGACAGTAGAAGGGAACAGAGAAAAGAATTGGGGGAAAAAATGACAAAGCACAGAAGTAAGATTATCAGATAGAAGAGAAAGAAAACAGTTGTATTTTAGGCTGCTAGATTGCGAGACTCTTTCAATCACCGAGTTAAGAAAATAAATAAAAAGAAAGAAAACACACAAAAATCTCGTTTATTGACACTTTAAACGTACCATATTGCACTGCCTTCGCATCACCCACGCGAGGTTCGTGTTGCTTACGCGATCACGTGCGTGGATCGCTTTTCATTGGACGCAGAGGTATGCATCATTTTCAGGTTACTTTTCACAGTATGTTAGTATCTTTTCAGTTCTGCCTACCGCCCTGACGTCACGAAGATAACACTGATGACGATGCAGCGAAAGTGGAGACTACAAGTTTTAGTCAAGTGTGAGCTAGTAGTAGCTGAATCAACACGTGTGTTACAAGGAGAAGACTGCTGTTAATTCATCTACTAAGCTATCTCAAACAATATAGAGAAGACTACAGCTGTTTCACCGTGCCAAAGTGTGAATTAGGCCTACACGGATAAAACTGCTTCAAAATTATTTTTACCAAGTTGCCTTTAATACAGAGTAAGATCGACTTTGTATCTTTACACTGAAGTGTGTTACGTTGGATTAGATTGCTTCAAAATGATTTTACACAAGTTGCGTTCAAAATAGAGTGGACTGAATCTGCATCATTGTTTCGAATTGTGTATCACGTGGATAAATCTGCACTGAAATTAATTAAACACGTTGCCTTCGACACGGAGTAAAGAGGAACGGTCTCATTACACCAAACTGTCGGACACAAGAAGAGGATTGTCCATAGGGTGTCTGCAAGAAAGAGTACCTTGTGTCTGTATAAACTGCACCACATTGTGCGTTACAAGCAGTAGACTTCTAAATCACTGTACACTGCTGACTGAATTCTGATCATTGTATTAAAGAGTGTAGGATACATAGAGTTCGCTGCTTCTAAATTAATATACTGAGTGATCTGTAATATACAGTAGACTGCATCTAAATGGTTGTAATATATTTGTGCAACACATGAGTAGGCCTAGAGGGTTTGTTTGTTGTTTTGCTGTTGTTGTTGTTTTTCCGGACATCCTTCCATTTCAGTGAGAAGATGGTTGAGAAACAGCAAGATACATAGGCCCTAACAGGAAAAAAAAACAACTTATGCTGCGGAATCTTAATGACTATAGAACTCATTGGGTTAAGAGAATCACAAGGTAGACTACACACAAACAAATCACACAATCTGCAAACTATACTAACATATAAGTCTTGCGCAATTCCACATAAAAAGACAACAGAGCGCGGTTTTTGTTTTTCTTATCTCAGCCTAACGAGCAGTTGAAACACAAAAAAGAACCAGGAAGAGGAAGAGAAGAAGGAGGAGAAGAAGAAGAAACGAAAAAGCATGGTAATCGCTACCACCAACAATCAAAATCAGGACATGCTGGGCAACACTCGTTTCGCTCTGTGAAGAGATCGTCAGGCTTCTTGCGACGGCACACGAGAAAGCGTTTCTGTGAAGAGAAACAAAGGAATCTTCGCTTGATATTTTTCACTGCATTTCTGGAATAGCTGTCGTCATGTGGAACTGTGCCTGTGTTCTCCTTTTTCTGGTCGCCTTCGTGTCGTCTTGTTCCGGTAAGTGATGGGAAAGTAAATGCTGTTGCGGTAATTATCACTTTTTTGTTGTTGTTTTTTCTTTTCTTTTTACCGCTAATGTCATTATGCTTGTTGTGGTTGCTGCTGCAGCTATGTTGCTGTTGAGTTGACAGGGAAAGTCAGTACAATTGGAATAGTTGGGTTTCACTGAAACAGCAGTAATTTCAGTGCTAAGAAGGCAATGTCACGTATGTATTGACAGAGTCATCTCCTGGGAAGATATCGAAATTGCACAGATTAAGTTAATCAGGCTTTAAAACTAAATACCAGGAAGCTATTCGTGTTCTTGATTGTGTTTTGTAATGTTCTTATCTGCACCGTAGGACCCATATATTTGTACAGATTGCGTACAAATGCACAAGGTATGCAGTGGTGTCATCCATTACCAAACGGTGGGTATTCTTGGGAATGGTATGGGAGCGTTTTTGTACGAAATTGGTGGACTGTTTAGTATTTCATACGTGAGACTAAACGCTGAGAAAAAAAAATGTTTGACGTGTTGTCACTCTGTTGTCTGTGATGCTGTAGGTTGTGATTTTTTTTTTTTTTTTTTTTTTTTTTTTACACTGCATTGAATTTTCAGTAAGATTATGCATGCATCAAGAAGCTATTTCTGACTGTCTTCACCTCAAAGATATTCTTCTGTAGTATCCATCGTCAACACAGCGCAGGCCTCCAAGGGTGGTACAGGACTGCTCTAAGGCAGGTGGAGCAGTGCTTGCCTGGGTCCTCCCCAGCACCATCGGGGTGTTTCTTTTTTCGGTCGCATTTTTTTTTCTTCAAGTTTTTAGTTGTGAGGGAAAGTAGCCCACTACAAGTGCATCTTCACAACTACAAGCAGACTGAGGGGGAACAATATAGTTGTTCTTTGCATGCAGTCTATACAGCACAGGGGGATATCGATTTATTACATCGGAAAGGCGAACACCCTAAGCGTATCAAAAGGCTTTCACAAGGGAAGGGAGACAATAAACACAACTGATAGATGTGATTTTTTTTTCGGGGTCACTTTTCCTGGGGTTCGAACTGTAAACCTCCCGAAATACCAGCTGGCGGCCTGTTATGGCCTTCTGGGCCACCGGTTGACAGCCAGAGAGAGAAGCTGAATAATCCTCAAAAGAGAGAGCGGAGAGAGAGAGAGAAGCGAGGAGAGAGAGAGAGAGGAGAGAGAGAGGAGGAATTATGAAATCTAATTATTATATGCCACAGCCCCTTTCATGGGAGGCACGGGGGTGGGGGATGTGGGGGGGGGGGGGGGGGGGGTAGCACACAAATTATACATCACATCTATAGAACATACAAACAGGAAAAAAACCACCTCTAATTCCAGAAAAAAACACAACTCTGGCTAAACACTAACATAAGAACGTGACAAAAATCGGATCTTACATGGGCGGTACATGGACAATGTTTACATAAACAGGATACCTTCTGATTCACAAGTTTGTATCACCGACGATGGCTTGTCTGATTTCAAAGGCAGGGAATAGGCATTTGGCCAAAACTGGCCACTTGATCTGGCAGTTCAGTTGAAAATATGTTTATCAATAGAAATTTCCAAATTCTCACCAGCAGTTCACGTTAAAATCTATGCAACAAAGGAGAGAGGAGAGAGGAGAGAGAGGAGAGAGAGGAGAGGGAGAGGAGAGAGAGAGAGAGAGAGAGAGAGAGAGACCCCCCCCCCCTGACTGAAAAAAAAAGAGAGTTGTTATCAGAGTTGAGAAGGCTTGAAATATCAATGTGATGGGTCATTCACCTTCATTTTCTCTTTAGCACTCCACCCCCCCCCCCCCCCCCCCCCCCCCCCCCCCCCCCCCCCCCCCCCCACCTCCCCACACACACACACACACACACACCTTCCCCCCCCAGATTTGGTATTTCTGCCTCACCCTATCTTCTTCGTCTTCTTCTTCTTCTTCTTTTTTTCTTCTTCGTCTTCTTCTTCGTCTTCTTCTTTTTCTTCTCTTCATCTATCTCTCTTCTGCTTAACGTCATCATCATCATCATCATCATCATCATCATCATCATCACCATCATCATCATCACCATCATCACCATCATCATCATGTCATCACTATAGTTCTCATTATTTTGTCGTAAATATTTAGCTTTTCTTGCCCTTAATTTTTTAGATGGAGCAGAGATTTGCCCTCCTCCACACTCGCCCCCCCCCCCTCCCCATTCCTTATACCCCCCCCCCCCCCTTCCTCTCCTAACCTTTACTAAAACTCTCACCCCACTCCCCACTCCCCGACGTCTTCCATTTACAAAATACTGACACAGCTTATGTTCTAGAAAGAAAACACGAGTACAACTTGTCAGGCAACTTAACTACTTTTGATTCATTATTTCGATTCTCTGTAGTTTCCCCATAAATAGTCACGCGCGACTGTGTGTTGAATATTACGCAACGCACGCAGGTTTCCGGTGCCACGTGTGTTCCTACAGCATCAACACAGACAAGAACCGAGACTGCATCGACGCTCTGGACACCCTGACGGCGCCCCAGAACTTCTTCGTCTGCAACAGATCCTGCGTCATCCAGGAGAACTACTCCTTAGGTGAGTGTTCCCCATAGGAGTCAGTTCCTTTTTCCCCTCTGTAGGTGAGTGTTCCCCATAGGAGTCAGTTCCTTTTTCCCCCTCTGTAGGTGAGTGTTCCCCATAGGAGTCAGTTCATTTTTCCCCCTCTGTAGGTGAGTGTTTCCCATAGGAGTCAGTTCCTTTTTGTACTCCCAGTTCTTATAGCACAGGGAGTGCTTTACAATGGGAACGAAGAAATGCTGTCTGTGTCTGTCTGTCTGTCTGTCCGTCCGTGGTCAAAATGTGTTCCACTCGCTCCAGACAAAACTACTGGGCCGATCTTTCTGAAAATTTGTAGGTATGTTCATTATGGGTCACGGATGATGCCTGATGTTTTATTTTACCGTTATAGCCGTTACTAACGGCTATAACGGCCCACGTCTGTTTTCTTCTTTTTGGAATATCTCAGAAAGTACTTGGCCAATCTTTCTAAAAATTTGTAGGTATCTTCATTATGGGTCACGGATGATGCCCGATGTTTTCATTTACCGTTATAGCCGTTACTAACGGCTATAACGGCCCACGTCTGTTTTCTTCTTTTTGGAATATCTCAGAAAGTACTTGGCCGATCTTTCTGAAAATTTGTAGGTATGTTCATCATGGGTCACAGATAATTGCCGATGTTTACCGTTATAGCCGTTACTAACGGCTATAACGGTCCAAAACGGTTTTTTCTCTTTATGGAATATCTCACGCGTATTCAAGATAAACTGGGAGTACGTTTATATGCTTTTGCATCTTGTTTTCCCCCTTAGGTGAGTGTTCCCCATATAGGAATCAGTTCCTTTTTTTCCCACCTTAGGTGAGTGTTCCCCATAGGAATCTGTTCCTTTTCCCCTCCTTAGCTGAGTGTTCCCCATAGGAATCAGTTCCTTTTTATCCCTCCTTAGCTGAGTGTTCTCCATAGGAATCAGTTTTTTTTAATCCCTCCTGAGCTGAGTGTCCCCCCCATAGAAATTAGTTCCTTTTCCCTCCTTATCTAAGTGTTCCT
>JADBJO010002717.1:223727-251227 GCA_016801955.1 Conus betulinus | reverse complement strand
TCTTCTTTCCGAGTCGAACGTTCAAAGCGTGAACAGCCTCCATTTTTTTTTTTTTAATTTATCAATTATCGGATCAATGGAGCACCTAAGGCGGTGATTTTGTTGTTTGTTGTTATTTTCTTTCTTTTTTTTCCCCTAAGGCCAAAATCCACCTCTTCATTTTTTGGTGCTCCACACTGTCCTCTTCATCTGGAAAAAAAAAAAAAAAAAAAAAAAAAAAAAAGCGGACAAAAAACGAAAATAATTTCCGCTACTAGGTGTTCGTTTTTTTTTCCCCCCAACCATTCTCATACACACCATGCGTAGTCTGTATGTTCTGCTATAAATGGACATAGTTTTTGCTGATTGTAATGTTTTGGCGTTTGATACAAAGTGTCTTGGGTTTGTTGATGTTCTAATGTGTGGTGTACTGGCACACTAAATTTGTTATGAGTCTAAATTAACTCGCTGAACCACTGGGCTGCCGCAGACAAGAATGGACAGCAGACTTGTTCACAGGGCACTGCGCATGCGCGAAACCAGGTGCAGGTTCTGGTGAAAGGGCTACGGCTGCGCTGTTTTTCAGTTAATGTAAGAGTTATCCCCCATGTATGTACTGCGTTGAACTGGTCACTTAAAAACTGGTGGGAATGGCAACAGACAGAGAGAGAGAATTCATTAATTTACAGTCTTTTGACACTTGGTGATATTAAACTTAAAAAAAAAACAGAAGGAAACAAGGGTAAGGGGAGCGTTGATAAAAAATCTATTAATTTGATGCATGGAAAGCACTTTTACTATTTGCACGTTTTCTGCTTTGTGGGTTATTGTTTTAATAGAATCGTGTATAATTACATCCACGTTCGATTCTTTATACAATGAAGTTGATATTGAACAATGAAAAAGAATATGCTCCACTAACAGAAGATTTGAACAATCACATGCTACACTTTGGGAAAACCTCGTTTTCCACGAATTGAGTCGAAGCTTGTGTATCAAAGATGACAAATATCGTGGACCTGATAAGATTTCATACTTCTCTGTAAGATGCTCACTGTTGACGCATTTTTTCTAATAGCGAATCAATTTCTGAAACGTCAAGTTTTGAATTACACTCAGGTGTTTTTCTTAACGCACCATCTCTAGCTAATTTATCTGCTGTTTCATGACCAGATATGACACAGTGTGATGGAATCCAGCAAAGAGAGATACCCCAATTCCTTTCAACATAATAACATGTATGTAATGTCTTATTTCAAAAAGTAAATCTTTTCTTATTTTTGATTCCCAAGTTTGCAAACTATAGAGAACTGACTTGGAATCAACAAAGCGAGAGAAATGGCTGAAGTGAAAGTTGGAAGGGGGATGGCAACTGTGGAGAAAGGAGGAGTTGGGGTGGTGGGTGGTGGTGGTGGTGGTGGTGTGTGTTTGTGGAAGTGGTCGTAAGAGAGAAGCTATACAGATGGTACTACAGTCCTGTGGATGGGACAGACACAGACAGAACTCGACGGGTAGAGGAGAAAAACAGCGAAAGGGGGGAGGATATGGACCAGGCGAACTAGCTTAGAATGCCAGTACTGATTAGATATCATCAAACCAAACCGGCAATGAATTATCTGAAATGCCAGATAGTTCATCCATAAACGCAGAATACAATCAAACCAAACGCACAGTACACTCTAAAACTGGAAGAAAAGAACAAGTTCAAAACTGAGACATACGTTTATTCGCTGGAGAGAGAGAGAGAGAGAGAGAGAGGAGAGAGAGAGAGAGAGAGAGAGAGAGAGAGAGGACACATGCTTAAACAGGAAATGGTTGACAAGTTAAACCTTTATTCATATATAACCATGACTGATAGTGTGGTTGCCCATCAATGATTGCATTGGAACTCACTGTAAGTAAATGCGTTGTTTTCAGACTGTGCTCACTGCTAATATGAAGTATCTGTTTTATCGGCATAGGACCTGGTACTGAGTATGAGGTATTTCTGTTGTGCTGTAAAACATTATCATGAAACTTCGTGTTCTTTGGAGATGTACACCAAGGACCGACCACAAGAATGGAACTGTTCATGGCAAACTGTTCGAAGAGAAATTCACTTTGAGAAACACACAAGACTTTGCTCACACAGACAGACAGAAAAAATCTGTCTTCTCTCAGCAATCATACCGTTGATGAAAAAACCCCAATGAATTAAAAAAAAAAAAAAAAAAAAAAACCCCGACATGGTATGTTAAGATCAAAGTCTTACGGATCGGCAGGTTTATGGAGTTGTTTTCAGATGGAGGTGGTGTTCACTATCCGGAAAAAAAAAAAAGGGGTGGGTGGGGGGTGGGTTTGCCCCACTATCATATCTGTGTGTTTGGGGGGGGGGGGGGTAAACGCAAGTGCTGTATCAGAGCAGGCGCCAATGTAAACCACCAAAATGGTTCGGCAGCAGTGCCACGTCTCCTCTGGTGAGTTGCCTTGTGACGGTGCTGAGGCTGAAATGGGACAAATCTCTTTTGTGGCTGTGTTTAGGGCAGCTGGGAGTAATGCCTTGAAGATGGCACAGATATTGAGTCAACAACATCAACAACAACAAAAGACAATCAGAAGTGAAAGCTGATAGTTCAAATATCATGTTTCTGTGAAAAAGCGACCCGGGCATTTATCAAAATTGTGCAGAAACATTACAGCACACAAAACTCGAAAACAGACCTTTCGGCAAGGCAATTCCACACGTTTCTTTCATTCTTAAACCACAATATACAAAATTGTACAGGTGAAGAAAAAAAAAAAGAGAAAAAAAAAAACACCGAAATTGAAAGTCTGTTCTTTAGCAAGTCATAACTCCTCGTTGAATTGCCAGATTTAAGAATGTGAGATCATTTTTTGTCTGCATTATGAATTGAACATTAAAAAAACATGTTTTTGTGCTGTTTGAACATTAAACAACTCTTGATTATGATTAAAACAAACAACAGCATTAAAAATAGCAACCAAATTAAGTTTTATTTTCTAAGTCCTTCGCTCCTCTTAGAGCAAACAAGCAAAGCATTCATTGACAGATTTCTTATACGTTTCTGCTATGTCCCCGCGCCTTGTTTCGAAAGAACATTAAGTCAACATTCGTTTTTTTTTTAAACACTGATTAAGGGTTTCATTACTAAATCACACCACGGAAATTAGAAAATTAAGCAAAATCAGTTACCTTTCGGGTCCATTTATTCACTTTGAAGAATTTCTAGAAGCTTAAAGCCCACAGTTTTGTAATATAAATCCAACATTCTCTTTCAACGCTTAGCTATTCTAGATTAAAACCGGAATGAAGGAAAAGAACAATAAGTCTCGGATTAAGTTTTTTTTTTTCCCTCTCTTTTCAAGTCCATCTCTCCTCTTTGAACAGGCGAACAGGCATTCTTTAAAAGTCTGAGACTTGCCATATATACAGACATCTATTTTCAACATTTTCTTTCAACACTCACCCATATGATACGAAACTGCACTAATCTGAAAAAAAAAAAAAAAGTCTCAAATTAAGGCTGGTTTTCTTATGTCTGTCTCTCTTCCTCCTTGGAACAGGCGAACGAGCCAGACGTTCAGTGGAAGGTGAGCGACTCTGGGACTGTCCAGACAATGTGGTTGTGTTCACCACGTTCTTCAAGGTTCAACCAGCCTACATGAAATCGGCACTGACGTTTCCCCATAAGTGGCCCGCATTAAAATTCATACGTCTGGTCCTTCCACGACCATCTCTCCTCTTTGAGCAAGCGTGCCAGCCGTTCGTTGAAGGGCTTGTAAAAGGCCTGCAGCATGTAGAGGGATTTGTTCAGCATGGGCCCCACGTCGTAGTTCTTGCCGGCGTTGACGATGTTGATGGCGCCGATCTCCGTCAGCTGCTCTTCTGTCAGAGGACCTGCGGGTCATCATCATCGTCGGTCAGAAAAAAAACGGTCATCGAGGACCGGAACAGGTTGGGTCAAGACAGTCGGTTGAAGGATTGGTAGACTGGGAGGCTGGGTCGATCGAACGTCGAGTCAGTTCGTCAGTAAGTCACTTGACGAAACCAATCAGTCAGTTGGTCTGTCAGTCACATGACGAAAGCAATCAGTCAGTTGATCTGTCAGTCACTTGACGAAAACAATCAGTCGGTTACTAAAGTAAATCGTTTGGTCAATCACTCAATCAATCTGTCGGTCAATAACAAAAACAAAACAAAACAAACAAACAAAAAAAAAAACCCAAAAAGCTTGAAGATAAACAAGTAGGTAGTAGAGGAAAATAGTCAGCCAATTACTAAAGCAAATCGTTCGGTCAATCACTCAATTAATCTGTCGGTCAGAAAAAAAAAAGAAAAAAAGAAAATTAAAAAGCTAGAAGGAAATCAGATAGGTAGTAGAGGAAAACAGTCAGTCACTTGACGAAAGCAATCAGTCAGTTACGAAATTCAATCATTCGTCAATACACTGTCAATCTCGCGGTAAGAAAAGAAATACATATTAGAAGGCAAAACAAATGATCAGTAGGGCAAAACAAAAATACACCAACAAATTTGTCCAGATTTAAGAAAAAGAACCTGGGGAAAATGTACAGAAAGAGGCTGGGAGACGGGAGTGATAAAGAACATGGGAATGAAAAAGATCAAAGAAACAAATAATTAAAGAAACAAAACAACCACTCCTGCAACGCACAATTCTCTCACTCTCTGAAGTCCGGAAATACATATTGAATTCTTCTTTCGTCCGGAAAACTGCTTAGGAGAAATGTTATGTCGAGTCATCTAAAACCCTCACTAGCAACATACAGGGATTGTCAAGGTCTGTTTTGAAAATAGAACCATTGTGCTGCGTGCCTGGAGTCGATTTTCGTCCCCAGATCAGACTCATCAGTGGCACGTGAGGCTGAATGCGTTGGTCCACTCTTGGATCAAATTATAAGTCTGTAGATTTTTACCATCACAGGGCACGAAAACATCCCCAAAACAAACAAAAATGTGGAAAAAAGCATGCAGATGAAAGATATAGATGGGAAAGGACTAGAATACGAAACACCACAAGACAAGATACAAAGGCCAAGACAGAAACAAAGACGAGGTAAGATGCGTACAAAGACAGACACAATAAGGCAACGAGACATGCAGAAAGAACAAAGACACGACGAGGCAACCAAACATGCAGAAAGAACAAAGACATGACGAGACAACGAGACATGCAGAAAGAACAAAGACACGACAAGGCAACGAGACATGCAGAAAGAACAAAGACAAGACAAGGCAACGTGGCATGCAGAAAGAACAAAGACACGACAAGGCAACGAGACATGCAGAAAGAACAAAAGACACGACAAGGCAACGAGACACGCAGAAAGAACAAAGACACACGACAGGCAACGAGGCATGCAGAAAGAAAAAAAGACATGACGAGGCAACGAGTCATGCAGAAAGAACAAAAAGACATGACGAGGCAACGTGGCATGCAGAAAGAACAAAGACATGACGAGGCAACGAGACATGCAGAAAAAAAAAAAGACACGACAAGGCAACGAGACATGCAGAAAAGAACAAAGACAAGGCAACGTGGCATGCAGAAAGAACAAAGACACGACGAGGCAACGAGACATGCAGAAAGAACAAAGACACGACAAGGCAACGAGACATGCAGAAAGAACAAAGACACGACAAGGCAACGAGGCATGCAGAAAGAACAAAGACACGACAAGGCAACGAGGCATGCAGAAAGAACAAAGACATGACGAGGCAACGAGACATGCAGAAAGAACAAAGACACGACAAGGCAACGAGACATGCAGAAAGAACAAAGACACGACGAGGCAACGAGACATGCAGAAAGAACAAAGACACGACGAGGCAACGAGACATGCAGAAAGAACAAAGACATGACGAGGCAACGAGACATGCAGAAAGAACAAAGACAGACATGGCGAGGCAACGAGCCATGCAGAAAGAACAAAGGCACGACAAGGCAACGAGACATGCAGAAAGAACAAAGACACGACAAGGCAACGAGACATGCAGAAAGAACAAAGACACGACAAGGCAACGAGACATGCAGAAAGGACAAAGACACGACAAGGCAACGAGACATGCAGAAAGGACAAAGACACGACAAGGCAACGAGACACGCAGAAAGGACAAAGACACGACAAGGCAACGAGACACGCAGAAAGAACAAAGACACGACAACAAGGCAACAAGACACGCAGAAAGAACAAAGACACGACAAGGCACGAGACATGCAGAAAGAACAAAGACAGGACAAGGCAACGAGACATGCAGAAAGAACAAAGACACGACAAGGCAACGAGGCATGCAGAAAGAACAAAGACACGACAAGGCAACGAGACATGCAGAAAGAACAAAGACACGACAAGACAACGAGACATGCAGAAAGAACAAAGACACGACAAGACAACGAGACATGCAGAAAGGACAAAGACACGACAAGGCAACGAGACATGCAGAAAGGAAGACGAAAGGGAATGAGAAAAGACAGGCTTCAGAAAAGATGAAAGCAGAAAGAAGTGTTAATTAACGAATGTTGTTGCTGTTGTTGTCGTACGCTGGCTAAAAGACTTCAGGTGTCATCCGAACAGCCAAAATACTGAGCACTTTGGTACAAATGCATCAGCTAGGGATGAGAACATTAACGTGTGTGACCGTTTTTGATTACCCCGCCACGTGGGCAGCCACACTCCGGCTTCGAGGGATTCTGGAGGCTGATGGTGTTATGCTTGGAGTTTGTCACGACTGAAGACAATCCCCCGCATAACTATGCAGAGCATAACACCATTTTGATGTAGTCTTGGTGTTCTAGCCTATGACAGTTGGTCTGACACAGCCTTAAGCCAAGGCGGTAAATTAACGAATAAAACAACACAAGGTCGTCTGACTCGCTGTCTGACAAAATGAGAAAGCCGTTCTCAAACAAAGCACACACAGAACACAAAGAAAGACAGATATAAAACAACAGCTCATGCAACGCACAGTTCTTACTCTCTCTGAAGTCCAGAAATTCATGATAAATTCTCCTGTCGTCCGGAAAACAGTTTGGGGGAAATATCATGTGGAGTCATGTCGTTCCTAGACCAGCTATTCCACGGAGCCACAGATCGTGCCGAGAGCAAATTTAATTCAGAACTATGTTCATAGTAAACGAACAATTAGAAACTATCCCAAAACAGAATTCATCTTCCCCAAAATGAAAGACTGGCATACAAAGAAAGAAAGAAAGAAAGAAAGAATGAACGAAAGGAGAGAAAAAAGATAGAAGGAAAGATAGATAGATAGATAGATAGATAGATAGATAGACAGACAGACAGACAGACAGATTGATAGATAGATGGACAGACAGACAGACAGACAGACAGATAGATAGATAGATAGACGATAGATAGAGAGACAGATAGATGGAGAGATTATAGATAAACAGGCAGACAGATACACAGATAGATGGAGAGACACAATAGACAGATAAGACAGACAGACAGACATATAAAATAGATAAGACAGATAGTCAGATAAGACAGACAAATCAGATAGATAGATAAGACAGACAGATAGATGGATACAATAGATAGAGATAGGTAAGATAGATGGATAGATAATTAGACGGATAGATAGATAGACAGACAGACAGACAGATTTGCAACTAATCCTAAAACGGCTCTTGCAATGGCGCAAGGCCCTGCCGCTCACTGAGCTCCAGGAACTTGTAGATTTTCTTCAGCTCCTCGGGGATGTTGGGGGAGTAGTCCTCCATCCGAGCCACGTAGATCTGCTTGCGGGGGAAGATGCGGAACCAGTCCTCCAGGAAGACTGAGTACAGGCCCTCGTGGATCATGATCTGTGGGGGAGAGAAGAGGGTCGTCTGTTACGTGCCCACATGCCTTGCAGAGTGTCGGTTCGTGGTCATCGCGTCAGTCTCGGTGTCTCTCTGTTTCAGACGTTATCAAGCTGATATTATGTATTTTTTTCTGCGTCATCAAGAGAGATCTCAGAGAGACGGCGTACAAGGAACGCGTGATCCACTTCACGCTGCTGCTCGAGACTCTCGCCAACAGGGAGAAATTTCAGAGATCGGATTGACGTTGGATTCACGTTCTGTATGTAATTACGAACGTGATTAGATGATATGCTGGTTGCCTGTGAGCCCCGTCTCCCTACCCTACCCTCCTCGCTTATTCTCTGTTCCTCACCCCTCTCCAACCTCACGCTTCCCCCCCCCCCTCCCCCCCCCCCCCCCCCCCCCCCCCCCCCCCCCCCGGGGATATGAAGTATGACGTGCACGCTTTGTTGCGGCACTGGGTGAACTGACTGGACAGGAAGAAATGAAAATAATGGCTACTTCCTGACGACCATGAACAGATAACTCTCATGGTTCTGATTATCTACCCTGCGCACACAGCGAATAATGCTCAGGAAACACCAATGCTGATGGAAACCTCGACTTGACTTCCATGCTCAGCAGAAGAAAGTTGATAAGCCGAATGAAAATAATAGGGATCTGTCGTTTGTTGTTGTTGTTGTTGTTGTTGTTGTTTCAGCATGTCAATTAGATATAGATCTAACGGTATTTTACATGCAAAAATTGCTCATTTCTTTCCTTTCATTTAATAATAAAACAAAACAAACAAACAAACAAAAAGGATATCATGAATTAAATCATGTGTTGATAAATAAAAGAAAAGGATTTTAAAATGATGTCAACACTGATTTAGTGTGTCGTTCGAGTTGGCTCTGGCTGGGTAAGTGAGTACCACAACATATTATACTGTGTTGCTGTGGACCGCTCGTTCACCGTGTGATGTTGTGAGGGTCAAACATGACTGTGTGTGCATAGACCTTTAGTGACTGGGTCACGTGCCACACAGCATTGAATTCAGTGTGCCCGTGTCAGTTCTAAAGCTTTTCATTTATTTTTATAAATGAAAATTTGTTAATATCAACCAGCTGCCGTGACAAAGTGGTTAGCATCGCGGACTCCCACCTTGGGAGGTCGTGGGTTCGATTCCCATCAGAGCCATGTGGGATTTTTCTGCCCCCCACCAGGTCTACCCAGAGAGTTGGGTCGACTTTGCTACGGCCATGTTAGGAAGACCGGGACCACACGGTCGAGTTTCTTGCACTAAATTGGATGCGTCTCTGAGAATGTTGCTCACCTTTTCTAACCAACACTGCAGGTGTCTGTATCTCTCAGGCCCTGGTTGACGCCACAAGATATATTATGAAAATAGGCGTGGAGTACAGCCCGTCATGCAGCCTCAGACCAGAATGGAAATCCGTGGTATCATCTTCACCATCGTCGATCAGCATTAAAAAAAAGTTGTCGTGGACCTTCATGTCCTGCTCTCATGGCGATCTCAGTTTCGATGTCCTCTCCACGTCTATGGCCTTGGTCTGGTTCTGTTGGGGGTCACCAGTATCGGTGAATTCACGGGGACTGTCGTTGGACGGACGCGGTGGCGCGCTCTCTGGAAGGACAGCTCACTCACGCCGGCTCCGCGACTGAGGAATTATTGAGGTCAGTAAAGGGACTTGGTAGGTGGTGTCCTGAGTATGTTGGATCAGAACCGAACACCACCGAAGTGACTCGGCAGCAGTGCAGGATCTCCGCTCATGGGTTGCCTCATGGCTGTTCATCACAGACTGCTCCCTGTGGATTGCCGGTGCCGGGACTGTGGCGGGTCGGGCCTGGCTGTGGCTGTGGACGATCAGTCGGGAGGAGCAGAGGTAAGCCACTGAGGGGATACAGAAAATGGGACAGCCAAAGGGGGGGGGGGGGGGGGGGGGGGGGGGGGGGGGGGGGGGGGGGGGGGGGGGGGGGAATAAGCTCAGTGGTAGAGCACACCGGCCTCGTAATCTTGGGGTTGCGGGTTTGAATCTCCGCCGGGCCGTTTCGGTACAGGGGGACTTTTCCCTCGGAGTTAACATTGGTTCTGACTTCATTTCCCATGCAGTCCGAATGAGACTATAAACCGAGGTTCCATGTGTGAACGCACGCATAACATCTTGCACACACACCATCAAAATTCCATCACCAACTTTCGGAAGAGAAGGCCAGTTTTGGCCTTCATAGCATGCACCTTCCCCGAAGTTGGAGTATGGCTGCCTTAATGGCGGGCTAAAAAAAAACGGTCATACACACAAAACTCTCTCCCTTTGTTGGGTAGATGGGATTTATCCTTGCCTTTCTATACAGGGGGTGTCCCGCAGGAGGGTCAGCCTGCGTACACAGAAGAAGAAGAAGAAGAAGAAGAAGAAGAAGAAGAAGAAGAAGGACAGCAAAAAAAAAAAAAAAAAATGGTTAATATGTTTAAAAAGCAAATTAATGTTAGTGTTCGTTTATCACAATACCACACCTTAGGCATGGTGAACCTCAGACAGGTCACTGTCCTGACGGGTCATCAGACTATGTGACTTTAACCTTTGACCTCAATGTATTTACCACTGCCCCTACACACGGCAACATGGCCGAGAAAGACCGACCTTGGAGCGACGGGCAAGAGTGGAGTTGTAGACACACGTGCGGACAGAGTAGGTCTGGAAGCATTTGCTGTAGAGACGTATCGACTTGCCCACGTACTCGTGGAACTGTTCTGGGCTGGGGTTTTTGAACAGTTCGCTGGATTTGGCCGTGAACAGGTATTTGCTGTACAACCTGCAACATGGACACGTTTACACACACACACACGCGCGCGCGCGCGCGCGCACGCACACACACACACACACACACACACACATCAAACATGCATAAGCACACGCATGCGTATACACACACGCACACACACACACACACACACACACACACACACACACACACACACACACACACACACACACACGCACGCATACATACATACATACAGACGCGCGCGCACACATGCACCACACAGACACACACACTCACACACACAGACACACACAGACACACACACACACGCACGCACGCACGCACACACACACAACACACACACACACGCATCCACGTACAGCAAGCAGTCATCAGAATAGGTTAGATCTATCTCTCCTTCTTTCTTTTACAACTTTTTTTTGTTTGTTTTGTTTGTTTGTTTGTTTGTTTTACTTGATCAAATCTTTTGAAGAATTAACTCTTGACTTATCTCGGAAAGAAAGAATTGTATTCAGTATCCAACCCATATCCAGTTGACTGCAGACATCTATTTAACATGATATTGTTCTCATCAATAGGCCAGGGGGGGGGGAGGGAGGGGGGAGGTGAGAGGAGGTGGGAAGAGAGAAGAGAGGGTGGGCAGTGTGTAGACGAACAAAAACACAGTGGTTGGAGGGAACGATCATTGATGAACATTTGAAATGATCTTCAGTATTGTCATCAAAAATATTATGACTTAATTGACAATGAAGAAAATCTTGCTTTACTCCTCGTTTTTTGCCTTTTCCCTTCCTTTCCTCCCTCTCCCTCCCTGGTAATAAGGTTTCGGAGGCTGAGAAACTCATTATCTTCCTTCCTTCCTTCCTTCCTTTCTTTTTTTTTTCTTTCTTTTCTTTTTTATGCTGATCAATGAGAATAAGGATGATGACGATGATGCTACGGATTTCCATTTCGGTCTGAGACTGCATGACAGGGCCGTACTCTGCGCTTCCTTTCATAATATATCCCGGCGTCAACCAGGCCCGAGAGATACAGGCACCTGCAGTGTTTGGTCAAGAAATTTGAGCAACACTCCCAGAGACGCATCCATTAAGTGGATGAAACTCGACTGTGTGGTCTTAGTCTTCCCCAACTGAGCCCGTAGCAAACTCAACTCTGGGTAGGAGCCGGTCGACTCTGATGGGGAATCGAACCCACGACCTCCCAGCTGGTTGTCCGCGACGCTAGCCACAGTGTTCCTTCCTTTCTTCTTGTCTGACTCCCCACCCCCACCCCCACCCCCGCTCTCTACCATCCTTCACGCACCCCGCTGCCCTCCCCCCCCCCCCCCCCCCCCCTCCCCACCAAGCCCTGCACCCATCTCTGTACTCACCTGGTAATGGGAGGTAATTAGGAGGCTGGGGCATTGCTGGCCTTCATGCCTTCCTCCCCTTTCCCTCCTCTCCCCCATCTTTACTTCTCTTCTTCCTCCCAACCCTTACCCTCATCCCCCAACCCCCATCTTCCTCCCCCCCCTCCCCCCCCCCCCCCCCCCCCCCCCTTCTAGCCCCCCCCCCCCCCCCCCCCCCCCCCCCCCCCCCGCCGAACTTACCTCTGTACTCACCTGGTGACAAGCGTTCGGAGGCTACGGAATTACTTGTCTTTCTCCCTCTCCAATTCCCCCCTCCCTCCTTTCCTTCTCCGCACACATTTTTCGTCTCGCCCCCCCCCCTCACCCCCGCCCGTCTCTCCTCACCCTTCACACTCACTCCTCCTCCCCTAGCCCCGCACTCAGCCCCTGTCGCTCACCTGGTGATGGGGTTTCGGAGGCTAAGGATGATCTTGCCCTTAGGGTTCAGGTGATGGACCTGGGAGGCGATGGTGATCCTGGGCTCCGAGCAGAACTCGTTGCCGGCCAGACTGGCCCACATGACGAAGTCCGAGAAGTAGCTGACGCTGCCCTCCCCTGAATACACAAGACATCACGAAAGATCACAATGCCCTCCCCTGAATAGACAAGACAACACGAAGACCACAGTGCCCTCCCCTGAATACACAAGACATCACGAAAGATCACAATGCCCTCCCCTGAATAGACAAGACATCACGAAAGATCACACTGCCCTTCCTGAATAGACAAGACAACACGAAAGACCACACTGCCCTCCCCCCTGAATACACAAGACATCACGAAAGATCACAGTGCCCTCCCCTGAATACACAAGACATCACGAAAGATCACAGTGCCCTCCCCTAAATAGACAAGACATCACGAAAGATCACAATGCCCTCCCCTGAATAGACAAGACATCACGAAAGATCACAATACCCTCCCCTGAATAGACAAGACAACACGAAAGACCACACTGCCCTTCCTGAATAGACAAGACATTACGAAAGACCACACTGCCCTCCCCTGAATAGACAAGACAACACGAAAGACCACACTGCCCTCCCCTGAATAGACAAGACAACACGAAAGACCACACTGCCCTCCCTGAATACACGAGACATCACGAAAGAGCACACTGCCCTCCCCTGAATACACATCACGAAAGAGCACACTGCCCTTCCCTTGAATACACAAGACATTACGAAACAGCACACTGCCCTTCCCTGAATACACGAGACATTACGAAAGACCACACTGCCCTCCCCTGAATACACGAGACATTACGAAAGACCACACTGCCCTTCCCTGAATACACAAGACATTACGAAAGATCACACTGCCCTTCCCTTGAATACACAAGACATTACGAAAGATCACTCTGTCCTCCCCTTGAATACATGAGACATTACGAAAGATCACACTGCCCTCCCCTGAATACACGAGACATTACGAAAGAGCACACTGCCCTCCCTTGAATACACAAGACATCACGAAAGATCACAGTGCCCTCCCCTGAATACACAAGACATCGAGAAAGATCACAATGCCCTCCCCTGAATACACAAAACATTACGAAAGATCACTCTGTCCTCCCCTTGAATACATGAGACATTACGAAAGATCACACTGCCCTTCCCTTGAATACACGAGACATTACGAAAGATCACACTGCCCTCCCGTGAATACACGAGACATTACGAAAGATCACACTGCCCTCCCCTTTAATACGCATGACATCACGAAAGGCAGTTGCCAAACGGCTCTATCTGCCAGTCAGATCAACTTAGTATTTATAGTTTGCCTGAGAACAAAAATGAGTATGACTTGGAAAGAGATCCTTTTCTTTTAACCCCCTTCTAGCCTTGTAAGATATTCACCTGTTCATATCGAAGGTGTGTGGATGGTAGACAGAAAGAAGCTGAGCAAAACTTTATAGCATGTTTTATGCTACTCCGTCTTTGATTTTAATTTCTGCTCCTTTCTTTCATACATACATGCATTCTCAAGGATGTTCGAGACTCTCACGAGGCGTTTTTTTTTTCTTTTTCAATCAATCAACTCCCCTTTCCTCAAGACTCTAAATCAAGCACGTAGTGGTTTGAGTGCATAGTGAGTAGCAGGGCTCATGCGCTGCATAAAGATACTTTTTGTACTCCCAGTTCTTACTGACCAGGGAGTACTTTACAATGGGAACGAAGAAATGCTGTCTGTGTGTCTGTGTGTCCGTGGCCAAAATGTATTCCACGCGCTCTTGCTAAAACTTCAGGGCCGATTTTTTTTTTTTAAATTGTAGGTATGTTCATTATGGGTCACGGATGATGCCCGATGCTTTTATTTTACCAGAATAGCCGTTACTAACAGCTATAACGGCCCAAAAACGGTTTTTTCTTCTTTATGGAATATCTCCGTGACAAAATACATTATGACGCATATTTGAATGCGAGGTCAAATACATTTTGACGCATGCTTGATTGTATGTTTTTCTGGAAGATAAACTGGGAGTACGTTTGTATGCTTTCCAACTTTTTTTTTTTTTTTTTAACCGAATATCCATTTCCCAAAGACTCTTTACTAAGCGCGTGGTGGTTTGAGTGTATAGCGAGTAGCGGGGCTCACACGTTGCAGAAAGATGCCAAGATCGTGCGCTTTGTGCTACGAACGTGATCTTGGGTGGGGGATTTTGTGGTGAGTGACATTTTATCACGGCGTACATAATTTAACTGCAACATTTATTATATGTTCCCTGTGTGCTGGTTGGGTGGGAGGGATTTCAAGTAACTTTTGACTATCGACGAACTCCTCCTATGATACATACGCCTTTTTTTTTAATCACACACACACACACACACACACACACACACACACACACACACACACACTCGCGCTTGTACATGCGCTGGCGCGCGCGCGCACGCACACACACACACGCGCGCGCGCGCGCAAAAGCACGCACGCACGCTCGCTCGCGCTCGTGCACACACACACACACACACACACACACACACACACACACACACAAACACACACACACACACACACACACACACACACACACACACACGTTTGTTGGCGTGCTCTCTCTCTCTCTCTCTCTCTCTCTCTCTCCTTTTGTAAAATGGAAATGCTACTATCACACAGGTGCCTACACAGAGACAGGCAGACAGACAGACAAACAGGGGGAGAGAGGAGTGTAACGTCGGGTGGCTCACCAACGACGAGGGTGGATTGTCCTTTGGATTTCAAGTCTTTGTCGATCTGTTCTGACAAGGGAGCGAACTGGTCCACATACCAGTTGAAATCTTCGCCTGTCAACATGTCAGCAGCAGCAGAGAGAGAGTTCACAGATCCATTCAAGAATCTCACAGCCCATAAATGAACACTTACCGTACGAAAACAGATTCTTGTTTTTCTTCTTCCTTAGTATGCACTTCAAACATTGAAAAGAACATTGATCAAACAACGTTAGAACAGATAAGACAAAATCATGAGAATTCAGAACGCGTCTTCGGTATAAATGCGAAATTTTTAAAAAGTGTTAAGAATTTTTTTTTTAACTCCGCCAAAGCTGGTTCAAAGCCCGGATGAGAAAAGAGGAGGGTTGGGCGAGGGGTTAGCACCCCCTCCCTGTAAAAACCCATCATGCTACAAAAACGTCAGCAAGAGACTCTACAGAAAACTCAGCCCTGGGAGAAGATGGACCTTCAGCTGGAGGACGTGGGCCACACATGGGGGCAGCTGGAGAGACTGGCCCACGACAGAGACGGCCGGAGGGACCTCGTCGGCGACCTATGTCCCAGTGGGGGCAATGGGCATAATTGAACTGAATTGAATTCAAAATTCTTGCTTGCATCGCATCAAAACTGTCGCACACATAGACCAACAAAGAAGACTGGGTAACAGGGGAAATTAGATGATCCTTCGTGCCCACTCTGCCATGGCCAACAAATAGTGGAACGTTTATGAGTTCACGCAATGCAGCTCTACCCAGGGAAGGTACACACAGAGGCACAACCAAGTTCTCAAAGCGACTGGAAACTGCTGGAGGAAGCACTACGCCACCAGAAGCTTCAGGAAAGAAGTTCCACGCGGCATCATGGTCTGGAACAGCTGTGATATCAAAAGCGCCAAAGCAGGGTTTACTGAAGGCAAGGGACGACTGGCAATGCACAGTGAGACCTTCCAGAGTGGGAGAACCATCCAGTGATCTTCAGGAAAGAGTGGCATGAAACCGGATATTCTTCTCCACTCAGGTTCATCAAAACAAAATGATTCTGATCGACCTCAATGTGCCACACGAAAGGAGACTGACGCAAACTCACATCCACAGGACTGAGAATCATGCCAGCGTGACCAGCAGCTTGAGGGAACTTGGTTTCCAGGCCCAAGTCCTCGCCATAGAAGTTGAAGCAAGTTCATCTTACTCATCCTCATTCTCATCGATCAGCATAAAAAAAAATTGTCTCAAATTCTGTGGCAATTCATGCCATGCTCTCATGGTGACCTCAATTTCAATGTCCTCTCCACGTCTGTGGCCTTGGTTTGGTTCCGACGGGGTCACCGGTATGGGCGAGTCCATGGGGGACTGTCGTTGGACGAACGTGGTGGCGCCCTCCGGAGGGAGAGCTCGCTCACGCCGGCTCCGCGACTAAGCAATTAGTGTCGTCAGTAGAGGGCTTAGTAGGTGGTATCCTGCATATGCTAGATCAGAATAGGCGCCACTGAACACCACCGAAGTGACTCGGCAGCAATGCAGGTTTTTCCTCCGGTGGGTTGCCTCTTGACGACTTGACATTGACTGCTTCCTGTCGATTGTCCGTGCCGGGGCTGCGGCGGGGCCGACCGGGCTGTGGCTGTGGACGAGGTGTCGGAATGAGCGGCGTGGGTGCACTGCCTCTGTGGTGGTGCAGAGGTTGGGACAGCAAAAAAAAAAAAAAAAAAAAAGAAGTTGGAGCAAGGGCATTTGTGGCTCAGCAGACTATGACCCCGTGAAACAGCTAGGGATTTCAGGTAAGAAGCAGACCAGGACCCCGAACGCAACAGCATTCCTGCTGGACCTGGTCGAGGAAGAACAGAAGTGAACTTCATAAGGCTTAATTTTCCTAACTTAGAACAAATACCCGATAGCAATGTGGAAAGACATCCATCTAAGATGACACGGCTTGAGACGACCACCCATCTGAAAGTTGCGGGCCCGAATCCCGACAGCTCCAGCAAAAAGGAAGCAAACATTTGGCAAAGAGCATCTGGGGATGCTTGACCTGTAAGCAACCTGGCCCCCTTAGGGTGTAAGGAGTCCAGCACCGAAACCTTTGCTGAGGGGGGTTTCTTCTCTGGAACCTCCTGCTGTCAAGCTCTCCCTACAGTTTCTCCCTACGTGGATGTTGCATCACCGGTGGATATTTCATTACCACCACCACCACCATCATCAGCATCATTATCATCATCATCACTGATGGTCATCATTATCATAATAATTACAGTGACTACCAAAATGATACGTCTAATGATAATTGTAATCATTATTAGCATCATCATAACCACTAAAACAAATGCCCCTGTCGTTCCTAAATTCAACTCTAAGTCTGTCCCAATGTGTTAAAAAAAAAAACCTCGATCAAATCCAACTCTCCGCTCACCAAACCGCCGATGTTTGGTGAACCAGTGGATCTCCTTCAGTCCCATCAGCACTTCCGGGTGGCGCGTGATGCGCCGGAAGAGGTCGGTGGTGCCGCACTTAAAGACGCCCACCATGAAGAAATAGGGCACACACCTCAGCTTCCCTCCCTCGTACCAGCAGGGAGTCTTGGTGTTGTCCAGGTAGGTGGGAGGATGCTGGACAGAAAGTGTGACGTATGCCATTGTCTTATTGAGTTGGCTGATTCAAAGATCCATAGGTTTTAAACCCTGTGACCCCTTTTGGGGCATGGAGGACTTGAAACAAATCAAACAAATGTAAATGAAGCGAATTAAACATCCAAAAACATTCCCTATAATTAACACACTGAGTATAAAAGTTACACAACTTTACTAAGTTTTAGAAACTTCGCTAAGTTTAGCAACACTTTTTTTTTTACTACCACACAGCAAAGAACAATAGTTGATAATAACAAAAATTATGGATTTTACACATATAAAATTTCTTGGTAAAAATGATTTCTAATGTCGTTACATAATCACACATTTCATTACAAAATGAAAGTCGTTGCCAAGGTCATTCTGGTCGCAGTCCCGACAAAATCGTTTCATCGTGAGGTATTCCAAATCGTCTGCCAATTTCTATCATGAGTTTATGGTTACCACAGCGAAATCGTATCAGGCAACATTTCAATTTTTTTTTTTTCGCGGCAAAATCCTGTTTTAAAATCTCTCTCTGCAAAATAAACAGTCATTACCGGATTCTAAAACATCATTCTATGCACGTATGTAAATGTCTTCCTATGAATTACAAACATTTCTACAGAGACCGTGAACAGACGAAAACTTTTTGTGTCTCCCACACACAGTCGAATCCTGTTTCTATTAGGATATCCCGTATACGCATCAACCACCTAGATGCAAAACCCAGATTTCTGTATAAATCATATAATACTTGATACAATCTAGATGAATATCCCGCACAGCGGTGAGAGCGTTGGGAAGCGTAGGCCACCGCGCTCTCTTCGGTTCAGTGACCGCAAATTCACGGAACTGTCTGTGCCGACCAAAACGCGTTCGATCCCGGTTAAGACAATGGGAACCACGAGGACTAACGCACGTGCACGCGTACATGCAAGTCTGAAAATAGTGGTTGGTCGAGTGGCCTCTCTGTGTCTCTCTTTCTCTCTCTCCTTGACTTTAAAGACTCGCTGAACGGTATGGTCCATTTCCAAAATGGGCTCAAGCAGAAAGTCACACACACACGGACACACACCACCACCACCATCACACACCACCCACCACCACACACACACCATCACCACACACACACGCACGCACACACACACACGACTTACACACCACCACCACCATCATCACATCACACTGACCACATAACAACAACAAGCCATCACACTGACCACATATCAACAAGCCATCACACTGACCCACATGTCAACAACAAGCCATCACACTGACCACATATCAACAAGCCATCACACTGACCACATATCAACAAGCCATCACACTGACCACATATCAACAAGCCATCACACTGACCACATATCAACAAACAAGCCATCACACTGACCATATATCAACAACAAGCCATCACACTGACCACATATCAACAACAAGCCATGACACTGACCACATATCAACAACAAGCCATCACACTGACCACATATCAACAACAAGCCATCACACTGACCACATAACAACAACAACAAGCCATCACACTGACCACATAACAACAACAAGCCATCACACTGACCACATAACAACAACAAGCCATCACACTGACCACATATCAACAACAAGCCATCACACTGACCACATAACAACAACAAGCCATCACACTGACCACATATAACAACAAGCCATCACACTGACCCACATGTCAACAACAAGCCATCACACTGACCACATATATCAACAAGCCATCACACTGACCACCACAAATCAACAAGCCATCAACACTGACCACAAATCAACAAGCCATCACACTGACCACAAATCAACAAGCCCTCACACTGACCACCACAAATCAACAAGCCATCACACTGACCACATATCAACAGCAAGCTATCACACTGACCCACGTATCAACAAGCCATCACACTGACCACATATCAACAAGCCATCACACTGACCCACGTATCAACAAGCCATCACACTGACCACATGTCAACAAACCATCACACTGACCACATATCAACAACAAGCCATGACACTGACCACATATCAACAACAAGCCATCACACTGACCACAATCAACAACAAGCCATCACACTGACCACATCAACAAGCCATCACACTGACACATATCAACAACAAGCCATCACACTGACCACATATCAACAACAAGCCATCACACTGACCACATATCAACAACAAGCCATCACACTGACCACATATCAACAAGCCATCACACTGACCACATATCAACAAGCCATCACACTGACCACATATCAACAAGCCATCACACTGACCCACATATCAACAACAAGCCATCACACTGACCACCTATCAACAAGCCATCACACTGACCACATATCAACAACAAGCCATCACACTGACCACAAATCAAGAAGCCATTACACTGACCACATATCCGAAGGCGGTGGCGTTAGGTCTTCCACAACAGTTTTGATGCAAGAACCCCTCCCCGACAAACTCCAGTTTGATGCGCACCGGTTTGATGTAGTCCTTGTACCCTGCCGACACACTGCGCTGCTCAAACGGCAGGCTTTCCCTGCACACACACACACACACACACACACAGATAGAATGTCACCCGAGTGAGCGCGCTGACGTCTGTCACACACATTACTTTAGAGGGTTTGGGAAAAATTGTTGGTACGATTTGAAAGAGTTACCCCCCCCCCCCCCCTCCCCTTTTTTTTTTTTTTTTTTTTTGTTGAACAAAATGAATACAAAACAGTCAACATTTCTCTCACGAGTAAGATTATTATCCAGTGACAAAAAAAAAAAAAAAAGAAAGTGTGGCTCCACTGATTAAATGCACTCTGTGGCAGCAATGACACTTTTCACGTGCAGTGGAAAGTTGATGATATTGCTGATAGGACTCTCTCGCCTTTTAAGCATGATCAGGACACAAATTGATTGGCCTCGTCCCTGTGTTATTTTTTTTACCTATCTACCAAGTTTTTGTGTAAATCACTCTCCTGACAAAAAAAAATCAAAGAATTACAAGAGGGGTATATGAATTTTTGTGGAATGTGACGAAAGATAAGAAGAAAAAAGTACGCGGTGCGTATAATCGAAAATGAAAGTTTAGGAATACCAGATATAGAAAACTGTATATAAGCTCTGAAGTTTGTCTTGGATTAAAGAGATACATACTGCCAAAACCCAAAATGGAAAACGAAAATTGAAACACTGTATTCAGATAAAGAACGCGTTGAATTTATATGGTCACAGTAAAGTTTCTTTCTTACAAACTCAAGATGTCCCACCAAAACTTTAATAAAAGCGTAGAGTACAAAGTTTACAAGAAGTCCTAACAGAGCCGTTCCCTGAGAGATGACTTAGCAGAGAACACCAAGGGGGAGGTGGAAGATCTCCTCTGATGATTACCGCTGATGCGAGAGGTCAGTGTCAGGCGGCGCAGCCAACCTTCAAGCCAACCTTCAAGCCGTCTCAGTGAGGGCGGTCTAGCCTGTGTCGCCGGGGGACGGCTCCTGGAGATGTGAGGCGGTCGACGATGGCGCGCTGCCTGACGGGATTACCGTGGCCTGGGAAACCACGCTTTGGTGTGGCCCCCCCCCCCCCCCCCCCCCCTCGGGTGGGGGCTGGAAAAAAAAAAATGCCGTCTCGGCCGTAGTCAGCGTTGGACCCTAGGCGGGACTCGTGCTGCGTTCTGGCGACTTTCCGTTCCCTCTGAGGCAGCCTCACGCAACACAGGACCATCGCCACCCGAGCATGAAGAAGACCGACTGGTGGCCCTGAAGACAGACCTTGCTGGGAAATTGGGCGAAGGAACGCCCACCGTCGGCCGACCGACACTACAACAGGAACCGAAGTTGACGCGGAACCAGAGCTGAGGGAGCGAGAGACGACAGCTCGTGTTTGGAACTAGACCCAACGTGCCAACGACCATACCTGCTATGAAACGTACAGACCTCGGTCTGTAACTATACCCTGTCCTTGTGGGCCTCCGACCAATAGCACGGTGATCTCAGCTTTCGACTTCGACTGGCAAAGCCACTGCTAAATTTAGAGTAGGTAACAATGTTTTTTTTTTTGTTTGTTTGTTTGCTTTAAAAGCTGGATAAGCAAAACGGAATACTTTCGGTAAGAGATGCCATTTACGAAGAAGGGATTTCTTGATTACAAAAGATTTCGTGATGAATATGGCATTAGTGTAAATTATCTTGAATACATGGGATCTGTACGGTCAATCAAAAGCTGTTTGAGGTAAAAGCAAATTACAAGAAAGAATGGAGAATCTAATCAAACGACAATATCACTACCACACTTCATGAAATATAAGTAAAGGTCCAAAAGTTGTCTGCAATGCTCTCTTGGAAAAGTCAGTGATATTTTATATCAATTTGTTTGCTCAATGGGAGTACAAGCTAGGATTTGTAATAGACTGGGAAAAGACATTCAAACAACTTACAAAAATTGAAGAAATGAAATAGATTAGAATATGCCACAACATTCTTGTCACAAATAGTATTTTGAAGAAAATGGATAGAATTAGAAGCAATAAATATTCATCTGGTTAACCTAGAAAGATTCAATACAAGACTATGGCACTGTACTGATGTTCGCCGTTTCTTGAGAGAACTACCGACAACGATAAGAGAAAATGTGAACATTGTTTAAGAATCAAAGGTAGGTATTGTTTGGTAATTAGGAACATGTAAAAACCGACTACGGCTTTGACCAAATTATCAGGATAATCCTGACTGATAAATATGAAAATAAAATGTATAAACTGCTTGGAAATGAGATTCACTGAATTCTGTAAAAAGTGGTATCCACATCAGACTTTAGTGGAAAGTAATAGATAAAGAAAAAATAGCCCACAACTAGAAATATTGATTCTTTAGCATACTTTTCACAGATTGTTGTACACATACAAACTTGCTTGTTTTACCGTAACAACTCGATGTGTTGATGAAAATCTGTAGTACCTTCATTTGATGGATTGATTGGTTTGCCTTTATTTGTCGTGAGCATGGAGACAGAGAGATACAGTGTTGCCTACAGCCCTGATGACCGCAAAGGGCCACATCAGAGCCGTCACCCCGTTGAAGTCAAATTTCAGGAAGAAAAATCAAACAAACAAACAAACAAAAACATGCAAACACAACTCATCAAAGCACCTTTTTTTTTTCCCAAAGCATGCCGGAATTCGTTAAAATATTTCTTGCGTATAATCTTGGATAAAATTTAAAATAATCTTAGGTAAAATGAAAAGTATTGATGTCTTTCAGAAACTAAAAAAGAAATCACATTAGGCAAGAAATGTCTGGACAAGATTTTCGTGTAACGTGCTGTGAAGTGTTTGTCTCACATCATGTGAGTTCCAACACTGTATAAGAACATGTTTCATTGTGGGCGGTACATCATATGGAAGGCTCCACGGAGCTTTTTTTAACCTTAAAAAAAGGGGGTGTAAAAGATGTGGCCTATGATCAAACGAGTCAAGACCGTTACTTCTTCACTGTCGCCGGTGGAACATGGCAGAAACTCCTTTAGATTTGGACAGATTTGGCAGAGTTTATTATCCGTCTGTGATGGCAAAAACTCTCAGATTTGGCACCGTTTCTTATCTCTCTACGATGGCAAAAACTCTTTCAGATTTAGCAGAGTTTATTATCTGTCTATGATGGCAAACACTCTTTCAGATTCAGCAGAGTTTATTATCTGTCTATGATAGCAAAAACTCTTTAAGGTTTGGCAGAGTTTCTTACCTGTCCATGATGGCCAAAACCTTTTCAGATTTGGCAGAGTTTACTATCCGTCTGTGAGTCACATTTTCTCTCGGTTTCTCTTCAACAGAAGCCCGAGCTTTGGCTTTCAGATCGCTGCGAGGGAGAGAGAATGGGTCTCAATTCTTGACTTGTAGCACTCTTGACAACTTGATCAACCACCTTATTGCCTCCAATGCCCACATGACCCAAGCACCCAAGCAAAAACTGTTGTTGTATTCATCAGAATTCTGAGAGGTGCACAGCTCGAACAATTCCAGATGTTGAGGATGCTTGAGGTTACGGTCAGCAATGGCAGAAAGGAAATCCCACAGAATGAGGAGATCTTTCGTGTTTTTGAGTTTCAGACGCCATTTTAGTTGTTTGTTTGTTTGTGTTACGGTCCATTATGTGCGTGCTGCAAAAAAGGACCTCGATTCGATGTATCCGAAAGGCTAGCACTCTTACCACCCTCTTAGGATGCGGCAGAAAGCGAAGAATAAGAAGAAATAAAGAAAAAAAGAAAAAAAAAAAAACCTCGAACGAGACTCGGACCAGACAATGTCCCCTCTTCTTCTTTGTTGTTGTTGTTGTGTTGTTGTTGTTTTTTTTTTTTTTTCCTTTCTCCACGACAAAAGTGTGACAAATCCACATGCGCCACTTGTGGCTGAATGCCTTGTTTCATTCTCTGTGGTAAACGTCACATCTGTCGGGCAAAATAGATGAGGGAGGGGGCGAGGGGGGGGGGGGGGGGGGGGGGACAGAGTTGTGGCCTGGGAGGGAGAAGGAGGCTGACGGGAGAGATGACTGGATGGCAGGGGGGGGGGGGGGGTGAGGGGGGGGGGGAAAGGGAGTGGAGAGGGGGTGGGAAGCCTGATCAATTGGCTATTGTATTTTGTCGGTTGCTGTGACGCTGCTCCAATGGTGTACGGCTTTGGCCAGAGGCAAACGAGCACACTGCATTGTTGATGTAAATAGGACGATGGTGATGACAACAGAATACTAACAGACAGGTTGGAAGAGAGAGAGAGAGAGAGAGAGAGAGAGAGAGAGAGAGAGAGAGAGAGAGAGAGAGAGAGAGAGAGAACTCAGAACTCAGAAAAAATCCTTAATCGATCGAGGTCTGAGATTTTAGGCAGAAGCTATTCTTCCGATCTGTCCTTTGCTAAGCTACATTATGCGATGAGAAAAAAAAAACCAACAGATATATATATATATATATATATATATATATATATATATATATATATATATATATATATATATATATATATATATATATATATGAAGGAAAGGAAAGGTTGTTCTGTACAATTCTTAGCCGCTGACTATGCTTGGGTTATTGAACAGCAGAACTGACCACTCAGACTGTTCCATATCTTTTGATCTCCCTTGTATCCTTAAATGGATCCTCAAGCATAGGCTCAAAGATTGTCTCTTACATTTTATACTGTTTTGCCTAATGTTTTTAGTTTTCAACAACTTTTTTTCCGCTCCACACTTTCGTTTTGTTTCATTCTACTATCTTTCGCTGGCTGCTTTCGGGGCGCTGTTAGATTCTTTTTCGAACCCTTGGCGGTCGGAACACCACAGAATTATGGACTGTGGTATGTCTCTATATGACGCCAAGAGCGCAGACACAGTCAGTCGTGTCACCTTGTTGAGTACGATCCAGCGGATGAAAAGCCTTGAAGCAGGCGATGGAATAGTCATAGAAACCTTGCAGCAGGCGATGGAGTAGTCGATACATAGAAACCTTGCAGCAGGCGATGGAGTAGTCGATACATACAAATCTCGAAGCAGGCGGTACATACAAGCCTTGGAGCAGACAATACATACAGATGTGCCTTCGTGAGGGATTGCGATAGTTTTGTCATACAGCTATATAGGATATTCATTTTCCCCCAGTGACTTCAATTTTTTTTTCTCACTCACAATTTCGGATCTTTGCCAAGACATTACTGTAATGTTCGAATAATTGTTAACCTGAACTTGTTTTCCTTCCCACTACTAAAGTGTTCAGCATTGCATGTACGTATATGGGATGGGAAGGAGGAAGAGTGTAAAAGAGACAGACACAACGATAGATGGAGAGAGAGAGAGAAATATATTACAGAAATGAGAACTCGGAAAGTTTTATACGGTCAAGGTCTGAGATTTTATGCAGAAGCTATTCGTCCAATCTCTCCTTTACTAAGAGCTACATTATGCAATTATGAGGTTTAAAAAAAAAAAACCAGAGAGAGACTAAATAATGAAACCTCAAATCAAACACTGGGAGATACAGAGCCCCAGCTGCAGACGTTGACAGACAGACTACTGGCTGGACAGTGCCCCAAATGTAGACATAGTCACAAATAAAGGTAAACAGTGCCCCAAATGTAGACAGTTACAAATAAAGGTAGACAATGCCCCAAATGTAGACAGTCACAAATAAAGGTAAACAATGCCCCAAATGTAGACAGTCACAAATAAAGGTAGACAGTGCCCCAAATGTATAGACAGTCACAAATAGGGTAGACAGACACAGAGCGACAGGCCTAGCAATACACGCAGGGTCGCAGACAGGGAATTCGAAGATACAGGCAATCAAACGTGCACTCTCAAACGCGCGTACACACACACACACACAGAGGTGCGCCCAGAAAGAGGCAGAGCCACAGACAGAACAGCGACCGACAGAGCCAGACACAGACTGCGACGCTCTCGGACAGACATAGATACTGACAGACAGCCCGAGCCACAGACAAGCAAAAAACCAAGACAGAGGCAAATACCTAAGGAAGCATTCATCGTCCTTGAGGTTGAGGGGGGTCAAGGTCAGCTGACCGGGAAGACTGACCAACACTAAGGTCACGGTGAAGGCCGCCATACACGACACGCCGATCAGACAGATGCGCTTGCGTAGATTCATAGCCAACCTGTTGATTTGCGGATACAGGCAAACAGAGGTGAACGCGCGCGCATACACACATGCAGGGAAGCGCGCGCACAAATACAAAAGTACACACATGCGCACACAACAACATGAACACATGCGCGGGCGCGCACACACAATACAAGTACACACGCGCGCACAGAACATGAACACACACAAACGCGCGCGCGTGCACGCACTCACACACACGCGCCAAAATGAAACTCGACGGGTAAATGGTCAGATTGCAATCTTTCTGGTCTACAAAACTTCAAAGGCGATTAGGCAACTGAAAAGAGTTCTCAAGAAATCAGATAATCGGTCATTACACAACACCCCGACGAAGAAGTACCCGTGCCCACAAAGATTACCATTACATACTCCATTAAGTCTACATAATTCAAATGAAGTAGACTTGTTTCAACGAATACTTTCCATGGTTATTTATTACACCGTCTCATGATTTTTTCTTAAAAAAAAAAAAAGTCCGAGCCATTGTTCAAATCAACACCACAATTATCATGCCCATAAACCAAATCTTGAGAAACATCGGCCGTTCTACTGTTCAAATCACCAGATAGAATGACATGCATGTTCTTAAAATCAAGCACACAATCTGTAAAACATTCTTTGAGAGAACGTAACTCATTATCAATATCAAAATAAACATCGTATAATGAATCCTCAGGATGAACGTACAAACGAACATGAAACACATCCTCAACCAACTGAACGAGATCCTCATCAAAACAAAAGGAAAAAAAAAAAAAAAAGAAAGAAAGAAAGAAAAAAAAAAAAAAAAGAAAGAAAAGACCGTTAGTCCATCTTTACCCGGAGTTTCTCTGACAGAGGGCACAAGATAATCGTTGTTACATTTTTTGTTTCGTGATAACCCCCTACTCTTGTCCTCTGTAACACCACATGCTTCCGCTGGTCTCTGCTCTACATCGCAATCATCCCGTGTCCTTTGATCAATGGTGTCAAAATCCTAAGACGGAAAAACAAGTCAGGTTTTCACTTTC
>JADBJO010002717.1:211227-213727 GCA_016801955.1 Conus betulinus | reverse complement strand
ATGTACACACCCTGACACTATGTGTCACCGTATAGCGCTGCGCTGCAGAACTCGATCACGTGTTTCAGACTGAGGGTGTCCCTCTCTACCCTGTTGTGCGGTCATTAAGTATAGAGACCTCGGGTCTTCTCAGTGGCCGGATTTCACGTGAGGCCAGCGACTATCTGCTTTCCCTCACTGCCAACACCCCCCCCACCCCTCCTCTCCACCCCCCCGCCTTTCTCTTTCTTCACCTGAAAAGTAACAGGTAGGTAATACCCATTAACAGCTGGGTAGGGTAGGGTAGGGGGTGGGGGGTGGGGGTGGGGAAAGGTGGGGGGGATTAAGCAGGGGGGGGGGGGGGCGAGCTGGATTAAGCAAGGGCGTTCTTCGAAATGCAGCAACCAGCCCCCCCCCCCCCCCTCCTGGTCCTCGGTCCTCGTTCTTCTTTTTTTGTTTGTTTGTTTTGTTCGTTTGTTTAGTCTTCGTCGATGTTGCGTTGTATTATACTGAGCGGCGTTAAATTGTTATTGTGCACTGTTTACAAGTGCCAGTGTCTGTTTTTCAACTCCGGTTCTCTCTGAATAGCCGGATGGTCGCAAGGTCAACGGGCACGATGCTGAGCATTTCAAAGAGGGTAATTTACACACAGAGCGACTGACGATGACTGCAAGGTCAACGAACACGATGCTGAGCATTTCAAAGAGGGTAATATACACACAGAGCGACTGACGATGACTGCAAGATCAACGAACACGATGCTGAGCATTTCAAAGAGGGCAATATACACACGAGCGACTGACGATGACAGCTGATGTTTGATGACGGCCGAGGATCGATGGATGATGATGAAGGCTGATTTGATAGCGATGGTGATGGTGACGGACGGGAAAAGAAGAAAGAAGCGGAGACAGAGAAGATTGTGATGATAGTGATGATGATTATGATGATGACGATGATGATTATGATGATGATAATGAAAAAAAAGCGAATGTAATAATAAAGAAGATGGAGAAAAAAAAACAATAACCAAAAGTAGAAAAATGAGAACGGTGGCAAAGAAGTAAAAACAGCAACGATCGTTCACCACGTCATCAATCATCCAGTGTTTACCGATCACTTCAAAAGATCGATCAACAGACCAAACAAATCAATCACCCAATCAATCAATCAGTCCAACTCGAGACAAAAGTTTCCAAAATTTATTGTCTTTTTTAATTTGCTTCTCGCAGTCAATTGAGCACAGATCGTTATTAATGTCTCGTCACGTGTCGCACCAAACACATCGGCTGCAACATCACCAGCGGCCAAGCCATCATTCTTACCTCTTCGTCACAAAACTTAAACAGTGTGTGTTTTCTGTCGTTCGGTCTCCAGCAAAACAGAACTTCAAGCAGACTTCAGGTAAGACACCAGATCATCCAAAAGGTGGTTAGAAGAAAGTGGAGTGGGGCGGGAAAGGGGGTGTCGTGGGTGAAAGTCGGAGAGTCAAGATAAGGGTGAAAGGGGGGGGGGGGGGGGGGGGGGGGAAGGAAGTGGGAAGGAAATGGAATGATAAAATTTTATCCTCATTTAGATTACATGTGTCTGTCAACTGTTGATCTTCTCGTCTTTGATATGACAGAGCCTACTTTCGGTGTGTACGTCATCTTTATTGTCAATTTTCATTCTTTACAGGAAAACCAATTTTGTCCATTCGGACTCACGTGTGACGTGTACACACTACAGGATTTATGGGAGGTGGGGGGGGGGGGGGGGGGGGTCGTGAGGCAAAGGGTAGGTGGGACGATCGGGAAGTGAGGGGCACGCAGATTTCATTTGGAGACAAAAAAAAAAAAAAACAAACCAAACCAAAACAAAACAAAACCTACAACATTCAAACAATCACAGTCAGAGGCAACGCACAGAGTGGGCAAACAGTGTTTCTCAAAGGCAGGAATGTAACGGGAATCTGGAGGATGGGGGGGGGGGTGGGGGGCAAAAGGACAGGGTGGGAGTGGGTGAGGGGAGAGGGTAGGACATCATGGGAAGGGGCGGGGAGGCGGCTAACCGTTGTGTTCTGTCCGTTTTACGTCACGCTTACTGCTCTCTTGTATCATTCTGGCTATTGTTGAAACCAGTCATTTGCCGCTTTTCCAATGGTTCATTCGTATAATTTTACTAAATTCTGTTTGGATGGACATATTTCTAAGCGAGCTCTTGCTCTCTTTATTTTCAAGGGATGATTGTTTCATATCTATTCAGCTGTTTGATTAGAGATGCGTTAGGCCATTCTATTTTTGTAGAATGCAATTTATTATTCACAGCATTTCCAGCAGAGAACATTAATTTGACGAGTTTCATTCGTTTGTTTGCATGTTTTCCCTGAAATATCGTTTTCTTAAATTTGCAAATGGACTCTAATATCTCTTTGCTATTTTTTTTGTTTGTAATTGCAGAGAAAATGTGAACATTCAAAAACACACACACACACACACACACACACACACACACACACACACACTCTCTCTCTCTCTCTCTC
>JADBJO010002717.1:201227-208727 GCA_016801955.1 Conus betulinus | reverse complement strand
TAGCGCTCTCTTCCCCTGCGTCGATGTCCTATCCCCCCGTATCCCCACCTCCACCAGCCTCCCCCGGCCCTCCCTCTTCCCATCCCAAGACAGGCTGAAATCATTGGCAACGTTGGGTCCCACACGTAAAGAGACACGTAAAGAGAACGGAAGGCTGACAGACATTCTACCTCAGTCATGAACACAAAATTTGAAGGCTGAAACCATTGGCAACGTTGGGTCCCACACGTAAAGAGACGGACAGACATTCTACCTTCAGTCATGAACACAAAATTTGAAGGCTGAAATCACTGGCAACGTTGGGTCCCACACGTAAAGAGACGGATAGACATTCTACTTTCAGTCATGAACACAAAGATCTGAACCAGACAGATTCGACATTTGCATACGTCGTTTTAAGACCAGATCGTCTCAAGATAAAATCGCTTCGGACAACGTTTGAACTTTCTTATTCTTGCATAGTGTGACTCTTGGTGGCACCGGTCAGACCAAGACTGGAACTCGGGCAAAATGAGACACACAGACTCTCTACTTCATGTGGACCAAAATTAATGCTAATGACAGTCTTACACACAGACGACCAGCCGGATTTAGACGGGAACGCCCTAGCACGAGCAGACGATCTCTCCCTTCACATCAACAACAACAACAACAAAAATGTCCAAACATCTTCCGACATCCGCGTCTCACCTCCCCGCGTGTCATCCCACCAGTCCATCCATTCAATCCACTCATCTGTTCATCCATAACCCACAAGGCAGCCTACCCAACCATCCCACAACCTCAGTGAAAACACCAGGTCCGAAGCAGACTTGAGACGGCGCTCCCCCCAGAGTTACTTCCCCCCCCCCCCCCCCCCCCGGAAACGGTCGTCCTTGAGGATCTTGGACAGGCGGATGTTGAAGGGCGTGTAGAAGTCCTTGAGCAGCTTCACCGTGCGGTTCTGGATGGGCCCCATGCGGTAGTACACGTTCTGCGCGTGCTTCGGCATGCTCTTCAGCTGGTTGAAGTCGCTGTCCGAAAACGGGGCTGCGGAAAGATGGAAACAGCCGGGTAGGTGACAAGGGGAGGGAGGCACACGACGAAACGCGAGACATGGGAATAGGGATACACGCGGATGGGCCGTGTAGTCTTAAACCAAAGCGTGTAGTCTTAAACCAAAGCGTACAGTCTTAAATCCACAGCGTGTAATCTTAAACCCAAAGCGTGTAGTCTTAATTAAAAGCGTGTAGTCTTAAACCGAAGCGTGTGGTCTCAAACCCGAGGCGTGCAGTCTTAAACCGAAGCGTGTAGTCTTAAACGGAAGCGGGTAGTCTTAAACCGAAGCGTATAGTCTTAAACCGAAGCGTATAGTCTTAAACCGAAGCGTGTAGCGTTAAAGCATGCAGTCTTAAACACAAAGCGCTTAGTCTTACACCAAAGTGTGCAGTCTTAAACTGAAGTGGAACTCGGTAGCACTATCGTCATCAACGTCACTCATTATGAAATGGACAAGAATCGATTTGAATTTTCACGGGACTTTGTTCTCTGCTCATGTGATGACCTTGGTCATCATTCCCCCCCCCCCCCCCCCCCCCCCCCCCCCCCCCCCCCCCCCCCCCCCTCGACATTCGTGTCTGGAATGAATTCGCGTCAAATCGTAGAGCTGCACAGTCAACGGGATCTCGCTGGGAAGACGTGAAAGCGGTTTTCAGTCCCAACGTTCACTGTCGTCAGGAGTCGGGGACCTACAGATGGTGCCCCTGCGCATGTGTTAGACCAGAACAGGCACCACCGCCAACACCACCAAAGTAGTGCAGTGTCTCCACTGGTCAGCTGCCTCGTGGCAACCCGACACTGATGGCACTGATTGCTCCGTGTAGATCACAGGTGCTTGGAACATCACAGGGCCGCCCTGGGTGCGGCTGTGTTCGGGGGGAATCAGGATGAGAAGCATGGGAGCGATGCCAGTGAGAGAAGACTGACGATGAGAGCAACGACAAGACCTGAATTCCCCCCCCCCCCCCCCCCCCCCCCTTTTTTTTTTGCGTATGCAGGCTGATACTTCTGCAGACACTCCCTGTATAGAGAGTCAAGGATTAATCCCATCTACCCAACAAGGGAGTGGAGTTTTGTGTGTATGACCGTTTTTTTTTTTCATCCCGCAGTTATTAGGCAGGCATGTTCCAACTTCCAGATGCATGCTACGTGTAACATGTCATCCAAAACTGGCCTCTTCCGAAAGTTGGTGATGGGATTTCACGTGTGTGCAAGATGTTGTGCGTGCGTTCACACACGGACCTCGGTTTAGAGTCTCATTGGAAGGGCTGTATGGGAAATGGAGTCAGAACCAATGTTCACTCCGTGGGAAAAATCCCCATGTACCGAAACGGCCCGGTGGAGATTCGAACCCGCAATCCCAGGATCACCAAGATTACGAGTCCAGCGCTCTACCACTGAGCTATTCGGCCCCCATGACCTGAATAAAATGTTTGTTTGCGTTTGGGACAATGTTTTTTTTTTTACTATTGCTGACGTGTTCACAGGTGATAGCATGTGGAAAAGCTGAGGGCTTTTGGATTGCCTTTAGGGAGAGGAGAAGAGGTACTCATTTTTGTTCCGCATGCTACTTGTCTGCACCTGTGACAGATGAACTGGTAGTACTCGCAATTTCTGTGTCTTACGGTTTTCACTATAGCAGCACAGGTGCCTGTAGTAGTTTATATCTATAATAAAGATAAAAATGTGCACACACACACACACACACACACACACACACACACACACACACACATACACACACACACACACATTCACATTAAGAAAAGCACGACCGCAGATACGTACGCATTCACTTCTCGTCACTACATGACCCTTGCACTTTCCCCTCTGTCTCCACCTATCCATCCAAGTTCTGCATCCTAATCCACATTCATTAATCATTCGTAAAACAATATTCCTCACTCAGGCACCCAAAGAGAGAAGCACATTCATGCAGAGTTATAATCTATCCGCCCATTTATTCAGAACAGTTTCAATCGGCCGATCGATCCAGAAATTAACCAGCCAGCCCATCATTCCGACGACCACAAAATAAAAATCAATCAATCGATCAATTGTTCAGGGCGTCAACTGAGCAGCCAGGTCAACCTACTCAAACGAAGCCAACCAACCAGCCAACGCCCATTCGTATGTATCCCTGTTCTCAAATCTTTATCTGTTCTCATCCCTTCCAATGCGCGCGTGCGCGCGCGCACACACACACACACACGCATGAACGCACGCGCACGCACACACAGACACACACACGCACGCAACTGCATCGCAAAAATAAGAGTACACGAGCACCAAAGCCGGCAACACACCCAAGAGTGCAGGATGTACTCACGAAGGTCCAAGAACTTGACAATGTCCTGAACGGTGGCGGCCATGTCTTTGGAGTAGTCCTCGAAGCGTACCACGTACACCTGGTCCTTTCCGAACACACCCGAACCCAGTCCTCCACGAAAGGTGCGTAAGCCCCGCTGATGATGTCGATCTGGGGAACACAGAATTTACTTGCATGTGTGGGGCAAAGACGGACAGGTGAACAGACGGACGGACAAAACATGCGCCGCACGCTTAGAGCTTGAAATTTAAGCCCTCGCGCGTGAAAACGTACACCCGCACACATACATACCGCACGAACACAGATTGCAGGTATGAAAATGAAAAATACTGCTACGGAGCATGAGCATGCTGGCACTGGACACGTTTCAGCATAAAAACAGGTCTATCCCTTTGTATAAGGCTCAGCAGATCATTAGCTGAGATCACAGAAGACAGCTTTTCGATTTCCCACTCCTTTCCCCCCACACCGCTAACCCTCCCTAATGTGAAAAAAAAAAGAAAGAAACCATACACACACACACACACACACACACACACACTCACACACACACACACACACTAACACAAACCCTAAACATGCTGCCGTCATTCTAAAGGAATACTCGATCATGCGGATACACCCCCCTTCCCTAAACCTGATACACCCCCCTTCCCTAAACACACCTGAGATGGTCATACCCCTATCGGCTTCACCACCGGGGGCGGGTAGCAACATTCTATCTGAGGTCACCCACCAGCGGACATACCGCCGCGCCCATTGCAGTTCAGTCACTCAGTTGTGCTGCTGCTGTCCCAACTGCGCAGGATATCATCTTACAGGCTTAGCCACAAAAAAAAAAAGCATGCTGAGGTCTGAGAGAGCGTAATCGCACCCATCCCCCACCCTCAACTCCCTTTCCCTTCAAAAATGGTACTGATCACTATGCCCTTCCAGTGAACTTTCTCAGGATTCTGGCAATGTTCCGCCACGGCAAGGCTACCCACCAACGGACAGCCCGCACCCACGTTCGCCGAGTCATTGCAGTCATGTCCCTGTCCTGAATTTTACATCCCCCAAAGTAAAATCCGGGTGAGCCCCTCTCACCACCTCCCCCCCCCCTCCCTCACTGCCCATCCCCACACCGTTCCCCCCCCCCCCCCCCTTCCTCTCTCCCATCCCCATCCTTTCCCTCTCCGAGAATGACGTCAGCCTCCTCATCTTTCCAATAACGGTCCTCAAGGAGCAGAGAACTCCCAGGACTCTCACACCAACTTTTCCCACTTTTCATGGACGTGACCCTTCCGGACCATCACGGATGAAGCATTTCGCGGTCGGGCTGGGCGATTTGAACCGACCCTTCTCCCGCCCCCCCCCCCCCCCCCCCCCCCCCCCCCCTTCACTACAGCTTCAGCGCCTCACCGGGTGGAGCTTGGTCAGCGTCCGGTTGTAGACGCACGCGCGGACCGGCAGGCGTTTCAGGCACTCCTTGAAGGCCGGCACGGCGCGCGCCACGTTCTCGTGCAGCTTCTGCGTGGAGGGGTCCTTCAGTTTCTCCCGCGCCGCCGCCGCCGTGTACAGTAGGTGGAGTACACCCTGCAGCAACCAAGTCCACGTTAGAACGTCAAGTATAAGGTACAGTTCAGAAACGGAGGGTTGGCGAGAAGAGGGTGGGTGGAGGGTAGTTTTGTATGCCAGTGGGTATGATGTGCTCGTGTAGAAAAGTGACAGTTCAAAAAGATATGAGAGATCTCACGTCCCGGGGTTAAGGGTGGATTACCCCCCCCCCCCCCCCCCCCCCCCCCCCCCTCCACACACACACACACACACCTCGTCCACCTTCACTTTCTCGGAGAAAAGAGATGAGCAGCGCCAAACAGTCCCTCCTCTGCCAACCGAAATGCTGCAACGGACTCCCGGTCAGAGTTATCCCGCGTCGTAAAGCTTGCCTGATTCAGGGCTCAAGGCTCGCCGTGACTCTCCGGTTCAAGACTAGTTCTCCACAGTACAGCAGAGGATGGACGTCTCGGAGGCGAAATCTGTGAAGTCCTTGAAGGACAACGTGACAGACTACAACGTTTACAACATCGCTGCCCTGCTACACATTGACTGGGGACAGACGGGCTGTGTGAAGATGCGCGACTACTCCAGCATCCACCCGGGAACCTTTACTACCTACCGTCTTTACATAACCATGACTCGAATGACTCTCGGGAGAGTGCAGACCTCCGCCAAAGTCCTTTGAACTGGATCCGCATCACAGGTCGGCATTAACGATTTAACGGATTCGTCCTCTGGACACATTCCACCTTTCTACAACGTTTAGTTGAATTCGGATCAGTATTTTCTTCATCATCTCGAAGACGGATCCGGGATCCACCCTTTCATCCGGATCCGCACCAACATTTAAGGTATATGTGTTTGGATCACATATCATTTTTCCATCTTTCTTTTTCTGAGTTTCATTTGAAATAAGTTTCACATTTCACTTTCCCCACCCTTCTTTGCAAATTTCGTTTACTTTTTTTTTTGCGTAACTTTGTTTAAAAAACAGGCAAACCAGCCCACCAACAGATGCAGGTGGGTGAATGCGTAAATTCCTTGACGGTAACTACTGCCACTTACAGCTGAGTACGTGTGATGGGTGTTAGTCTGATGGCCGAGAGGTCACAACTCTGGACTGTCACCCTGAGGGTTGCAAGTTCGAGCCTCAGCTGCGTGAAGAGTGGGATTCCCCCATCCCATCCCACCCTCCCCACACCCCCCTTCCCACATCCCACCCTCACGCCTTCCGTTTCATTGTAATCATGTGCAGGCTTGCCGGTGCCCGAACTCCCTGCGCGTACTCACAAAGAAGATCATATGAGCTCTTAGAGACCCTGTGATGCAAATCAGGGTTTAGTGGCTAGCGGTAACACAGTAATCTCTAGATGGCAAATAGGACACTCAGAGATCACAGGCAACGACCTGAACCCTTCCCCACCCACACACTGCCCACCGAAATGCTGCGAAACACAGTCGGGACAGTTGTTTGAGCGTTTGCCGTGACCTCTGTTATTGCCTGTTGGTCATAAACGGAGCCACTTCTCTCCCCTGATGGGACGAAGTCACAAAACGCCTGTCTTTAATAATTTACAATGCTGCATTCCCCCCGTTCGCCGCCCCCGATCCTCGATCCTGCTCCCCCCCACCCCCATCCCACTCCCTCCGCCATTTTTGATGCTTTGTTGTTGTTCTTTCTTCTTGTTATTGTTGTTGTTTTAGTCTGACAACATTTTGACTTTCAGCAACGGTCCCAATATTGTCCAACTGAAAACGGGTGTCTGAAAAACCGCACATGAGTTGATTTTTCGCGAGAACAAAAGACACCACCGCATGGATATCGACAGAGAGAGAGAGAGAGAGAGAGAGAGAGAGAGAGAGAGAGAGAGAGAGACAGACAGACAGAGACAGACAGACAGAGAGAGAAAGAGGAAAAAAGGAAAAGAAAAGAAAATCTTATATGAATGTTAGCGAACCGCCAAGAGGAACGTGGACAAACGAGTCACAAGACAAAACACGACGCGTTTCGACCTCTTAGGTCTTCTTCAGGCAAGACACAAACAAACAGAACAATGAAAATGAACGAATTTGCCACTTAGCTTAGATCTCTTCAGCGCAAGGTAGGCGTTGAATTCATTCTGTGGATATAGGTCGCCGACCGACGCGAAGGGCCAGAGTTGGTTCTAATCGTAGGATTTGATGACAAATTGAATACCGGTACTTGTTCCACAAGTTTCACAAACTCGATCTTTACACCGTTACAAAAGTCCCAAAACGGAAGCATGTTCTTCAGCATCAATGTAATCATAATTCTGTCTGTCTGTCGGTCTGTCTAAAATCCCCGTTTATTCATAGTTCATGGAATTGAAACTTCGAGAATCATGGCGTCGCCAGTCAATCAAAATGAGTGGAATGACCTGCAGTTCCAGAACATGACATAGTATAGTCAGCGCTCAACGCCTTCTTCTTTGCGCTGAACACAGAAGCGATCAAAGCTAAGTGCATATACGTTATTTGTTTAATTTTTGTTGCACCTGAAGAAGACCTAAGAGGTCGAAACGCGTTGTGGTTTGTCTTGTGACTCGTTTGTCCACGTTTCTCTGGGCGGTTCG
>JADBJO010002717.1:193727-196227 GCA_016801955.1 Conus betulinus | reverse complement strand
AAAGACTCCAGAGATCATCCGAACAGCCTAAAGTACTTGAACACTATGGTACAAATGCATCACCTGGGGATGAGAACATTACGTGTGTGACCGTTTTGGATTACCCCGCCACAGTCCGACTGCGGGGGAGGTACCGCTACCATCCCCATCATCACAATTTCTATACACACTAGGATACATACTGCCACTGCTGCTGCTAATTACTAAAACTATGCCACAAGGGGCTTTGCTTCTTCTGCTATAAAATCTTTAAAAAGTCTTCTTCAAGCTAGACAAACAACACTCAAGAACAACGAAAATGAACGAACATCTTGCACCGAAATCTGTCAGACAGAAGTGACTGCTCGTTCTTCATTTTCGTTGTCCTGAGTGCTGTTTATTTTGCCTGAAGAAGACCCAAGAGGTCGAAACGCGTCGTGTTTTTCTCGTGTGATTCGTGTGTCTGTGCTGTTTGGCGGAGTGATCGTAAACGCTTTGTAAGATTCGTGTCGATTTCCGCTTGCTGTCGCCTCACTTCTGCTGCTGTGACAGAAGACAACGTAAGGGAGGTTAACATGGTGCAACCATTACCCAACGTTCTCAACCTGTTGAACCAGTGAACCTCCTTCCTCGTGCTCTGGATGTTGGGGTGCGACATCAGCCTGACGAAGAGGTCGTTGGTGGCACTCTTGGAGGCCCCGATGATGTAGAAGTACGGCATGCAGCGTAGGCGCGTGCCGTTATACCAGCAGGGGTTTTTGCTCTTCTCCAGGTAATCAGGAGGTTCCTAAGCAGGACATGCACACCTGTCCGTAAATACACATACACACAGGGGGACCTACACACCGTAATACACATCCACACAGGGGACCTACACACCGTAATTACACATCCACACAGGGGACCTACACACCGTAATTACACATCCACACAGGGGGACCTACACACCGTAATTACATCCACACAGGGGGACCTACACACCGTAAATACCATCCACACAGGGGACCTACACACCGTAAATACACACAAACACAAGGGGACCTACACACCGTAATTACACACAAACACAAGGGGACCTACACCCGTAAGTACACATACACACACAGGGGGACCTACACACCGTAAATACACATACACACAGGGGGACCCTACACACCGTAAATACACATCCACACAGGGGGCCTACACACCGTAATACACATCCACACAGGGGGACCTACACACCGTAATTACACACAAACACAAGGGGCCTACACACCGTAAATAGACACAAACACAAGGGGACCTACACACCGTAAATACACATACACACAGGGGGACCTACACACCGTAAATACACATCCACACAGGGGGACCTACACACCGTAATACACACACAACACCTACACACCGTAAATACACATCCACACAGGGGGACCTACACACCGTAAATACACACACACAAGGGGACCTACACACCGTAAATACACATCACACACACACCGTAAATACACATCCACACAACGGGACCTACACACCGTAAATACACACAAACACAAGGGGACCTACACACCGTAAATACACACAAACACAAGGGGACCTACACACCGTAAATACACACAACACAAGGGGACCTACACACCGTAAATACACACAACACAAGGGGACCTACACACCGTAAATACACATCAAACACAAGGGGACCTACACACCGTAAATACACATCCACACAAGGGGACCTACACACCGTAAATACACATCCACACAAGGGGACCTACACACCGTAAATACACATCCACACAGGGGACCTACACACCGTAAATACACATCCACACAAGGGGACCTACACACCGTAATACACATCAACACAAGGGGACCTACACACCGTAAATACACATCCACACAAGGGGACCTACACACCGTAAATACACATCCACACACAGGGGACCTACACACCGTAAATACACATCAACACAAGGGGACCTACACACCGTAAATACACATCAACACAAGGGGACCTACACACCGTAAATACACATCCACACAAGGGACCTACACACCGTAAATACACATACACACAAGGGGACCTACACACCGTAAATACACATCCACACAAACCTACACACCGTCCACATCCACACAAGGGACCTACACACCGTAAATACACATCCACACAAGGGGACCTACACACCGTAAATACACACAAACACAAGGGGACCTACACACCGTAAATACACACAAACACAAGGGGACCTACACACCGTAAATACACACAAACACAAGGGGGACCTACACACCGTAAATACACACAAACACAAGGGGGCCTACACACCGTAAATACACATCCACACAAGGGGACCTACACACCGTAAATACACATCCACACAAGGGGACCTACACACCGTAAATACACACCAACACAAGGGGACCTACACACCGTAAATACACATCCACACAAGGGGACCTACACACCGTAAATACACATCAACACAAGGGGACCTACACACCGTAAAAACACACACAAACACAAGGAGTCCTACAC
>JADBJO010002717.1:186227-188727 GCA_016801955.1 Conus betulinus | reverse complement strand
GCGGGCAGTTCTGTCTCCTTTGTCACAGGAAAAGTGAGGTGTGAGAGGAGCTCCAGCAATACAGGGAGATCAAGCGAACTTCTACGTAAGCTTATCTTTCAATTTTCTTTTTCATAGCAGTCCACTGTCGCACAATGTCATTTCACTTGCATAAACCGGTAGCTTAAAAGAAGTTGCTTCGTTTTGCCAGCCTGCCTTCTAGGGTGGCACAGGCATAAAGAGCTGCCCGAAGTCTGTTTCTGCCCGCGTGATTTTGACGGTGCAGGGTAATCTGCGACTCCCTGTCCAAAGGACCTTTTTTTTTTTTTTTTTTTTTTTTTTTTGGGGGGGGGGGGGGGGGTCCTCTAAGAAGGCAAAACAATCCTGAAGTTCGATTATGTATTCGACAGCGAAAGACCATTATGTAGAAAAGACGTCTTATTCACGCTAATTCTTTTAATCAGAGACAAAAAGAAAATCAAGCTTAAGGCATTCATTATGTTTAGACGTCAGACTCAAAATACAATTAAACTGCACACCGAACACACTTGCACGTATGCCCAGCGAACATTTGAGAAAGACGCAGCCACACGCACTACCAGGACATATGTGCCCCCGCATGCACACACACGCATGCGCGGTGCACGTGCAAACACACACATGCGCGCGCGCGCTCACAACCATTAGACAGAGGATAAGTCACATGATTTATGCATTTAATGAAAATACATTATTTTCATGTAAAATGTAAAGCTGATGGACATTCTTTAGGTACTGCAGAGAGAAATATAACACTGCAAACGGTTTTGGATAGAGGTAGCATCACACAGATCTAGTGGGATTTTGGGACAGGGTTAGCACCACACACATCACGCTAGATTTTTGGACAGGCTTAGCATCACACCTATCAGGTGGGGTTTTGGGACAGGGTTAGCATCACACAGATCAGGTGGGGTTTTGGATGAGGGTAGCATCATACAGATCAAGTGGGATTTTTAGACGGGGGTTGGCACCACACAGATCAGATGGGATTTTTGGACAAAGCATCACACAGTCCAGATGGGGATTTTTGGACAGGATTAAGTATCAGACAGATCAGGTATGATTTTTGGAGAAGGTCAGCATCACACAGACCTGGACAGGGTTAGCATCACACAGATCTGGTGGGATTTTTTGACAGGGTGAGCACCACACAGATAAGGTGTGATTTTTGGACAGGGTAAGCATCACACAGAACAGGTGGGATGTTTGGACAGGGTTAGCATCACACAGATCAGGTGGGATTTGGGGAGAGGGTAAGCATCATACATATCAAGTATCATTTTTGGACAGGGTAGCATCACACTGACGAGGTGTGATTTTTGGACAGGGTTAGCATTAAACAGATCAAGTGGGATTTTTGGACAGGGGTTGGCACCACACAGATCTGATGGGATTTTTGGACAAAGCATCACAGTCCAGATGGGATGTTTGGACAGGGCTAGCATCACACAGATCAGGTGGGATTTTTTGACAGGGTGAGCATCACATAGGTCAGGTGTAGCTTTTGGACAAGGTTAGCATCACACAGATCAGATGGAATTTTCGGACATGATTTGCATTACACTAATCAAGTAAGACTTCGGACAGAGTTAGCATTACAATGATCAAGTGGGATTTTTGGACAGGGTTAGCATTACACAGAGATCAAATGGGATTTTTGACTGGATTAGCATCACACAGATCAAGTGGGACTTTTGGACAGGTTTTACATCACACAGATCAAGATGGATTTATGACAGGGTTAGCGTCATACAGATCAAGTGGGACTTTTGGACAGGGTTAGCATCGCACAGATCAATAGGAATTTTTGGACAGGATTAACATTACACAGAGATCAAGTGGGATTTTTGGACAGGGTTAACATTACACAGATCAAGTGGGGTTTTGGACAGGGTGAGCATCACATAGATCAAGTGGGATTTTGGGGCAGGATTAACATTACACTGAGATCAAGTGGGATTTTGGGACAGGGTTAGCATTACACAGACTGAGTGGGATTTTTGGACAGGTTTAGCATAACACAGGTCAGGTGGAATTTTTGGACATGGTTAGCATCATACGGATCAGTGGGATTTTTGGACAGGGCTAGCATCACACAGATCAAGAGGGACTTTTGGACAGGGTTAACAGTACACAGAGATCAAGTGGGATTTTTGGACAGTATTAACATTACATAGAGATCAAGTGGGATTTTTGGACAGTGTTAGCATTACACAGAGATCAAGTGGGATTTTTGGACAGGGTTAACATTACACAGAGATCAAGTGGAAGTTTTGGACAAGGTTAGCATCACACAGATCAAGTGGGATTTTTGGACAGGGTTAGCATCATACATATCAAGTGGGATTTTTGGACAGGGTTAGCATCACACAGATCAAGTGGGACTTGGACAGGGTAGCATCACACAGATCAGGTGGGATTTTTGGACAGGGTTAAAATTACACGGATCAAGTGGAATTTTTTGGACAGGGTTAGCATC